>CM052287.1:3384571-3876898 GCA_028455765.1 Lasioglossum oenotherae | reverse complement strand
AGAGAGAGAGAGAGAGAGAGAGAGAGAGAGAGAGAGAGAGATAGATAGAGGACTCGCTTGATGATCGACCGAACGGAATCAAAGCAACCAAAGTATGATTGGACCGCGGCCAGCTGGCCATATAATTGAGCATCGCGTTCCCCACGGCTTGCTCCAGTGTCTCCCATCGGCCAGCCGACACGCGCGACGCGTATAAATCAGAACAATTAGTTGCACGCTCGTACCTCACCGTGCCGCGAAAGTGTTGCGGCACATTTACCACGTGCGAACTTTATGCGTCTCGTCAGAGCCTGGTGTTTCTCGAATCGCGTATCAATCTTCCTCCCCTCGGCTCCGCTCGTCGATTTTTTACCTACACTGAGAAAAAATCCTGTCCAAACAAAAAAAAATATATGTTGATTCAATAAGATGTACTATTGAATAGTGCCAATATCATATGAACTTATTCTAATATTTAATACTATTGAATTTCAATAGCAAAACTCATTTCCGCCAATCATATAAGCCAATAGCTTGACCATCAATGTTTTCAAAAAAAATCAGATATGGCCTCGAACCAATTCCAGTATAAATCAATACATTTCTCAAATTTTTTTAACAACATATCTGATTGAAGGAAAAAAAGAAATATTACGAATAATAATGTACGGTATTGAATCAAATACTATTTCCAATCATTTCATGATAGACAATTCAAATACATCACGATTTGCTTCTAAATTTCATACTATTGAAAAGAATACATTGATATTCATCGAAGTAAAAAAATTACAATAACACGCGTGTTATTGAAGTAACTACTTTCTTTTCTCAGTGTAGAAAATACAAAAATTAATTCCTTAACCCGTCGTTAGGTTAGGTGGGGTCTCAGAGACCCCAGAGATTTTAGATTGATCGTAACATTGTAACAACGCGTGACAGTTGTTAAGTATTTGTGAATAATAGAAATTTAATTTCGTGGATCTGCGTCTTTACTCTGATAAATTACAGGCCTCTTAAGCAATACCTAATCTTATATTTATGAAAAAGGTATTTATTTCTATAATACAATATATTATTTCGGTGGGTCTGTGAGACCCCACCTTACCACTTACGATACATTTTCCCACCTTACCAACGCCGGGTTAAGGGAATACACTAGTTTTTCCAGGATTGCAAGGGACCGGGATGTGCCTTCTCATTTCCCAATAATGGATGGGGTTTTTCACTAGCCAAAAGTGCTATATAAAAGATCAATCTAGGCCGCGATCACCCTCAAGAGTCCAGTGTTTACGTTTACCAGGCGTAATTTGCATTATTCGGCAGCACGAGGCTGCGCGTGTGGCTATTTTCATGAAGCTGCGACAGTTACACGCTGTCGAATAATGCAAATTACGCCTCGTAAGCGTAAATAGGACGTAAATAGGATTTCTGAGGGCGACTGTGGCCTAAAAACCCCATCTTTCCATGACTGAAAAATGAGGAGGCACCCAGCAATCCTGGAGACGAGTCTACTCCTTTAATTCCTGCGAATCTAAATTCTATTTTATCCGAAAAAAGCAAAACAGATCGAAGGGATCGCGTCTCGGTTAGAGTGTGCCGCGCGAGCCGTGACCGGTTAGCATAAATCCGACGCGGGCTGCGACGGGAGACGAGATCGCGAGACGACGCGCGACGCGGGAATTGGCTCGAGCGTGCTCTCAGGTGGCAGACACGTGTGCGTAAATCATAGCAATCGGTTAAAGGCTCGAGCTTTGAGATCTCGCCGCGACGTACGATCTTGTAGTATATTCGTCACGGTTAGATTTTCAAGGCGTTTCCACGATGCATTATCCGACGGCGATGCGAGCGCGACGACGAGATTCGATTGCGGGCTTTCGGTAGCTCGTCGGAAACTGTAAAACAATTCCGGGAACTAGAGAGCGAGAACACTTTAATATCACGGTTGGCAAATTCTCAAGAAAACTTTGAAAGATACGGTCGTAATTTTCCGTCTCGTTGAAAGGCGAATTTTCAGGGCTGTGACGAGTGTTTGCAGAAACGGGTATTCGTCGTCGGCTTTTCCTTCCAGCAAGATTGTTCGAAAAATCGAGCTTTTCGATTTTACACTAGGGAACGTTAAGTGACCTGTCACGTGTACACGCGGCGGACGATGAAACTGTTATTTGACGACCTGTATCAACTGAAAGCGTCGCGTCTCTGTCGGCCTCCATTCCCGCTGGGAATCGGACGAGTTTGCTCAGTACACGCCGAATGTGCGTACGATGTTGATCGTTTGCCAGACTACTAGAAATTATCATCCCCCGAATATACCCGGTGCATAAACGATCGTCGGCCGTGCGCGCAAACGGCATTTACCGATATTACACGCCAGTGAAAATGGCTTTGGACGGCTCCTGGCCGTGTTGCGGTGATTGCCGCTCTTATTTGAATACGCTCCGTCGATTCCTTTAATCGTTTTTTCATCGGGAACCACGCTACTTTCCATGCGGAGAAAGCCTGGCCGGGAACCTCGCGTGCTGTTGCACTCGCGATATAAATTGTTTCGTTTCTGGGATCGTTAACATCACGCACCGATCAAACGATACCCACGGAAATTAAGAATAATGCCATTCAAGGAAGTACGACATTTTCCGAGCACCCTGTGCCTCGGAATCCTCGTTCTAGCGTTAAATGTTTAAACGTAAACGATACGGTGATTACTAGACCGCGGATCTTTATACAAAATAAACATTGCTTAGCTGAATTGCGACAAACTGGAGTGAAATATAAATTTATTTTGTTTTCTATTGTTTTTGAGAATAATGTAATAGAATGTTCAAATTTTTGCGATTTTATATTACGCCTATTCATTTTCGTCATAAATGCATAAAATCCGCAGTCTAGTGATTACATAGAAAAATAGTTGATGTTTCGTGTCACGAGATAAATGAACGATTGAACTTAATGCTTAAATACTTGAATGTTTAGTAATTGACAGATACCAACATATTTAATAATCTAAACAATATTTTGAATAATGGGCGCAGCAATTTTTGGTGGTGACTCAAAATTGTTTTGCACATGATGTCAGTGAAAAAGGTGGTGGAGGTTATTGGACCATGTTTATCCTGCTAGACCCTTTATAACTCATACGAAGGCATTTAAGTTTTCTCGATAAAAGAAGCGCAGAACGAGATCGCGATCCGCAGGACTCGATTCGTATCCGTAGGGAAGGTTGGATAGATGTCAAGACCGCGAGGCACGCGCGGCATCCTTCCAGCGCATGTTCGTGTAATTGCAAAAGTTATGGCTGCGCGCAGGCCGATGCGATGGCGGACCGAAAACGCGAGTGCCCGCCGGAAAAGCCCCGCCGCGTTATTACCGGTCAAGTATTTCCGTCGCGACGCCACTGCGAGAGAGCTGCGAAAGCTGCGTCGCTCCCGGTTACGTAATTGGTCGTATAGAACGCGACGACTGCAACTGCGATCTGCCAATTTCGAGTGACGGATGACCCCGTGGACCACGACTAAAGTTAGCCTCCGATAGATAGACGCTGACGGATCTCGTCGACGAGGCGGCGCGTTCTCGTATTTTTCCAAAAATCGAACGACAGTTATTATTCGTCTTTGTCGAGGGCTCGCTGCTGTAAGATTGCAGGTACGGTTTATTGCATTTATATTGTTTGCACATTTTTCAATGATAAAGAAACATGTATTTCAACATGTAGAAACAAACACGTACCAGAAGGAAGTTCCTAGTTAATAAAATGAACTTGATCCTCGTCCTGGGTTTTATCAAATTCAGTCCCCACAATTTTGAATGACCAGGAAACATGTATAGTAACAAACATTCATCTCATCTTTACACTATGCACACCGGAAGGATCTTTTACTTAATAAAATGAACTTGATCCTCGTCCTGGTATTAATCAAATTTAGTCCTCACATTTTTGAATGACCTGGAGACATGTATAGTTACAAATCTTCATCAAATCTTTACACTATGCACACCAGAAAGATCTTTTACTGAATAAAATGAACTTGATCCTCGTCCTGGTATTAATCAAATTCAGTCCTCACATTTTTGAATGAACTGGAGACATATATAGTTACAAATCTTCATCAAATCTTTACACTATGCACACCAGAAGGATTTTTTACTTAATGAAATGAACTTGATCCTCGTTCTGGTTTTGATCAAATTCAGTCCCCACAATTTTGAATGACCAGGAAACATGTATAGTAAGAAACATTCATCTCATCTTTACACTATGCACACCAGAAGGATCTTTTACTTAATGAAATGAACTTGATCCTCGTCCTGGTATTAATCAAATTCAGTCCTCACATTTTTGAATGACTTGGAGACATGTATAGTTACAAATCTTCATCAAATCTTTACACTATGCACACCAGAAAGATCTTTTACTTAATAAAATGAACTTGATCCTCGTCCTGGTATTGATTAAATTCAGTCCCCACATTTTTAAATGACCAGGAAACATGTATAGTAACAAACATTCATCTCATCTTTACACTACGCACACCAGAAGGATCTTTTACTTAATAAAATGAACTTGATCCTCGTCCTGGTTTTCATAAATTCAGTCCACACATTCTTGAATGACCTGGAAACATGTATAGTAACAAACATTCACGACGTCTGTACACTGTGCTCACCAGAAGGATTTTCTACTTCGTAAAATGAACTTGATCCTCGTCCTGGTTTTGATCAGATTCAGTCCGCACGAAAAGCGAATTGGTTAAGAGTCGTTGGAAATGTCTCTTTGCGAGAGGCATGTGTCTTTTACGTTTTCGCGAATAGAGTGATCTAGTGTAATTGTTTAACGACTAAGTAAATTCGCCGATGTATAGGTACGAAAGTTCCACGCGATCGGGGAAATATCCTTGTCGACTGGTTCGCGGATTGAAGAAAATCGATAAGACCGTCGACATCTCGTGCACCCCCAAAAGTCCCATAGTAATCACGTGGCGTGAGGTACAGTCGTTAGAAGAGCTTTGTGGTATAAGCGAAACCTGCGAGAGAGCCGTGGAGGTTCTGAAATTAGGGGGCAATTCCCCCAGTGCTTTCGGTTCAACTTCCACCGAGGGGTACTGCCTCCTTCTACCCGTGAAGCCAGCCGACAGGCGCATGCATATACCTACACGCTCCATTCCGTTCCGTTCCGCTCCGCGCCGCTCCGGTCAAAAGTACCAGTTTCGAGACAGTCGTATCTATGCGAATTGAATGCTAACGAGCGCGAAATTGCGACCGCTCGGCGACGACCTCTGTGACGGAAATTTTAAACGGCCGGCTCGCGCGTTTACGCTCCCCGAAAATGTCGGCCAACCAGCCACCGAATAGACCAAATTAGTTTCTGACTACTCCCGGAGTCTCCCGCGACGAAACGCCTCGGCGCTCGAGCACGAAATCTTTCGACGCGAAAGACAAGCTTTTTTTTATTTGGGTCACATACCCCTCCTTGGTTATTCGTGAACACAGTATCATATGCAGCTCTGGAAAAAAACGATAACTTTTTTAATATTGGACTATTTGAACTTTTCGAGAAGTCAGAGCAACCAGTTTGCTGCGTGATGTGAAAAGAAATGGTAGAGAAAATCCTAAAAGTTGCATTTTACAGCTTCTTTAATTGCTCTAACTTCTCGTAAAGGTTCGAATCGTATGGTCCAGTATCAAAGAAATCATCGTCTTTTTAAAAGCGTCCGAAGATTAGTGGGAGTCACTGTATATTATCACGAAATGCATCTAGAATTTTTCCAGTCTCGATACCGTGGGTTTGCTAGGGCTCGAGAGAAATAAAAGATGAGCTTTGTTAAGATTAAACCGTCCTGATAGGAGAGCGAAAAACTGTTGGCAAGAAAGAAATGAAATTGCGCTAGATAATATTGGAGGGAAAGGGAACAGCTGTTTATCGCGAGGTAAGAGGAAATTCTGCGCGAACCTTGCTCGGACGCGTTCGTTTCACTGTATAAGACGACATACTTATCGATCGCGTCACAGGGATCAGCTTATTTGATAAAAAGGTGTGCCGGGCGATTAAACGTCGCGTCGTGTCGCCGTTTTCCTGGACTTTATGATTAATTCGCAACCAGCGTGTTCCTCCCCTAGATCGATCCGTCGCTCGCTTCGAACTCGTCGATTCCTCGTGACCGAAGCGTATTTCCCGTCCGGCCAGTGCTTATTCCTGTTACAAGCGATACGTCTCCCGGCGTGTTTCTGCGTTCATTTAGATGGCAATCATGGCCAGAGACATTTTATTACGAACGATCACGAAGTTCGCTCTCTCCCCCTTTTCCGCGTATTTGCCGGCCGCGCGCGTTTCTACCCTCTTTGGTCGTAATGCGCACGCACACACCAATCGGCTATATTAATGGCTTCCCCCCGTGGCTCTTCGATCGCCGCGTGTACGCTCGAGATTAATTAGGACATTTCTTTCCCGGGGCTAACGCGCTCGGAAAAAAATGTCGAGTGCCAGAATACATATTTCGGGGGCGAGAAGAATGAATGCGGAAGAGATCTCTCGCGGGGGCGTTGAACCCTTCCGGTCCTGTTCAATCGGTGTTGACAACTACAATGCGATTTTCTTCTTCTTTTAACAATTTCAGCGAGAGTAATAGGTCACGAATGAGTGTATAGTCCGGAGAACACGTTTCTTTATTGTACAGGGTGTTTTAAAATTATTTGCGTGGTTCTGCACCTCTGGATCGACGGAGATCTGTTACAAAAATGTCCTTAACATTGAATCCCAAGATCAGAATTGTTTTCTATCGCAAAACGCTTAGAAGTTCCCACGTTAATACCGAAAGTTGCGAAGGTTTAAGAATAGGGGAAGTACGCGGGACCATCTGCGTTCATAAAAGCATATTTGGCTCGGTATTTCTGCGCCGGTTTCCGTGTACAGGTGTGCGCGAGCGCGCCTGCTGTGCACGCGCGTGTAAATACGTGTATGTCAGCAGCGGAACCGCTCGAATTTCTTCGCGCCGCAACATCGTTAAGGTTCCCCCGAGAGCTCTCGAAGAAACGAGAGAGGAGGCGCAGTTCCGCCGGCGCTGTTATAACGCCTACCTTCGGTTCTTTATTCGCCGGTAATGGTATTCCCGTTCGTTCGTCGCGCAGGAACTCGCCGCGCTGCAGAATCGCGGCCCAGAGACCCGCGATCGACCGAGAAATTCCATCGGCGACAATGTTATCGAGAAATATTTCTACCCGAGCCCGGATATATCGGGAACTCGCGAAAGAAACCGGAGACTCGTCCCTGACGAGCTCCACGGCCTACTCGTTATTCAAGCTGCTCTATCGACGCGAGCTCCACTCGACTTTACACCGTACCTGTTCATTTAAAACCCACAGGTCGTCCCGCGTTCCTCTAAAATACCATTCCATTTATTTATCTTTTCATCGCCTCCCTTTCATTCGTCGTTCGCCTCGGCTCGACCCCCAAGAACCGAATCAACCCTCCACCGATCCTGTAATTCGCACCGTTTAACTTCGGCAGCGAGTATAATCTTACTGACACTCTAAATATTGAATTTGCAAAATGAGAATATTTTTCATTGATTGTGGGAAGCAGGAATAACATGAAAATTGATTTCATCCCTTAACGACTATGTTACATTAAAAGCAACGTTACAACATTCTTGAAATTCATCAATTTCTGCCCATTTTATATTTCACCCAACCAATTTCTTCAGAAATGCATGAAGATCCGCAGTTTAATGATTATAGCATTTCAAGGCAGCTTTGGGCACTCAATGAGTAGATGAAAATTAAAATAAAAATCTACATTTTCTCAAACAAAATCATTTATATATATTCTTTAAGCTCGAGTATTTTATATCGAATTAACCCTTCGTGGGTGGGATGATCTCGCGTCCTTATTCGGGTGGGGCTGTTTTGGGTCAGTTTTACTCAGTTTTGACTTTATACCTCAGGTATTCAGACAAATCCATGTAGGTACATTACTAAATATAATTCAGACATTATCAAAAGAACGGTTTTATTGAAAATGAGAACAAAATAACTCTCGATCTTCTCGTTAAAATTCGATCGTTGGCGCACTCAGTGCACCAGCCCCACCCTCGAAGGGTTAATCACAAAGTTTAGAGCTTTCCGATGTTATACAGTCCAAAAGGAATGGTCACTGAATGAGGTTCCAATGATACAATAACAGAATTACGAAACAAAAGGTCGCGAATTTAATCGCCATCCTAAGGGTGGATTTATAGTGGAGCTGCGAGCATCGATGATGACGGCGCGGTGAAAAGAAACCAACATTCGTGACAACATTTCGAGACATATTAATGAAAAAGTGCATACGTATTTTTTTTGTTTTTCACCGCACAGCTCACCTCGCTGCTCCACTATATAAATCCACCCTAATACAATCTAATCTATAAAACATATCGAAAGAACATACATTTCTAATTCCCTCGACCTTGTTACAATGCAGGTAGAAAATTTTTATTTCGCATAAAGATCCGCTGTCCAGTAATGGATTTTCATTCGACGAGCACTTTAAGGAGCGCGCGTGAACAGGTTTCGAGAACGATCGTCGGCCTGATTCGCGCGAACTCCGGGCAGCCGAGATACAATTACACGGTGGACACCATATGGTGTGCAAAATGCTCTCGTCGGCGATAAGATAAGGCCGTGCATTCGGTCTTATCAGAGGATACGACCACATCGGGCCGTGATGGAACCTGCCTCTTTTTTTTTAATATTTTTTTGTTAATCCACCGGTATCAGGTTTTCCGTCACGGTCTCTTCCCTTTCGCCGAGGAAAATGAAAACGAGTTCCGTTGGCACGGGCTCGACGCGAGAATGGTCATCTGTTCCGTAGAAATAAAATAATTGATCTGGTAACGCGCATGCCTGTCGCATAGACGTCGACGCGACGTCGCGTCGTCGCGCCTGATTGGAAAACCACGGTGTCGGAACTCGCGGCGGCCTCGTTTCGATCCGGTGTGTTCGGCTTTCTATCGAATTTTCCTTGATTAAATGGCAGTAGGTCGGGAATAGATTAATTCGTAATTAAGGATTAGAGCACGGTGGATAATGGGAACATATTGGAACCCAGAAAGAATTCGCGAATTCCGCGCCGCTGAAATAGCTGATGTGCAAATACTCTCGCAGTTCTAGACTCATCCGGCCGCTGATTGAAATTCCAAGTATCGCTGTATCAATCGAACGCGCGCGGACGTTTCTGGCACGGCTAGCCGCCGCGCTATTTTCATGTATAAGATCTTGGCTTTCCCGCCAATCGATTAATCATCGCGACTCGCGTGTTCACCTACCTGTGGAGAAGCGATCCACCGGTTTTAACGCGTTCCGTGCCGCGTGTACCACCGATGGTACGCGATGAACTATCCATTGATATGCAGGGTGTCTCAGCTGAAGGTCCTAATTATCTCTTTTATTTTTAATGGCACAAAAAATATTTATGGTATAATTTAAATGGTAACGAAGGAGGAATGTCATAGAAGAACAATTTCTTTTGTCCGGTTATTTTTTCTTAGTTTTTTCAAGGTAATTGTTATTTTTTTATCGGCAGAACTTTTCCTTTTATTCCATCTTATAGCGGCTGAAGAAATACATTTGAATATGCTTGAGTCATTAATAGAATTAATAGAATAATGAATATGAAAAAATAGCCGGACAAAAGAATTGTTCTTCTATGACATTCCTCCTTCGATACCATTTAAATTATGCCAAAAATATCTTTTTTGTGCCATTAAAAATAACCTCCTTCAGCAGTGACACCCTGTATTTATTTAATGCCCTAAAAACGTATATTGTATTGTATTACGAGTCTAACACTGTAGAATATATTTCCACCACA
This sequence comes from Lasioglossum oenotherae, assembly GCA_028455765.1. Taxonomy (NCBI): domain Eukaryota; kingdom Metazoa; phylum Arthropoda; class Insecta; order Hymenoptera; family Halictidae; genus Lasioglossum; species Lasioglossum oenotherae. The sequence goes on along the minus strand of CM052287.1, from coordinate 3,867,078 downwards.
AGAATGAGGCATTATAAAAAATACAGTATAGAACGAAGCAAACAATTTTGTTTATTTGTCGAGCAAAAACGACTCGGCATGGAACGCGTGAAGGTCGATTTGACGTGACTAGTGGGCACCAGATACTCCGTTATCTTAGAACACTATCTCTAAGTATATATGGCCTAAGGTGCGGATAGTATAAATCGACGTTTAACCGTCTGGTTCCTTCCCGGCCACCGGATTCTCATTCGCATCCGTAGAATCGTGGGGTCGATTATTCGAGAGAGAGAGAAAGCGATCAAATAAAAATCGTCCGGCGAGCAAGGACGTTTCGCCAGGATCGCTGACGAACGTCGTTTCCATTCCGAAGGTATCCAACTTGAGGATCACTCATCGCTCGGAACAACGTCGCCCCCCCGATTAGATAATTTTCCCCGTTATTACGTTCATTATCGAGAATGCTTGTTCCTTTTTTATCGCCTCTCGAGATAAGATATTCGGTTCAGCTCTAATCAAACAGCGATATCGGTGCCGGAAGAGGGCAAAGAGGGTAAAGAGGACTTCATACGGTTTTTATCTAGTCCCACTCTCCCCGATCCTCCTCGATCCGATCCCCTAATAAGACGTTTCATTAATATGTAATATATTCGAGAGGTGAAATATTAAATATTCAAACGACCGATCGATCACCGGCTCGAAACGCGTTCCGAGATGATTGAACATCATCCCCGGACGCCCGGCAAGAAGTAGGGTCTGTCGCGGTAAAATGGAATCAAGTCGAACCTAATACGGCCCTATCTCCAATGACAAACTCATTTTTCATGACTTATCCTTGCTCGAGATGCCAGCGTGATAGATCGAGGTTTGCTCGGTCAAGACAAATTTAAATTTAATCATCTATCAGAGGCGGGCCGGGGATCGCGCGCGCGTGCACGACGTGGGATCACATGCGCTTGAATGATTACGCATTCAAAAGCGTGTCGGCGCGCTGCCGGCGAGCTGCCACCGATGCTGACGCTGCCGATGTCGCTGTCGAAGCCACCCTCCATCGTTAGCCCTCCACTTAGCAATTACAATCTCACCGAGATTTTCGATTCCCCTTTCGATTCGCCTCCGCGATTCTTCGAAACAAAAGTTAGACGGTCCCGGGAGATTCGGTCTCGTCGCAGTTTCTTTTATTAGATCTCTCTGGTCAATTACTATAATTGTTCGCAAAGTCGCCGGAGATGTCGCAATCACAACAAACTAATTTCTCTACGAAGAAACAACTGAATCCCGTGTGTAGCTTCAAAATTGCTTTCGCAAATAGTCCGGAGCTTTTTCCTGTCGGGGTGAACGAGATGATTTTTCGCCGTTTACAATTGTTCATTATTTTCCCGCAGCCAGCGCCGCCCGCGATCGTCGATGTGGTTGCAATTTAACGTTATGGACCGTTACAAGGCCAACGGTAAATTCCCCCTTTTCCCGAGGATTGAATTTCGTTTGTATTATTACCGCACGGGAAAGCGTCTCGCGTGTAAACGCGATTATAATTCCGTTCGACTTCAATTCCCCTGGTTTATGATAATCGACGCGCGTTCAACGAGGGGGAATTCGTTCGTCTTAAAGTCGGTTTATACTATGCGGAAAATGATCGTCGTCATTGTTGCACCGTTTGAGTCGGCGCGACGTTCGTTCGCGTTCCATGTACCGCGATAGCGCTTATCGAGGAGCTAGGCTCCTCGGGCTTGTTTGAGTGGAATTTCCCGGGGTCGAGTTATCAGTGATCAAACATCGATAAAACTCCGACGACGTAGAGCCTCGTCGATCATCGAACGACCAAAGTGACGAGCATAAATTGTCCCCGGTCATAAATGCTCGTTTTATGTAGACGGGAATCGTCCGATCCCGAGGGACGATGGACGCGAAGGGATATAACTCGGAAAATTTGTTTCTTGGTAACGTCGGCGCCACGGTTTTTCCGCACTGTGAGCGAACAATGTGACGACAACAAGAATTTGTTGTTTAGACGGGACAAGAGAGAGAGAGTCCGCACTCGACTTTCGTTTATTTCCGCTTCGAAACACCGTTTAGATTCTCATCTAAATGGCCATTGGCCGGCAGGTTGAAACTGCCTCCGCCTCCCGCGAGGCAACAAAGGAACCGGGACCGGCAAAATGGCGATCGAGCGGACCGTGCTGGCGGGTCGAGCTCTCGGTAGCGTGTTCCGGCTTAATTTTCGAAATTACTATTACGCTTGAAAGAAAAAAGAGGGGCGGAGGAAAGAAGCTGGATGTGTGTTCGCGAGCAATTTTTGTAAATGCGCGAGCGAAACGAGGCTGGCGTGTGGCGTACGCATAGTTGGATACATAGTATCATGTCCAATTTCCAGGGAGTAAAATTACTCGAAGCCAGGCCGCGAAGCGTAAAGCAGTAATTGCCATTTACTCGTACCGGCCAGTGGTCACCGAATATTCCATTAATGATTTAGGGCGGCACTTTCGTCGGTACAGACCCCACTCGTCGGACAAAATTTCCGGAACGATAATTTATCGAGCATTTAACGATCTTTCAATAAAGAGTGAGTCAGCGGCTCGGCAAACGAAACGTTTAATTTACGTTAATGACGTACCGCTGGGAAATTAATTAGAAATTGATACGACCTGCCACTTGTCAACGTCGAATCTATAACGTTGTTCCTTTCAAACGAATTCATTAAAATTTTGCTGGCTCTCCTCGTCTCGCTGACAAATTGATCGGGTCGCTTCCTCGATTATTATTTTCGCCCGGAAACGATCGGTTCCCCGTGCTCGTTTTGCTCGTTCGAACGTTTGCGCGCGCGCGCGTCTGTTTCACCGGCGCAATCGTAGTTTACAGGATCGTTTTCCACCAAGGAATTCCGCGCTTTTCAGCAATGTCGCAACAAAAAGTCCCGAATCGTTTCCATCGTTGTTATTCGGATCCGAAACGATTCCCGATTATTCGTGCTGCGTAAAATTGCCGAATTTCGAGCGCGCTCGTGGAGAGCAGGCATTTTTAATAGGTAGCAGCCGTTTGGAACGGCGTTCCGCGTCCGGAACAAGTTTGATAGCGGTTTAGCGGACAGAAACCGTATCGACACGTATTCGCGAAGTTGCATCTTTCGCCGGGGTTGCTTCGGTGGCTGCTGAATGCGCATTCATCGGCAATTTCGCGTGGAACAGTTTGCGAGGTGGGAACGTGAGGAGCGACAAGTTCTGCATACTCTCCATATGCAGCGCGAAACGTGCGGCCACGAAGAGCTATTCTTGTTGTTGGTTGAATTACATTTCCAGAATTTCTGATGCGACCGCCGCGCCATTTCCGTGACGAATCGCCGAAGAATCGGCCAACGCAATCTCCCCTCCTCGTAGCCGCACGTAGTTTACAAAGCTTTAAAAACAAATAACTTCTTTAACAGGAAAGAACAAGTAAACGACAGGATTTTTATATTTTTTCCTCTGTGCCTGTAATGGAAATTTAAGTTGAAGTATGCATTTACAGAACAAATATGTATGCGCCATTTACATTGCAAGAATGTAAGGCTGCCGATACAATTTGTAAATGGAAAGAAGATATTTGCATCTGGATCCTGTTTCTTGCAATCGTCCAAGATTTTTATTTTACATGGAAATCTACGGCCACCATGGATCTGAATAAATTGTGTCTGAATAAATTTTACGGTCAGGATGAGAACCGCTGGCTAGCAGATCGTGCCGGTGGAACGGCTCGGGGGTGAAAGAGAGGGTTGGCTCGATCGACGACTATAAATCAGGAAGGACACGCGAAGCTCGCCGTTCTTCCTGCCTCTATCAGGACAAACTCCTTCCAGGAGCGCGCTTCTACGGAAGTATCGACCAGCGGATAGAGAAAACTGAGCTGCAGGGTGCATTCCTTCGTTCCCGTGGCGCGGCGCGTTGCCGGAGATCCTGCACCCTTCGACATTAAATTTACAAAAGGAATGCTTAACGTTTCCTGTCGTTCACGACGTCGTTATCGCGGGACGCGCGACGTAATTGCCGCGACGGACGTGCCTCGATCCTGCGATACACCCCGGGGGAAACAAGGCCGTAGAATTTTGTAGCAATATCCCCGCTGCCGTTCCTCTTTAACACCTCCACCAAAAAAACCGATCGATTCTCCAGCAACTCCTTTTCCTAGCAGAACATTTACTGGAAAATTTCGGTGGACCATCGATCGAACGATAATCAACGTTCGAAATTGCTTTACGAAGGAACTGGAAGCTTTGTTTGAATCGGCCGTATGAACGGAGATGCCAACTGCAGGGCTGAAAGCGTTCGTAGAGAGGGAAAGAATCGAATCGGGCGGCAGCCAAATCCAGAGACTACGATTTTCTTTCGACAGACTCTAAAGAAGATAAATCCCACGGTTTTACGTAGCTCCGTGTAATAAAGGGCGAACACACGGGGAACAACGGATGCCCGGCATGCAATCGTTCCAGCATGAAGCAAATTTTGGAGCGAATAACAAAAGCCGGACAGCGTGTTTGGCAATTTCGCGTGCGCTAGCACAATGGCCCGATTCATAATTTGAATAGCGGCAGTTTCGGCGCTTGCTGGTCGATACAAATGAACTGGTGAAAAAGTTTTCGTCGTACGGTGGCTCGGCTTTGGCGTTGGCAAGTGGCTTTGTTCAACGGATTAATTAAATACGTGCGTTGAACTCGTTACCATACGTTCCTCCCATTAATACGCCCGGTTGAACTTGTTACCTAAGCAACGATGTTCACGGCTCGCGGATCCCGCGGAGAAGTTCGAATCGTTGCAATTAGTCTAGGAAAAAACCGACCGGGCTGGCTTTCCGTGTCAGCGAATCGCCGAGTGTACCGATCCGTTTCTTTTTCATTAACCTCTTAATGCCCGTCATTCCGTAATCTTGCTCGACGTTGCGGAACCGGAGCGGCCGATTCGAACGATCATCGCTCCACGGGGGAGCAGACAATGATTTCACGGAAGTTTGCGGGACGTTCGCCAGCGTTTTTGCACACATCGTGCAGCTAGTCGATTCTTATTCCTGAACCTATTAAAAAAAGTGCAAGCTATTTTGATTCAGTAATTACTCTTCTTAGTTACGAATGTGCGAAAATTGCAGGTATTCACGGTTTTCTTACATCTTCCAATGTTCACAGTACATATAATCGATACAGATCCACAAAAGAAATTTTTAAAATTTTCTGTAAGCTAAAGTGCCCAAATATAAACCACTTTTTGTTGATGTCATTTTTTGATTAGTTTAGAATGCTCTTTTCCGCCCAAAAAATTACCACTTGTAGATGCATTTCCTCCCTATAAGATTCTGGGGTCAAGTTTGTTCAAAAATTGATACAGCTTGGGAAAAATATTTTCTTTTTTGCTGTGTCGTTTGCAGGTTCCAGCGAAAGGGGTTCTTAATATGGTACACATTGAGTCCCTAATTTGACACCTAGTGCCATATATTTACAAGATATAAGGTAGTGTCATAATAGGCGACTATAGCATATTTGGGCACTTTACCCTACAGGTCCACAGAAAAAAGTTGTGAAATGCAACCTTCAGTATTTTCTCTACAATTCCGACCACTCGCAATTTTTGAAAAAATATCTGTTCAGAAAAGTTCAAGTCAAATAGACATTAGGAAAAAGTTATCCTTTTGTTTGAGAGCGTCGAAACAATGGTAGGCACTGTATGGCTGACTGTGTTACTGGCACGAACGCGCTAGTGTAAGGATTAAGAATGGGGAGGAGTTGTGTTGGTTGGGTGTGATCAACGCGCTAAAAGCCTGGTTGCAAGGATACGATTCACGGAAGCTGTAAATCGGCGGCACAGATCAGAATGGTAGAATCCCGGCGTAGATCAGTCAGCAATGGCCATTCTCGGGCCGGCTGGCCATTCTCGGTCGGAATGCCCTGGCTATACCTTGGGTAACCTGGTTCCTGGTTCTGGGTTCTCGGTTCTCGGTTCGTGATAACCATTCGGATACGGTGGTCCGACGACAATGACGCATTACAGTGTAGCCCTGGCCGGGCTACATAGTGTAGTGCCAGGCCGGCTACCGCGGCAGGGTCATATACCATCGACGCATAACTGGTAATTACACGAGCCAAGCGTCATTACCGCGTCCCGACCCTTCCTTTATTACTCGGCACCGGCTCCACGGAAACGACGGACCGTAGAAATGCCATTTGTACCAGCTCGCGACTCGACCACGCTCGACGAGGCTGTGCTAGGCGCGAGAACGATCGACGAACTCGGTCAACCGACGAAGGAGCGAGCACGCCGGGAATACCCATTCTTTCTGGCCACCTGCGTCCTCGAGTGATCCGATGTAAAACGTTGAATGGTTGTACTCCGGGGGCACGCCGAAGAAATACTGCGCTCGATTCGCCGCGCCACCCACCCCCGGCAGCCGAGCATCCTGTTCCTCCACGAATCCAGAGCTTTCCATGGGACCAGACACCTCTTCGCGGGATTAACCCTTTGCGCGCCGAGACTTTTGCAAATACCAGCAATCTTTTCCTCGGAGAACTGAAAACTGAGTCGCCCGTAGTGTCTCTAATCTCGCTTCTTATCTCGTTCATTGCGAAGACGCAAATGAGATCCGCGTGATCGAAAACGCCCGGATATTTCAACAGTCGATTACAGAAGCCCTGCCGCAGGGTCCACCATTTTTTCCGAAGCGAGAAGAGCGCGGCAGGAATTTCCGGACTGGATTTTTCCCGCAACGTCGAAACGGCTCGCGTAGGCTGGCCACGGCGACGGAAATAGTCGCAATCGAATCGCAATTGCCTCGGAACGGGGACACCGAACGTCGATGATAATCAACCGATCAACGCCGGGCTGGCTCCGCGACGCCTGCTGCTAATAAACGGCCGTATGATTTGAATTCTCGTGCGACCAGTTCGGCGGTGGCTTGTGCCTTGCGGTTTCCAATTACAGTATGCCAGGCGACGTTTCAGTGACCTCTAAGGCGGACTATCCCGTTAGCTGCGCGCCGCACCGCGCGGTGTATGCCACCGTGAAGGAAGGACAGCCACGGGGGCGGCAGGGGCGAGGGATGTAATTAACACGACCAGCTTGCAGCAAGACACTGACGTATCTGTCTTCCAGCGCCCTCTCCAACCCTCCACGACCCTTCCTCTCCCTTAGCCCTGCCACCTCCTTTTACGAATAATAACCCTCGCTGCCATCTAATACGCGGCTGTCTAAGACGCGTTCCCTCTCCGAACACGCTGCCTTCGGGAAATCGATCCGGGACATCCAGCTTTTTCACCTTCTCTGATCCTGCAATTAATCGTCGTACTTGTTAGACGTAATATTATGTTTTACATTTTTTTTCTGTTTAATTTAGGAGCACTTTTAGAAGTTTAGGACCACCTTGTATTTTAGTTTCAATACGGAATCACACTGCATTTCGATTAATTCCAGTTGTATAATAAATTGTCAGCAATAGTTTTAAAGTTTATGGTTGGACCGCGTGCTTGACATGCTTGGTCTACAGGGGTTTCCCAAGATGGCGTGAACGCGGAGGGGATGACTCTACATGAGAAAATATAGAATAAATTTTTAGCATTTGCGTGCTATTAAATAAGAGTTCTCTGACGCGCCTGTTCATGACCGACTCGTTCTACTTCTTAAGAACGCTAGGCACGCGAACTTGGCGGATTAATTGTCAATTTTCTGACCAAACTTATTGTACGTTTTCACCTTATTTTGCCATGTAGAATACAACAAATTGTTTTACTTTTAAGGCAGTACAGTGGTCGAAATTTCTATAAAGTCACTGTGTTTTGTGTCCGTGCGAAATCAATACGGGTCGGTTTATGTACTTCTTTAAAGCCTGGTTTACCTTGCGTTTTTGTCCAGAAGAGTTTAAAAGTTGTTGCACACGTCTTATTGTTACTTGGAGCTCCAATTCAGCTCGAAATTGTGCTGCAGTTTTCCTTTCCGTAGCCGCAGATCTCATGAATAATGAATGTCGTCTCTTTGACAATATTTTATTACCACCTTTAAAATGATTTTTTCCGTAATTTTCACGTAAATTGATATAATTATTAACCACAGTATATGACCGATTAGTTTTCTTAGCACTTGCGCGATTAGAGCAGTTCATATCTTTATAAGCATTGATTGATGCTTTTTCTTTACTTGTTAGTACTTTTCCTCTCGGCATTCTCATACACGTGAGTCAAATTATAACAAAAAGGATTTCCGTGAGTTCTAAAACTAATACTTTTAGAATATTTGCAGTTTTCCGTAGTTCTCTGCTCAGAATACAGAGAAACACTAAGTGACTTTATAGAAACTTCGCACTTGTGTTCTGTACCACACAGAAAAAATTTAAAAAACGTAAATAATAAACATAGCGGTGCAGAGTACGCAGTCCCTCTATCCGAGTGTCTGCAAGGCAGAAGACCAGATACGATAAATCAACAAAAATGGTGATATTTTTAAAATATCTATGAAAAAGAAGATGACTTTATAGAAATTTCGACCACTGTAGCACGACGAGATAAATCGTCTATGAAAAGGACCACTTCAATTTCGTGCCGAATGCAGCGATTCCGGCAGGGCAAGATCGATTCGTTTCCACGCGCGCTAGTGCCACGAATATTTTTCTTCGGGAAATTACTCGGCAATGTCTGCGGCCGCGATCATCCCGCCTTGTTGTCGGGACGAGCAACACGGTCGCCGCGCTCGGTGAATTGCAAACTCGAATCGTTATGCGACACAGAATTGCATTCCTTAATGAACCAGTTCGCGTAGAATCATCCCCTGAGGGGCTTGTTAACAATCTCCTCGTATCTTTCTCTTAAAACAGAGGAAAGTGTCCCGGTGCACAGTGTTTCCGTGTGTGCTCTCTCCGCGGTGCAGATGCAACGATATCAACGCGCCGAAAGAAACACGCGAGAGAATTGCAATTGCTTTTTCACCGCCGTGCCGCGGCGTGCTTAAATATTCGAATGTTTATCGCGACCGCGAATTCCAGATTACCCTCCGCGCTTGGAAAAATACTGGTCTAATATTTGTAAATTTCAAAGATCGCGCTTGGACTCTCATTTCTCGCTCTGCTTCGCCAGCGTACTTCATTAAATAATTGTCAAATAAAAGGATAGGATGTACAAGATTCATGTTGGCAGCACTGACCGTACATGAAACGTGACTTCTGTGACTCTGTGCTCCACAAAAATTGCAACACTGAATTTATATAAATTCTTCGCAATTTTATAACAATGTGTACTTGAATGAATAATTTTCAACCTGGATTGCAACAAACTGGAATGCAATATAAATTTATCTCCTCTTTGAATATGTTTAACACGCTGAAAATAATACAATCGCATTTTTAAATTCTTCTGGTGTTTCACTGTTTCAAATCATATTTACTCATTTTCGTCGCAAATGCATAAAATGCGCTGTCTACCTATAAAATTAGAAAAACCTGTCTGAAAAAATGTTGGCAGCACTGACCGTACGCGAAATGCGACTTCTGTGACTCTGTGCTTGATAAAAATTGCAGCACTGAATTTATTTAAATTCCTCGCAATTTTATAACAATGTGTGCTTGAATGAATAATTTTCAACCCGAACTGCAACAAACTGGAATGCAATATAAATTTATCTTCTCTTTGAATATGTTTACAATCTCATTTTTAAATTCTTCTAATGTTTTAACTGTTTGAAATTATATCTCCTGATTTTCGTCACAAATGCATAAAATCCGCTGCCTACCGATGAAATTAGAAATGCGAATCTGCTAAATATTTCGTTCCATTCGTCGAGAAGAGGAAATGACCGCGGGGCCCGGGCAAATTTAATGAATTTTGGAAAATGCTGCGTTCGGTAGCGGCGCGGATCTCGGAAATGCGAGGAAGCTTTCCACGGCGAGGCGGGATTGTATTTGAAAGGTATCCGAGGACATGTATCCGGCTCCTCTCAGATCGTAAATTCGGTCTCAGTCTGGGGACTACAAATTAGAAGGACAGAATTATATTAAGTGGAAGGTTCGTAAACTCGGGAGCAATGAATGTAAGATGTTTCCGACGAATAGATAGGAACCGCAGCAGCTAAGACCTGCCCCGGTGTCTGTCGTAAGTTACAGCTTGCCACTAGCGTCTTAGGTGATGCACGTAAGGGTCCCATTACGTCGAGTTACGATTACGAGTCGAGCCGGTCGTAGTTCGTTTGCCATTTCGGAGGCTCCACGTTCGGCGCCGTCAGTCGTTTTGCGTTGCGTCTCCCCAAACTTCAGACCGTAAGATCCTTCCACCCCGAAACAGGAGGGTTACGGCGTGCTTACGAACGAACGTGGTCCATCGCCATATCCTGTGCATCGAAAGAGCCGGCTAGCATCCTAGGATTATTTCGAAAAAATCTCCTGATGCTGCTGCGTCGAAATTCTTCGACAGAGAATCCAGTTAAGAGAGTAGACTCGCTTCTAGGACTGCAAGGGTGCGAGATGCGCCTCCTCATTTCTCGATAATGCAAATATGGAGGTTTTCAGTAGTCAAAAGAGCTAGATAAAAGATCAATCCAGGCCTATTTTCACGTAAAGGCTTAGATTGAGCCTTTATCAAGTGCTTTCGACTACTGAATTGCATTATAAAGAAATGAGAAGGCGTCTATCCCCTTAATAGTGAAGAAAAGTGATCGTGTGGCGATACAATGGCCATCCAGCATTGGCGAAGGGCCAACCACGAAAAAAGGAACACATGTTCGAGATTAGCCGGCTAGGACAGGTGCCACGGCTGGCGAACCTTTGGCCGCGTTCGTCTCTCTGTCTATCCAGGAATTTCTTGAAAGTTTCCAAACGATTTAGGGAATTATTTCGATCGAAACGAGTTTCCGGCCCCGGGAATGTTGATACACGGAATTCCATGATACTCCTTGGCAGACGTTGGACTACTTGTTCGCTCTGTTCGCCCCTGTTCGCCGGAGCGAGCTCAACTTATATGCAGCCGGCTGATTGTGTACAGGCTACGCCCACGCATCAGGAAGATCTAGTGCCTCTCGCCTTCTGCAAACGATGCGTTCGCCGTCCCGCCGCCGCAACTGCCGCGCCGCGAGAATTTATTTTGCGACCGAAAATTCGCTGGAACCGCTCCTTGATAATTGGAATTACTTAACGCCGAGAATTCCTTCCGTTAACGCCGAAAAGCGCGAGTGTTCCTCGTTTTTCCTTTTGTTTCGCGGCCACTCCCGACACAGCCGTCTAAATCTGTCCGATATAACAAGCAAGTTTTCCACCGGATAGCAGCCCGGTTTTCTCGGGAAATAAAATGACCACAGTTTAAACGACGACTAGAATATTCGTCGCGTTTTCCACTTATTCGGCGGGAGAACTGCAGACGCGGTTATACGTTTCTACAAAACATTCGCCGCGATAATCGTAAAGACTGGAATGAGTTGGCTCGCGTTTTACGGTGCTCAAATTTCGCAGCTCGTAAAGCTTTCGATTTAAATTCCAAGAGGAAGGACTTTTGAAGCGACAGCCGGATGCCCCCGGCGTTATTGATGTTTTCGTGCCGTATGACCGCGCGTCGTTAGTGTTAAATTTAACCGGGTCCTATCCGGATGTCGGACGCGAGTCCCACCGCTGACGTGACATATTCGCGTGTCGAAAGCGAACGTTTCGATATAAATATAGGGACGCGCTGTCGTTCACCGGGAATCGATCATTAACGCAGCCTTTGACATCCGTCGGGAATCGTACGCTTCCAGACCAACCGACACAAATAATGCACTTGTCGTTCCGGGAATACCGCGGATGGCTAATTTTACTTTTCCCACGGCGCACCGCGATGAGGTGTTCTCCGCGAACTGGAACGTTATCGCAGTTCAACATCTTTCTAGCATCGCCCCCGCACGATCTACCCGCTTCCCATCCGCGTTACGTATTCGTGACGATCGCCATTCGGTATTTCGAGCGCGAAAATCCGAATTCGTCTTGCGTCCATTCTGAATAGAGTACATCCTTGCCACTTGGCAAGGTAGAATCTTTGTGGAGAATAAAGATTGTCTGCGACTTTCAGTGTCGCCGTAATCATTTCAACTAGCTGAAAATTGGCATTTTGTTCAGTCGTTCGGAAAGTAATTTCGTTTTTCTTTTCGAAAACAAAAATTCTCTACCTGAATTGACAATAATATACCAGCATTTTTGAATCCTTCTAATGTTTTCACTGTTTTAAATCACACCTACCCATTTTTGTTACAAGTGCATCAACCGAAAACGAGTTGACCTTCCGAAGGACCGAATAAGTTGCACCCATCCATTTTTGTTATAAGTGAGTGGATGTTAGGGATGATTAGTGCGAGCCCCTATTGTATTCGCAGACGGCGAGATCGATCCGTTAACGAGTAGTACGTAGTTTCCTGTAGGTTGAAAGGGTGAATGGCGAATGGTGAATGGTGATTCGTCTAGTAAATCGGATACAAGCTAGTACAAGCGTCGACACCCCAGCTGTTTTCCTGACCTTTCGCGGGAGCGATTTCGCGCGATAAATTTTCGACGGCATTGCTCGCGAGCAATACCGTGTAAGACAGAGCTATTTATAACCAGCCACCGTTAAGTTCGACCGTAGTCGAGTTTACGCTAACTCCACGCCAAAGTTTCATCCGTGTCTGATAGTCGAATGCTTAGAAACTCTCGAGTAAGAACTTTCGAAGCGTTTCGAAGGGATAAAAGAACTTTCCATTCGGGTAAACGCTTTTAATGAGAAAATATGATGCACCGCCCCTCTCGGTATTCCCCACGACGCCAATTAGAGTAGAATGCCTCTCTCTCTCTTTCTCTCTTTCCCCGTCTCCGAGCACCCCCCCCTCAATCAACCGCCGCCTTTCTCCTCCCCTGGTTATTTCTCTCCACTGTTCTCTCTCTCTCTCTCTTTCCTCTCTCCCTCTCCTCCCTCAACCAGCATTCTGTATTATCGCGCCGAGAAGGAAGTAACCCGGCTGGGTATTTTGATGAAAATCGTAATGCAATAGGCATGTAATACAAAAGGGGATGAAAGGCGCCCCATCGAAGCCCTCGATAAGACGATCGACCGACCCTTCTTATTCCTGTTCATAACGACGTACCCGCCGCGTTGCGCTGCGTTACGTTCGTGGAAACGATAGGGTCTTCGGACCCGTACCCGCGGGTCGCGAGGGTCCCATCGTCCGGACAACTTAATCTTCGGATTTTCGGGATTGATTTCCCCAACGAAGACGGACGCTGCTCCGGGAAAACTGGATATTCCGGTAAAGACGGAATCACATTACAAACGATGGGTAGCCTCTTTGCATCGAGTCAATCCTGCGAAAGTGGATTTTTGGGACGACAGCGCTCGTTAACGTCCTTCGTTCGTCCTTAAGTCGTCTTCTTTGCGTCGAGAACTTTCATTGTTCGTTACACGAGGTAATATAATTGGAGTTACATCATATTTGGTATCATTCTCATCAGGAAAATGCCACGAATATGTTCGTCAAAGTCCTATCATAAAATAATGAGAAATAAACAAGTTTTGTTTACATTTCTCTTCGTGGTAGACAACAGGATTGATACATCCCAAAGAATAGAAGTTTCAGACCAAGATCGGTGCATCGATGTCCCCCGAACTCCGGTCCCAGGAATCTTTCGTGCAGATTAAATGCGGAATCATCTATTCGGGGCGAAAGCGCGGCAACGTCGAGGAAAGTTTCTGATTCGGTAGATCCGTGTACGAGCACTGACGAAGGAGACAGCCGATGACGGAACTTTCGTGGAGATAGCGGGAGGACACGCGCGTCCCAACCGCCCGTCGTTTTCTGTATGCGAGCACGTCGTGTAAATTTTCCCTCTCCCTCTCGCAGACTATCCCTTCTAGCCCCTAACTGAAACTTCCTTGCCCCTTTCCGCCGTCGTTCTGACAAATTCACGGATAAAACATTCGCCGGGAGCCAGCTCCGAGACGCGTGTACTACGTCCTCCGCTGTACGTGACAGACCGGATAATTTGATGAGCGCGGTACAATGTCTCGGAGAAAAACCATCGGAGCCGTGAACGTTTAATTACGCAGCTTCCGACGATCTTCCTAAATGAGTCCGATTATTTTCGTCGACACGAAACACGCGTCTTTTACGCGATGATCTCAGACACGATAAATCGCGATTCTATATGCGAGCAGACTTGGGAATTCGAGTGTTACATGCGGCCGACTAGCTTATGTCACTCTGGCCCGCAGTAAAACAAAATAAAACACACAAGCGGCTGTAAACCAAGTTTATTATGTCCCGTGTTGTGCGAGGGTTTAGGAGCTGCACGCCGGACAACGTTCTTGACCATTCTCTGCACAGACGTCACACAGTCGGCCCGTTTGAAGAAGCACGCGACATGTTTGAATAACTCTTAAACCACTGATGATATCGCTATGAAATTTGAACTGAATATATAAAAAAATAATTCCTTCCCAACGATTTGTAACTTACTCTATTTCACATTCGTTTAATTGTTCTAAAAACAGTTTTATGAATTGTTTATTCTATAATGTATTTAATATTTTCGCTATTTAATGCAAATAGATCAAATGTTCAAGTTTTACATTATTGAGAAAAATTTGTTACTATTGGAAATTGTCCCGGAATTGAAATATAAACAGAAAGAAAAAGTAGAATAGTCAGTTAAGTTATTATAGCTCAGTATTCTTTTGAAATATGTTATATATTATAATTGTCAATGAAAAGTATGATTTCTTATTAATAAATTGTGCATTTTGATGTAGAAAAAAATTCAGGGCAACAAGTTGATCACAGTTATCAGGACACTTTAAGAATGAACAGCCAAATTATGTAGGGAAAATGGATATTCCTAAACTGTCGAACTTCATGCGTGTATCACAACTAGAATTGCCGTTGTATTTGATTAATTTTATCATTTTCGTGGTCGGTGGACATTTAGAAATCGATATCAATTGAGAATATATCAAAATTGGAATTGATTTTTTTCGCAAAATGTCACGTGCTTCTTCAATCGAGCCCACTGTGTGTCAGCTTGAATTGACGTTCTTTGGTAGAACAGCGTTGCGGCTCGCATGTCTTCGACTCATTTTATTTGGTTGGAGGGAAAGTTCTGTCGTATTTGAAATAAGCACAAGAACGTACATGTATATTTTTACAAATTGATTCAAACATTGTCTTTGAAACGCCGCATGTCACAATTTCAAAAAATTCGAGTTTATGCATTAATTGAGCATTATAGTATAAAAATTACGCATTTACCAGAAAAAAAGTTACGAAAACAAATTCGAAAGGCTCAAAAGAATAATGCAATTTAACCGAAGTCCTATGTCAAAGGTCATTAGTCATCAAAACTTTAAACGGCAATACCTCGAAAGTGAAAGTATGTGAAATGGGGTGTTCTTTCCTGATGGCCACAGATATATCGCATTTGCTTGTTAACGACGTTAACAATCTTCGGAGCGAGTTCGTCTGATTCCCTGTAATCCGCGAGGAGAAACAACCTGTTAACGATGAAAAGACTCGCTGGATCGGATGAGAAGGGGGATGGAAGAGGGTGGCTGTAGTCGATGAGGAGATTCGAGCAGTCCGTGAATATTTATCGAGAGCACTCTGGACAGCCTAAGGCTAGGACGTCCGAGCGGAGGACACCGAGAAGCAGAGGGTTCCGGAAGGGGGCGGGCTGCTCGGAGAAAGCTATGGGATGGAACTGTGGGAGAGAAGGGTCGAGAGGGGGATATAATCCGAAGGTAGTCGTGCAAAAGTCACCGAGCGTCAGAATTGAATCGCCACGGATTCGAACAGCCTCGGGCAACTGCCACGCGCAGAGTCGGTTCGTCGACTTCCTCTCTCCGTGGCGTGCTCTCGGTGCTTACACGCATTCTCCTGCTTGGAAACGTAGCCTGGAACTTCGGCCCTTGCAACCGGACCTTGCCGGACCACGTCGGACCTGACTGGACCGGCTAGACCGTTTTCGAGGAATGATCGATAATTGGAATTGTCCCGTCGTTAATGCGAGCCTCGGCGAATTTGCTTGTGGTCGCCGTAAATCCTGCACGATGGCCACCGAACGGAATCGTTATTAATAATTCGATCGTCCCCCGTTAGCTCCTGTCAATTTGCGGCCTGACGCATCTTTAACATGACGGAAGCGATACCATCGGCTATGCTCCATTCCGTAATCGATCGATCTGCAATCGTATTATCAAACCACGGATCTTCATGCAACGTAAAAGATGAGGATGTACGACAGGAAATACTCACATATTTGATGCGACGACAAAACATACTTGAATGGTTAGAAAGCACTACAAGGTAGGAAATGACGTCCGAAATGTCAGCTGCCAAGATACAACAGGATTCTGAGATTTAAAATATGTTAAGTAATAACTAGACAGCGGACCTTTTCTTACCAACCATACGAAGTTCTTTCCTTCTTTAACAATTTTAGTGGGTTGAAAATGATACATTGGTGTTTCTAAATTCTCTTCGCCTCTAATTGTTTTTAAATTGTACTTATCCATTTTTTGTTATAAATTCATAAAATCCGCGGTCTGAAAATGAGATTACTTTCCGAACGAGACCTAATAATTTAATTGGGTTGGAAATAATTGTACATTGTTGTTTCTAAATTCTCTTCGCCTTTAATCGTTTTTAAATTGTGCTTGTCCATTTTCGTTATAAATGCATAAAATCCGCGGTCGAGAAATGAGATTACTTTCCGAACGACCTAATAATTTTAGTGGGTTGAGAATAATACATTGGTGTTTCTAAATTCTCTTCGCCTCTAATTGTTTTTAAATTGTACTTATCCATTTTTGTTATAAATTCATAAAATCCGCGGTCTGAAAATGAGATTACTTTCCGAACGAGACCTAATAATTTAATTGGGTTGGATATAATTGTACATTGTTGTTTCTAAATTCTCTTCGCCTTTAATCGTTTTTAAATTGTGCTTGTCCATTTTTGTTATAAATGCATAAAATCCGCGGTCTGGAAACGAGATTACTTTCCGAACGACCTAATAATTGTGTCGCAAAAATCGAGAATGCTTGTTCCAAACCGCAACTAAGAATTCTAGGAGGCGTGGCGATCCGCGATCGATGCGTGGGTTAAAAATGCGCACGAATCCGCAGTTCGCCAAACTCCGGGGGTAGTTTCGCTTTCCAGGGTACACACTGTTCGCGCCGTCTGCAGCTTGCACAGTATTTCTAGCGGAACAGCGAACGTATCTCCGATTATTCCGGCACGATTCGAAATTTAATAAACGTAGCTCTCCGCGAATGCTAACGTTCCGGGGACATTTCCTCGACTCGAAAGCGACGCGTGTAGTTTTCTTTAGGCACGCGTATCGGGATTTCCTTGGGAAATAAAGGAAAACCGTGGGAGGAAACGGGCAACGGAGGGAGGGGGGGGGGAGGTTTCGGGAGATGGAGGCTGGCAAGTTGGTAAGAAAAGAAAAGTCTGACGACTTTACACACTGCCGAATCACATATTTCCAATTCAATCTGCCTTCGCTTCGGCGACGAGCGATCGAACGAAAAACCATTATTCTTTTCTTGGACGGGTGGGAGGAGGGGAAAGAAGAGGCTGCAACAGGAACGGAAGGAGATGAGGAGGGGTGGGAAAGACGGGGTGGAGAATCGTGGTCGTGCCGCAAGTCCAAGACGAAGCGAAAGAAACGGAGAGTGAATCGGATCGAGAGAGGGGTGCGGAGGGACAGAGGGTTGGCCCACGAGAAAAGGTCGGGCCGATAGCATTGTCGGGGTAGCCTCAGCCACGAAATATTACCGGTTATTCCTACCCCCACCCCACGCGGATCCAGGGGTGCAGTCATCCACTGATAATCGTACCGGATATGTCGTAGATCTTGCCGGTAATATTTACGAGCGACTCCCCACCCTCTCGCGCTTTTCACCCTCTTCCTGCCTTCTCCCACGTGGCCCCTGCGCATTTCCTCTCTTTCTCCCGACGATGCCTCGAGTACGTGTCATCGTTGCACCCTAAGTACTCCGTCCCTAGTTCCTTGACCGACTTGTTCACCCTCCTGCAATGTTCGGAACATTGTTACGTTATCAAGACGAAATTTGTTCCTTATATAAACTAGCATCGAGAATGTCTTTGTTGCACATTCGAGAAAAGATAAATGTACGGGAGTCTCGCAGACTGCGCGAGTTAAGATTTTTCTTTTTTTATTGAAAGCTTAATTGAAACTACCCATAGGGGGTTATAAAGCTACACATTAGTAATATATGTACATCTTACAGTTAAACATCAGTAATGTAGAGACACATTAGTTGTATAACACATAAAGTACATAACTCTAAATCTTTAAATTACATTGCTTGAAAAAATTGAAAAGAAGATAACATGCCTGAATATTCATAAAGTAGTTATCTGATATTTAAGGGTGGAAACAAATTGAGCTTCCTTAATTTTTTCATGAGATCAACTCTTTTTGGTTCCAACAAGGTACATTGCCAAATGATATGGTTAAGATCTTGAACCTCATTGCCGCAGTTACATTTGGAATCATCTGTTATATGTAGTCGTGAAAGCGATGCTGCAAGATGATAATGAGCGCGAGTTAAGTTGATTCGGAGTTTCATCTCACTCTCGATTATAAATCAAGCGAATTGTTGTCGGTAAGTTAACGAACATATTTTCATACAATAGATGCTGTGAAATCGTGGGGTCGATGGAAAGCCGCGGAACCGAATAGAAGTTTTCTTTTATTGTATGTTGTGTAGTTCGAGGGGTGGCGGGTTTAATTAAATTCAGTTGGATTTGTATGTTTATCGATTTCTTTTTGGGAGCCACTTGGAAGAGAATTCCAGCGAATCTGTTTTGTTTATTAGATCGTTTCGATTCTTCTCAGCCGTCCGGTCCCTCCGCTACGACGTTTATTCACCCTTCTTTTCGCAGGGGATATTTCGTTTCCGAAACTGCCTCCAATAATCGACCCGTTATTCTCTCTTCGTTGAACCATAATCTGACGATCGAGCCGACCCTCCGAATTCTATCGGCGCCGCGTAGAAATTCCGCCGTTGTTCGTGTCCACCCCACACCGCGCCGCCCCGCCACGCTGTGGCAGTTTATAAACGATAACGTACGTGCCCCACCAAATCTCTTTTTATTCCCCGGAATAGTTTCGGCGAAATGCGATCAGTATTTCATTCGGAACGGCCCACCTAATTATGATAATGTTCGCGGTCTGTTTTCAGCTCGATCTCGAATTTAATATGATACACGAATAAAACGTCCACCGTCAAATGCTAATTTCACGGAGTACGCGGAACGAACACGTTTCCCGGGCACAAAAATACTGGTTCAATTAGTCAATTAGTCATATAGGTAACTCGATCCCGTATATTCTTTCCCCCAATGTCGCGATTGCCATACCTCTAATTTAAAATTCTCGTAAGCTGCTCCTTCGGCAAATGAGATTCTCGCCCCTGGACTCTGCTCGCGACCAAAGTAAGCACCGCGTTTAATTAATTAAGTAGCGAGCGACGTAACCCGCCAATTTTTTGATCCAATTAGCAGAAGTGAGCGTTAAGACGTTTCCTATTCCTTCTCCGCTCCGAGGACTTGTCGGGACATTTAAAATTTCCACTGTAGAAAAATTGCAAAGAATAAGTACGTTTGAAAATCTGGATTATAAAGGCGCGGGAGGGGAGCAACCGATAGTTTTCGAAGAAAAGTGTTTGCGTTGGGAACCTTCCAAATCGGCCGCGTTTTTCATCCCCTTACTGTCACTCTTATCCTTTGGCAAGAGTACGTGTTTAATCCGCAAAGCGTGCGCTGCAAAACACAGTCGCCGGACCGAAAAAGCTATAAAGGAAACGTATCCGAAAAAACAGACCTCCATAAAAAGATCGGGCGAGGGTGGACGCAGCGCCGCGTTCGCATTCAAATTCACTCTGACAAGAACAATATAGAGAAGGATTGGAAAGAACAGGCGGCGTGACAACAAAGAATGTTTTTCTCTGTGTTTCCGAACGAAATTGCCCGAAATTCCCGGCTGCAGAGACGGTGAGCTAATGACAGAACCGACGCGCGACGCGAGCGCATCGGAAACCTGTTTAGATCGATCTACACTATTCTACGCTGTGAATCGACCTTTACATAACACGCGCTTCGAGATGCAACGACCACGGACGAGATCTCTTATTTGTCGCGAGATCATCAGGAAATTGTTGGTAATGGGCCGAACTTCCTCTCGATGGGAAAACGCGGTCGAACCGGCGGCCGAGAGAAATATTTAACAACACGCAACTTGCAATTAATTTGCAGTAATTTAAATCATGAGCGTAACGAGGAGAAACATCAGGATTAACCGATGTTTGGGGTCAGTTTTGCCAAGAGGAAATTCCGTGAAAATATAATGAGAAATAACGAGAAAATTTGACGGTGCATTAGTAACCGACACATTGACACAGTTCGCTGGCGCGCGCGCGCGTCGCTGCTTTAATAAACCAGGAGCCCGTGTGACGAGTCTCTTCCCGCGTTCTCATTGTGTTTGCTCGTTCCTCGTCCGTGCTCACGCTCGCCTGAACTGCTTCTGATAATTACAAAATAGTTACATCCCCCGGTTATTAGATTCGGGACGAACTCTGAATTTCGCGCGTTTAACCGACATATTGTAGAACGGCGGAATTACTGTTGGGCACAAGTTATTTCGATCCTTGGCCGACCTCGGCTCAGACCGACAATCGACTTCGATGCGCGAAAGGAAATTAATCAGACATACAGAGTGAGAGAGTGTGAGAGAGTGAGAGGGAGAGAGCGCGCGTATCGATCTTTCGCTGGCTATTAGATATACATTAATATTCATGTATGTTGATAGTTCAAACTGCAAGGTACTTCCTCCCGGTTCGGGTTTAACCGGAACAGTCGCGTATACGACATCGGGCCGAGAGTAACGCAAATTCGTGCCGATAATGCCACTTTGCATCAGAGGGCTGCGACCAAGTGAGAGACTAACTAAATTGCAGATGCAAATAGCAGAGGTTGCTTCTTACCGAGATTTAATGGATCGAACGTTAGAACAGCTTCGTGCCACTTAGCGGTCGATTAATTTGCGTCCTGACTAGACCCGGCTCTCGCTCGTTTCGATAGACAAAAATTATTCGACCGAAAACCTCCTTCGTTTCCTCGAAGTTCAATTTCGATGGAAATATCCACGGTCTACCGTAATGATCGTCGAATAAGAATCTGCTTGTGTAGCTTCACCCTTTTCGCTCCGAAATCGAGCGATTTCTCCTGATCTGGTCATTTCGTGTATTTTCTACAACCAACAGAAACATCCTGTAAACAGGAGCCAAGTTCCTATGACCGTAAAAAGAACGCTATTTAATTTTTAAAGAGTTACATGGAGGGCTGAATTGTTCAAACTTGGCCGCTGCCTAACACCTTTTATGGCCATTGGTTTAAAAAGTAACGGCCCATTGTTTTTTGTATGTATGTTATGCTGCTATGTTCTATCCTACGTACCTGTTTCGTAATGTTATGTTTTCAATACAACCCCTTTAAGGTGTAAAATTACAAACTTTGATAATTATTCCTTTGAGTGTTTGTGTTATGGTGGATCTATGTACCAAATTTCAAGCTTGTAGGTCAATGGGAAGTACCCAAAAGGTTTTGATGATCTGTCAGTCAGTCAGTCAGTGAGAAATTTAGCGATTTTTGGGGTCCTATATCTCGGAACGTACGAATGTTGGAAGATTAATGTTTTGTCAATATTGAGACATGATAGTACACACACGTAACAAGTGTACGAAATTACATCTCTCCATCTGACTCCAGTGTCGAGTTACAAGCCTCTAAAAAAACGGCTGACAATAAGTTGTTTTGTGTAAAAGGAGGTAGTGCGAGGACCTGGCTGGTGTTATACCACAATGTTTAGCAATTTATTCTTGTTTCCCAATGACTCACTAGCAACATGCGTTTTCGATTTGCAATCAAAATTACCTGCTCGTTTAAAATACGACAGAACTTTCCCTCCAACTTAATAATACTATAAAAATGCTTTGTCGAGCAACTGAAAATGGTTGAGTCGTCTCAGAGGTGAGAAGGGGAGAGTGCAGGGTAGAATGGAGTGGTCGACGGCTCGTGTTAACATTTCGATGGTGACAAGTGAGCTTCGCGGGGATATCTGGAGCGTCTCGACGGATGAAATCGGTGGTAAACAGACTGCGAAGGCGACGCGCCGCTGGCCCCTTCCGAAATTACTATCGGATGGTATTGATAGCGCCGATTTCGGTAAATCGATTTTGCGGGATGTTCAGTTCGGAGGGCAGGAACACGGCCCAGTGACTTTAGTGCCGCAAACAATCGTGGCCCCGGCGAAGATCTTCCATGACTCTTCCTTAGCTCTGCAGCCGCCGCCGCCGCCGCCGTCTTCTCCCGTTTCCTTGTCTCTCGCAGCCTCTCTCATAGCCTCTCTCCCAGCCTCTCTCGCTCAACCGATGTTGTTCCATCCAAGTTTATTGCCCGGAGATAACCCCGGTTGCCGACCCTTCCATTCTTATCGAGGATTCGCTATGCGCTATCCAAGTGCTAACTAACGAGTTGCCGCGCAGCGTTCCGGGCTGTTTGGTCCACCGGGAAGATATTACTCGGCCCCGAGGAACCTCGACCTTCTTCCAACCCCTACTCGGCCCCTTGCTTTTCCTTACCGCGACGTTTTCAAATCGACCCGACTTGTCGCTATCGATACCTTCCCTGTTTACTGTTTCCTTCGAAATTTCGTTACACGGCTTATTTCCTCCACGATCGCCACGCTTCCATTGTTTACCAGTTCCTCTCCCGGAAACAAAACTGACGCTCGCTGCTGGCTACCATTTAATTCGTAAAGTTTCATTTCATGTATCTTCTCGTTTCTTTTTCTCGTTATATGAAAAATTGTATTTATGTTTTAATTGGTATCGTTATTCACGTTTCGAAGCTGCCAGTTCGTAAAGTGTTAAATAATTCACTCGAGCGGTTCGGAATATGTATTTAATTAAATAAAGCTCGACGGAAGGAGCTCGAGAAGGGCAATTCGAGTTTGATGCTTTTCAAAAATAGCCCCTTTTTCTTTTCCCGTCGAGAGTGCAAACTTACGTTTCTCCGATTGTAAATCGTTTCATAAATACACTGTACACCGCTCGACCTATTTCCATCATCGGACGAGGCTTCGTATCATCGAAGTGTGAAACGCTCGTTGTAAATTAATTTGCTCTCAGGTTGCTTCTACTTCAGCAGTATGCCACGGTTAATGATCAACGAGAATCCTTCATAGCTTTCATCGCCGAGGGAAAGAGTTTCTTCACATTGGAGAGCTTGATTTTACGGAGATTCTCCTTTTTGTCTGTTCCGCTCCTCTGCAAGCTGACTAATTACTAGTGTATATCTCCGGTAACTGGTTAAAACAGAGTCGCTCCGCATTAAATAATGTACGAACTTCAAACGAGCTTAAAGAGCCCGGGTATCTCGATTCGAAATTGCATATCTTAAAAAACAGCAAGTGGTACCAGAGTTGGGCAAACGCTAATCACAATTATGATTATCGACTAATTACTTCATAATCTCTTCATAAGCGACTAATAATTAATGACTAAGTAAATACTTGAGCGTGACTATGAGTAATCACTACATAAATATATTACTACATAAAGATTCATTCATTTTCATCATATTTTCATCAGGCTATGACATTTTGAATTATCAATTGATTTTTGCACAACTTTGAGTGGTACAAAGATGTTCCTGATGAAAGTTGTAAGGTGCAAAAAAAGGGTATATGTTGATTATATTTGTGTTTATAATATTTTAATGACCTCGAGAAGCTCTGTGAAGGTCGTTTTTAAAATTTCATACGTAAACTTATATTTTCGACTACGTGTTCTGGTTGGTGAGGCTGACATTGTCAAAACTTTATTGTTCATATGTAGACTGCGGATCTTTATGCAAAATAAAAATTGTCTGCATCGATTGCAAGAAATAGAAACTAAATCGAACGTTGTTTCATCCCTTAATGACCTGAATACAGGAGAAATCATGTATATTGACATCTTGAATTTTGAAAATGTTTCAACAATTTCGAATTTCGTCTACTCAATTTTCCTATAAATGCACAAAGATCCGCAGTCTATCCATATGTATTGATTGACTTATTGTTTATATGTATTGCTACGAGCGAGGCAAAAAACTTTGAGCTAACGTTACCGATCTTTCTGTTTCAGGTAAGTAATCCGACAACGCAATCTTCGATTGAATCGGGCCTCGTCGAGTCGATGATCGACCGGGTGAGTGAATGTCCACGATCGGGCCGAATATAACCAGTAATTCGAGAGCTCGTTTTTCCATCCATTATATCGATAGGAGGTCAGTCGGAACTGTGTCGAGTTCCGCGCGGAGGGATATTTAATTTTCAAAGGAGCGGAGCTCCTATTCGTCAAAACGGAATTCTATTATTCGCCGCCTCTCTCTCTCTCTCTCTCTCTCTCTCTGGTTCGACGGTAGCCACGGAATTCGGTTCGATCTCTGTTTCCGCCTGCAAATGAACCATCAGCCGCCGCCGGTGCTCGTTAGAGCTGTCAAATATTCCGAAAGTATTACCCGAAACGTGGCGCTAAGTTGCAGCGCGATTTGTGAAAGCGAAAACGTCGCTTCTAGGACAGCGAGTGGCCTAATTTCAGTCATGCTCCGTTGAAGAGAAAATATATTATCATCGATGTTCCAGTTATCAGTGGCAACGATTGAATTGTAAATTCGGCCGAAATTTGACCGTGTTCCCTGTTTCAACGGCAATTTTCTGTTCCACTTAGGCGAACACGAGACGCAAGGGGTTTCCGGGAGCACGACACGGTGAACACGATCAAAGTTACGGATAAACGTCGTTGTCACGCACCCTTTGCCATCCGGTCGAACGTAATTTTTACGAGGAAGAGATTAAAGCACCTTCGTAGAAGTTTAGTCGCAACGATGTCGTTCGCTCGCTGCTGGTCGTCTAGCGCGAGCGGTGCCGAGCCGGTCGTCTACACAGGCTGGAAATTATACGGGCGACGTGTTTCGCGGTTATCGATCACGAGCGACACCGGCCCCGGGACCAGTTTCGAAACTTTTATTAAGTCGTAATTTCAGCTTATAAAGCGCTGCCAACTTGCGCGGCGGCGTGCATTGATGGCGCGTGAAATTGTACCGGCTTCGAACTGTCTCTCGCGCGTAATTGAATATCCCGAGGAGGAACCAATTTCCTGTTGCTTCTTTCCGATGATCGTGGCGTTGGCTCGATCGGGAACAGATATTCCCCATAAACTTTTATCATTTCACTCGCGCCGCTCCACAGTGTACCGAGTGGCCATTTTAGGTGGAAAACAGTCGTGTCTGCAAATAGACGTAACATACATATATGCATTCTTCTTTGGGAATGTTTACTGAGCCTAACTGTATCCACAATAATTCCAAAATGAAAATGTTCTACCTGATTTGCAACAAGCTGGAGTGAAAGAGAAATTTGTTTGCTCTCTTCATACGTTTAATTGGTTGAAAATAATATAACAGTATTTTTAAATTCTTCTAATGTTTTCACTGTCTTAAATTACGCTTACTCGTTTCTGTCATAAATGCACAAATTTATTAAATTGATGATACTTTCTCTATACAGGGTGTCTAGCTGAAGGAGAGAGGCCACCTAAATATCTCCTTTATTTTTAATGGCACAAAAAGAATATTTTTGGCATGATTTAAACGGTATCGAAGGAGGAATATCATAGAAGAACGATTTCTTTAGTCCGGTTATTTTTTCATAGTTTTTTCAAGGTCATCGTTACTTTCTATCGGGGAAACTTTTGTTTTTATTCCATCTTGTTAACGACTCAAGCACATTCAAATGTATTTTTCAGCCGCTGTAAGATGGAATAAAAAAATCAGTTTTCCCGATAAAAATATAACGATGACCTTGAAAAAATAACCGGACAGAAGGTATTGTTCTTCTATGATATTCCTCTTTCGATACCATTTACATTATGCCGTAAAAATTTCTTGTGTCTTTAAAAATAAAAGAGATATTTAGGTGGCCTCCTTCAGCTGAGACACCCTGTGTAATTCAAATATCTTTTTCGCGAATAAAATTACCACAAACTTGAAAATTGGAAGCTCCTCCTTACAATGAGACCGCATACGATCACATTAGCAGCCACATCTGATGCGTAGGATTGTTTTCCACCTCGGTACACTGTTGTGTAATCTCGCCGAGGCAAAAAGATTGTCGCTCGCGTGCGCGCGTTAACCTCGAAGCAGAAGCCGTCGAAGATCCTTCGGGATTAGCGGCGGATCCTTCGGGTCTTCTTGTGGATTACAAAGGACCACGATACCCCGCTGTATGAACCGTCGGGGAATTCTCTCGCCTGATCTTCGGAGATCACCGATAAGTTAGACCTCGTTAGAGACTGCTCCCCGAGCTTGTCTATAATATTTGGGGACCATTGATACAATACCGTGCGGCCCGTATCCGGGTTCGTCTAATAATCCGTGGAGGACATTGGAAATTTCTCGTGCGGCGTCCTTTGATCTTCGAGGACCCGGCGAAAAGTTCTTAGGGTCTTCTTCGCTCCTCACCAACCACTGGCAAGTTCGCCGAGTTTCCTTTAATCATTGGAGACCACTGGAAAATCCTTAGGGTCTTCGCTGATCGCTCCCGGATCGTCGAGAGCTCCTCGGAATGTTCGTTTAATCCTGGAGGACTATCGAACGATCTTTCGAGTGCATTTCAATAATTTTTGGGGACCATTCTGACCACGCGCCGACCATTAAATCAATTCCTGAGACTTTGACCTCCTTCTGACTCACCGACTTCGACGGCGGGATCCGGACTCTGTTTGATCCAGCCTTTTCTATTTCTCTGTTAGTACAGTCTCCGGATCAAGTATGAGAGGCAGATAACGATCAGGTCGTGGATTTCAGGCAGGAATTACATTTCTGTTTCAATCGAGTTTGTCGGAGGCGTAGAAGTGAATTTTTATTTCGGTTTTGAAAGGGATTTACTGGTTGCACAAATTTCAAAGTTTCGATAGCGAAAGGGGCGGGTTTTCATCGGGGAAATGGAGTCTGAGGCCATCGGACATGACGAAATCCACGCGTCGAAAAATATTTGCCTTCCGGTTGGCGTGCGGTCTCGACGAATCCGGATTTAAACGGAAGCCCTTCACACAATGTGTTGCGAGTCTGTACCGCATTGTTTGAGATTCACCTCGGCCGGCTGTTCTATTTGGATTCGATCCGAACTTAAGACAGCTCGCGAGAGCCATGTTAAAGGAGTCATGAAATTCGTTTTCCGCTGGAAATGATCGGCCGTCACAGACGATGACTGGTTCGTACGGCGTATATTGAAACGCGCTGCACTCGAGCACGATGGACGAATTTTTATTGAATACCGAGGACCAAATAAAATTACGGAAAATAGTTTTTCCCGGTACATTCCAATATTCGTTCGGGAACTGGTTGCGTCACCGTTGCTCACGTGTCCCACAAAGTTTAATATCTGTCGCGGAAACTGCGGCGAAGTTTACAAGTACGAGATGGAAGTTTGTTTAAAATGCTTTGTATTGAAATCTGTCGCGTGAAAATAGCATGCCGGCGAAGCCAATGCAACGAGAGACCGTCGCCTCGCGTCGCTCGCTGCTCGAAAACGCGAAATGCGTTACAAGTGCGCGACGACTGTTTCTCGAAAGGGGAAACTTTATCGGGCCATCGACGCGGAATACTATCGAACCCATTCTATTCCTCTTCCGCGTTACTATCATTTTGTTATAACTCTTAAACCATAAGAGATATATCGGGATGAAATTTCCATTAAAATTCATTTAAAAAATAGTCAATTTTAACTGTAGAAAAATACAATTTTTTTTACTCTGTCAAACAATAATTTTTAATTAATTTTCATTGATATTTTTTTCGTTAAAATAAAATTGTTCGAGTATAATCTTCCAAATTATTTGTTATTTACTAAATATGGATTTTATATTTACATTTCATACAGGTAATGTTTTCTGGAATACGTAAAATATATAAATTCGAGAAATATTTTTGTAATCAACGCATACAAAATGTACAGAGGAGGTAAAATCATGTCCATTCTATATATATTACAACCTTTGTTATTTCGTATTATTTCATGTATGTGTAATGTGTTTATAATAGATAAAAATATAACAGATATAAAAGATAAGCCAATTAATCATACCAAAACGTTTTTAAATTGATGTTAACAGGTAAACTTTTGACGGACGTTTAGGAAGCAATACAGATTTATTAGAAATCGCGGCACAGTGGGACCTTTCGTCCAAATCGGAAACAAAATCAAAGAACTTTCGAAAGAAATGAGGTAGAGTAATGAAATTTTTTTAAAATAAAGCTGAAACATTGCAGAATATGAGAAAAATAAGAGATTATGGTAAGAACGTTCTTTAACCTTGAGAAAATTCGTTAAACTTGCACAATTTCGAGAAAATTGTGGTTTTTCCAATACCACGCGGGGAAAATTTTTTTTTACTATGCTGTACTTCATTTCCCGTAGATTTTTTCACGCAGATTTCAAATCTGGTCTCAAAATTTCTCTACGACCTCAGGATGTTGCAAAATCGATTTCTTAAAATTCTACATGTTTAACGAATTTTCTCAAGGTTAGAAAACGTTCGTACCATAATCTCACTATTTTTCCCATATTCTGCAAAGTTTCAGCTTTAATTTTAAAAAACTTTCATCGCTCTACCTCATTTCTATCGAAAGTTCTGTGATTTTGTCTCCAATTTGGACGAAAGGTCCTATTGTGCGCTGTTTCGAGCGAACGAATTAAATCACCGGCAAACAAAATTCGCGAATCCGAAAAATTCCGTTGTCCTACCGAGAGCTTCGAAATGGGTCGGCCTCTATGGGATTGTTAATGAGTCGCTAATGAACGCTTCCGACGCTACTTTTGCGAAACAGTCAACATTCTCGGTGTCCTAAATTCCGTCGTAACAGCTGCGTGCCTGTACGTTCAACGAAACTTTGTCTCGAATAAAACATGTTCCAGAAGCTATTTATGAGCTGGTTTAAAATCGAAAGATTTCGGGTTATGACGGACATTAAGTGTCACAAAATTCGATGGTCAAAGAGCCCGGCGAGCAGGGGAAACGGCACAATGAAGGAATCGAACATTTTTTTCGGAAACGGAAGCGAACGTTGTCGAAATTTCATTCTTTCAGGGGATAAAAGAGACGGCTGTGCATTTTCGGCTTGGTGGTATGGGGAACGGGGGGTACGGGGGTGCCGGTAGTTATCGAGGAACGGCGTGGCACACGTGTATAGCCGCAAATCGTCGGTATCTGGGTCAACTCGAATCAAACGGTTATTGTTATTCGCTCTTTCGGAATAATTTGGAATTTGTAGGAAAATTAATATCGCCGCCGCCGCGGCGAACTGCCGGTCAACGAAGATGCCTCAAAATCTCGCCGATTACACACCGTTTGCCAGTTAACCGGTGTACTTGGCGTATCGTCGAGTGAATTACAAACATTGCTGGCTCCCTGACTGACGTTAAACCGAATCGAGGCACCAAGCGGTAGACTCGCATTAATGACAGATTGTATCTGTCGGCCGTTGAATCGCTAATAGATTGGCATTGGCTCTTATTGCACTGTGGCTTTCCCGTTATGACGTCACAATCGAGCCAATTTGTCCGGGATCAAGACCGAAATTTGTCCAGCGTCCACGATCGATCCCGACTCGCCACTTCTGAATCTTTCCCGGCGAGTCGAACTTCAAATTCGTAAGACTCGCGAGCATTAGTTCATACAAACGAGGTTCTACTGTATTCAAAAAACCGAGCGAGGTACTTTAATTTCACATATTTCAGCATACGCACACTCGAATGAACGCAAAATCCGTCAACTACGATGGTGGACGAACACATGTGCATACATGTATTTTGAATTTAATCCGGAAACATGCAGAAAAAACCTGGGCTTAAGTTGATCCTCTTTATTTGCAATTTTACCTTTGAAAGTAATAAATTCCAGTCCGCTTGGAAATTTGTTTACCAGAAGGGCACGCTGAATAAGTTTAACTTTCAAAAGGGGCCAGAATCGCGAAACCACTCCTTTCGAGAATGATCCCTTTCCGACTGCGAGACAGATTGCTATCTAGTTAATTACTAAACATTTAAGTATGAAGTATAAAACGAAAAAAATCGTAGAGAATGGAATTATTCTAGGTCGGAAGAAATGTTTAATTTTCGAGTTGAAACGGGTCCGAGTACAAACGGGTTGAAGTATTCGAAACGGGGACGAAATTGAGCTCGCAGAGGCTAACGATGGGATTGCGATTTAGCGTTCCGATCGCGTATCAGAATCGAGGACGGCACCTGATCGGCATAAAAGCCGCGGCGCCCGCGATCGTTCGCGTATTCCGGCGGTAATGCCGCGACGATGATTTGCAGCCGTGCTATTTGGAACGCATATGCGAGTTATGCCCCTCGCGACGCCATTACTTATCCCGGAATCGGTCGCGCACGCATTACGAAGCTGACCGACTAATTGAGGGGGCCGGTTCCCCTCGCCCCTAACGAATTTCTCAGCCACAATTACCAACACTTCGACTCGTCGTTCGTCTTTCGTCCCCACTAGCCATTTGCATTGTTTCTCGATCGACGCTACAACATCCGATCGGTTAATAATGCATTCCCCATCGACTTGTTTTCCATCCGATCACCTGGCAACTATGGTATTCGTACCAAGACATGCTAAAATATTCAACCGAAGACCGTACGCTGTTGCTATTTATCTGCATTTCGATTGGCACATTTTCCGAAGCAGCATGCAAAGATTATGCTCATTCAAAATTGATCCATCATCGATTTACGGTTTCTCCGCATTAATTTTCATTCGATTAGGTTCCTCTGCATTTTCCGCCATACGTCAGAAATCGTACGCAAGATGTTTGCAGAATCTGGCGACACGCCTGTGCCGCGTAGTGTTAAAGTGCAGGTATTTTTGCGCGTGACGAAGGTAACACTGTTTGATTTATTCATAATTCGCGGACTCGATACAGAATCGGCGGCAAAACACAGACAAGGCTCCCCGGTCGGTGTCTCCGCGACGGGAGCTCGTTGATTTATCGGTGTCCCACATTAGACAAGAGCGTGTATTACAAGAGCGCCGGTTAATTGGAATCGCGATTAATATAGCTGCACGCGACGGTACTACCACCGTGCCGCGCCGCCACTGCGTCTGTTGCTTCCGCGAGAATAACTTGCTCTTCCTGTCCAACTCTCGAAAATACTGCGGCGAGCCTGGTCTTCGCAGAAAATGAGTTCCACCGTGGTCGGATGCCAACCTGGGGAATACAGCGTTTCATTTACGGTACAGTCTCGATCGTCGCGGCGTGGCGGCCACGGCACCGGAAAGGAGAAGCCGATTGAACGGTTGCGACACTCGTTCTCGTTGTCACACTATTTTTTCTCCTTCGTCGTATGCGCGAAAGTTTTCCACACACGTGTTGCTAGGCAATTACGTCTACCTTCGTGATGGAACGTAACGAACCGGGCACGTCGACCAGTTGAAATTCTGCCGCGCTTATTTATTAACGCGCCGACAGCCGACAAAAATCAAGTAGAATCGCAGCAATCTATTTCACCCCTCGCGCCACGAAGTAATCGCTTTCTAGCGAGAAAGGAACATTTGTAATAATAGCATTTTCTTCGAGTGGTTAACCCTTTGGACTTGAAGCAATTTTAAGACATATCTTTCAACCTGGAAGATTTTTATTCTATTTTTTGAATTTTTAGCAGTTTATAGAATACAGAGGAATTCGATAAGTGGCGCCTCAGAGTCACCATTCGAGTGGGAAGTGTTAATAAGACACAGACTGAAGGGTCACAATTTAAAGGGGACGTGCAACGTACGACGACACGATCAAAGATTAATCGAATTCTCGAGGCGATGATCGATCGAGTTAGCGCAGGAAAGATCAGTCGGCATTTACCTTTCGGTACGGGTTTGCATTCTAGCGGCTGAAAATAGCATCGTCCACGTCGACAATGGTATACACTGAGAATAGCGTTCGCCATGCGGCGACTGGGTTTTCACAATGTTTAAAAGACACAATGTTGATAATAACAGCGGTGCGGCGACGGTAGATCTTTCAAATCGGCCGTCGCGGCCGTTTCACTTCTCTGTCGGGCAACGTTGTTTAGAACGGTACAGTTACCGCGGCATGGACGTCAATTGCCGCGCCTATAGAGTTTTTTAGAAATGTATGGTGCAAACTCCGCACACGTGCAGGCTCCCACGAACTTTATGGAGTCGATTATACGTTACAGCGATTCGTAACGTTTGGCGGAAGTGTAAATGAAACCGATCGTTGCGCGCCGGTAAGTGGTCTCCGACATTTCACCGTTGCGCGCACTTGTGTTTTGTGCCGGGTTTTCGGGAATAATAGCTTTTGGAACCTGAAACAAAATCGAGTAGTTATATGCATACCAGCGATAACGTTTGAAAATGTCCCTCTCGTGAGGTCAAAGTAATTCGGTCGATGTTCGTGTTCGCGTGTTACGCAAATTCAGATGAAAATCGAAATGAATTTCTACACTTTGCCGGACACCCTGTAGATTTATCGCTGTCGCGATGATTGTTTCGCGATCCGAGCGGAGGGAGCAGAGTCCTCGTCCAATCTCGGTCTTGTTCTCTGTCCTTTTAATCACGCACCGGCTAAAAATAAGGGGGAAGAGCAGCATTTTAATCTAAGGCTCGATGCGTCCCCGAACGGTCGGCTCGGGTTATTCGACACAGGTTATCGAGCACGGTCGCGCAAAATGGCGACGATTTCCGGCGTGGCGCGGCGAGCATTTTCGAAGCAGGACACCGAGCCGAGCTTTATCGCAGCGGCCCGGAAGCCCACGAAAACTGGCGAGCACGTCGTAAATAATCACGGACGCGAGACGCTCTCGATGCTGACACCACGGTCCACCATTTTTATTGTCCGGTCCGGCCACTTTTTTCCCGCGTCGATGAGATTCTTCGCCGGACACGCGTTTTCGTCGGGAATCCTCGTATCGGTTAATTCGCCACCAAGATTCCCCGCGTTTTAAACGAATCTCCTGGTAATTTCCAGATTACGGATACTCGCCGCGAGCCAAGCTAAACAGAGAAATTCATCGCCGGGCCGAGCGGATCTTTGTTAAAATCAAGATTATTTCTCGCAGAAGTAATCGAGTAATTAATTCTGGTTGATGTGCACGCGTTCGCCCTCTATTTTAGAATCGCATTATGCATCGCAACGCGAGTATGGTCGTACCAGATAATGCGGAGAGGATACGCGGAATATATTTTTTCTCCGGTCATTCTGATTTTTCAATATTCCCATCGGAAACGTATCTGGAGAATATCGCGGTAATTTTCGCTCGGAGAGATGTCGGCACGGCTGTACAGCGTTCATCGCTATCAGAAACGTTCACAATAAACCTGCATCTCCGTCGACGAGAATTTCTGAAAATGGTCGCGCGCGGCAAGCAGCCCTCACGGTGATTTATTTGTCCGTTTTATAGCGTTCGCAGGGCGTCAGTCGCATGGATGTGCGTACCAGCGAAAGTACAGGTGCGCACGCAATGAAAATTCGATTGCAAGCTCGTCTGGGTACAGGGTCACCGTGGCTGGAACACGCGGTTATTTACGGCGTGCTTCGCGTGCTTTTTGCCGGTGCCAGTGCAGTGCCGCCTGCCTTTACTCCGCCAGTACCCACAGCCGCCGCCGCTGCAGCTTCCATCCACCCAGCCCGATAAAATTCCCTATTTCCCTTTTCTTCCGCCCTCCTCTGTCCCTATCCTGTCACCGAGCCGAGTCGAGTCGAGCCAACGGAACCTCTGCACCACCAGAAACCGCCGCATGCCTTTCGCCCTTTGTTTCCGATAACCTGATACCGCGAATCCGACGTCGGATTAAAAATAGATCCCCGGCGAACCCCTTCATCCGATCCTGAAACGGTCCGACACCTGCGAAACGATCTCTTCTTCCCGAACTTCGATTTCCCATAACCGAAACGCACCGAGAATTTCAATCTCCGGAACGACC
The DNA here is from genome assembly GCA_028455765.1 of Lasioglossum oenotherae. NCBI lineage: Eukaryota > Metazoa > Arthropoda > Insecta > Hymenoptera > Halictidae > Lasioglossum > Lasioglossum oenotherae. The sequence continues at coordinate 3,833,039 of CM052287.1, read as the reverse complement.
AGCCAACTTTCGCGTCCTCTGTGTCCAGCCGAAATTGGAAAATACAGTCAATCGATAGCCTCGTAGATTCCCGATGCCAAAATCGACCGTGGATCCATGCAATTCGTTCTGACACTTTTTTGTACCAACTTTCCCCGGACGTAGAAGTAAATGTTTGCTGTGTTCTATAAACCTTTGTATATCTCTCTGTAACAACGCTTTAAATTGCAATGGTCAGAACTTCTCTGTCCTTGATAGTTTCCCCAGTGGAAAATAGGTCTACGTCTGCTTTACTGCTTAATCATTGATCCCAGACATCGGAGAGTCTGCATTATCGAGCAGCGATGCTAATAAAACGTGTTTGACTACTGCAAGTAGAACAGACAGGGTTTGCTGTTATTGGTTCCACCGTGTTTCGGAACAGTAGAATAAGATAGGATCAGTAATGAACGGCGAGTATCCCTTGTCGGCTGGTTCGTTCTACCGTAGTTTGACTGTCGGAAAGTCCGCGCGGGAGTATAGTGCCGCGTCGGTGTGTCCCAGCGTATATAACTTCACTGGCAGCATTTCAAGATAATTCAAGATAGATTTGCACGGATCATGGGATATACGCGACGCGGGATAGAGAATCCCTTTTGACGAGTCAAGCTCAGTCGAATGCGTGCCATTCGTTGATAACGGGTTTGCCGACAGCTCCGCCGTGTTTCGTGAAATCCAGAGATTCGGACTTTTCAATTTCGTTGCCGAGAATTCGGCAAACCCGCACCGGGGAACGTTCGAAAGAAGGCATTAACGCGTTAACGATTCGTCGACGCGATCGACACCTTGCCAACAAATTCGACGTCTCTCCGCCGATTGGAATTTTCGAAACAGCCATCGTGCCGAACGGTCCAGGGGCCAGGAAAATATTTTATTTAACCCTCGCGCTCGGTTGTCACCTGTACAGGGTGTTTCAAAATTATTCTGTACCTTCAGAGATTTGTTAGAAAAAATGGACCGCAAAATTCATCTTAACATTGAATCCCAAAAGGTGAACATTGATTTTTTATTGCATCTTATGGTAGGGTAAACTGTCCAAATATGAACCACTTTTTGTTGATGTCATTTTTTTGATTATTTTAGAATGCTCCTTTTCGTTCAAAAAATTACCAGTTGTAGATGCATTTCCTCCCTATAAGATTCTGGGGTCAAGTTTGTTCAAAAATTAATACAGCTTGGGAAAAATATCTTTTTTGTGGTGTGTCGTTTGCGGGTTCCAAAGAAAGGGGTTCTTAATATGGTACACCTTGAGAATGTCAATAGCTATGCGCATATTAAGGAACCCTTGGTAGTGCCATATTGGGAACTTCACGTGGACTGATATAATACTAGCTACTGACAAAGAGAAAATGAATTTCAGCCCAAACCAGTAGTTGGCAAATATTAATATAAATAAACTGAAACTACAGATATGTTCAAACATTTCAAAATCACTTACCTTCCCCGAGAAAGATACAATCGAAAATCTAACCACAAAAATATTCAACTGGCGGAGGATCGATACTTAATTAATTAAGTATCTACGAAATTAATTTATAGAATGGTGCGATTGCACTGCACACTGTTGAGTAAACATGGTAAACAATTGTTTGAGATATAAGGTAGTGCCATAATAGGCCACTATACCTTATTTGGACACTTTACCCCACTCATCGCGACGAACACAAGTCACAAAGGAACTATAGGTCTCAAATCAATGTTCTCTTAAAAAACGACTTTAACAATAGAACTATCCAGCACTAGATGCAATTGGCATTCTTTACCTCCTAATTAGATTGCAGATTTTATGCATTTATGACAAAAAGCAGTACGTACAATTTAAAACAGTGGACATATTTAAAAGACTTAACGCTTAATTAATTATAACACTTATTAGTTTCATCTTAATAAGATAATTAATTGAAGAATGAAATTTTTATTTGGCTCCTGTGCCTTGCAATCAATGCAAACATTTTGTCTACTCCTAATAATCGCAAAATTGTATTTATTTAGATTTCGCAGCAGTTTTCTTTAAATATGTACTTAAATAGAGAAGTTCGCTAAAGCAATTTCCCAGAAAATATTTATAAAATTAATATTTCTAAGAGAAAACAGATCAGAGGAGCAAGTCAGATCCAACGCCAACTATTTTATTCCATATGTCTACCAGGTGTTTTAGAATGGTATAAACGTGGAAGTTGCAATAATAAGCGTTCCGAGATAAGACTCGGAGTGCGAAGGGTTAAAGGGGAACGTGCATACAGTTTCCGTAGATTGTACGCGTTTCAGGAGTTACGTAGATCTTGCTATTTTCATTGCACAGTCAGTGATCCTTGTTGGCGATCATGCTCTGGATGTCTGCGCAATGTCTTGGAGAAGTGATGCCCGCGCGAAACAGCCAGGTGTCTGGCCGACGAGTGGCTGCAGAATTCCATCGAGTGAGTTTCAGCACATCGTCTGTCAGAGGTCCGTCTGCCGGAAAGATAGACATTGCCTGGATGTCTGGAGATCCAGGATCCGACCTTCCGGTATGTTCGGCAGCCGGGCCTGCCGACGAGCACCGGTATGCGATCAGGTGGCACAAACGGTCAACGAAGTGTTGCTACGGTATGTCGATGGTTCCACTGCCTTTGGAACGATCCAGCACGTCGATTTCTTACACCGTACTCTCGAATCAGGGAAACAGGAGCCGTGTCGGAAAAGTCCAATAGCGAATCATAAAAGATGTAGCGGGTTTTACAAAAATACACAATACCTCTGGCTCCATGTCTAGACTAATTGCGAGCAGGAAGTGTCGTGTCAGATGTCAAGAGATAATTCACCTGAAACAGTCAATCTCGGGCTGTTTAATTCGATTGCAAAACGTTGGCAGGAAACGTCAAAGTTAAGAGACGTGTGAAGTTAGTAGGAAATAAAAGGATGGTATGATGGAACACAGGGTGTTTCTATGAGTACTATACAATTTTATGGTGGGGTTTTGCGGTCCATTTTTTGTAGTAGATCTCCAGCTAACTGTCCCAGCTAACTTGATCACCCTGAATATCTTTGTTGTTTTTAAAGATACGTCAAATGTCTAGGGCAAAGTTGAATGGTAAAATGGGGCTCATAAGATACAAGAAAAATTTTGTTTCTATGTAATTTTTTAAATTCCGGAGATATTTCAATTTAAATAATTCTAAAACATCATTACTGTCGTACTGAGGCATTAGCGCTTATTTACTAGTGCAACCTCTTAGAACGACAGTAATGGTGTTTTAGAGTTATTTAAGTTGTAAAATATCTCCTGAACTACTAACTTTTCGACATACATAGGTTAGTGCTTTTTTTATAACGAATGTCCGGCTGCATCGTTCAATATATTAAAAAATACCGCATTCCATTTTAAAAAATGAAGGTGACCGTCATATCCCTAAAAAAGATTACATAAAAACAAAAATTTCTTGGTATTGTATGAGCCCCATTTTACCATTCAACTTTGTCCTTCAGACATTTGACGTATCTTTAAAAACAACAAAGATATTCACGGTGGTCAAGTTAAGAGCTGGGACACCCTGTATAATTTTCAAACAACCTGCACATTTTTGCTGGAACGATCGTGTAGATTTTTGAGAAACAGGGTACCCGTTTGCCGGAGGAAAGCGTGCCGGTTCGAGGCTGGCGATTCATCCGTTGAACGAGATTTTCACCGTGACTCGTTCACTTTTCCTCGTTACACGGTCGCAGGTCCCGCGACGAGCATGGAACTCCCCGAGGTGGCGACCACGCGCCACGAATTATTAAGGAGTCTCGCAATTAACGACTACTTTGCCGGTTAGTTAATCGCGGTATGCGGCGGTGAGTGTACCTGGGGATTAAATCTCCGAAGACGGTGTAGAACTCCGCCGCTTGCTGGTCCGTTCTGTTTATTACAGTTCAAGTTTCTGGTCCCGTGTTCCGTAGAACTGTTCCGCACTGTCTACGCCGCGCAGGGACATCTCTCGTCTGTTCCTCTCGTTCCTCTTTCTGTCGCGCCACACAATTTCCTTCGGTGAAAACGAACAATCGAAAAGTTTCTTTTGTGGTCGTTAGCACTGTCGGGGAAGTTGGATCTCATCGAGGAGAGTGCAGGTCAGTGCATCACCACCCGGAAGGCGTACTAGCAAAACCGAAAACGCGTCTTCTGGTTCGCTGCCGTTTAGAATCCGCATCTCCGCCGGTGTTTGGAACACGCGTCCGTTTACAACTAAACAGAGACTAATTTATGCGGTAATCAAGGACCGGCCGGCGACCCTCGTTCTCGTCCTTTGTATGTATACGCGGTGTAGTGCCAAGTGTATTTCCTGGCTCATAGCATCACCACCGACTGGCTAGACCCTTCTCTTCCCCTATCTCTCTCTCTCTCTCTCTTTCTCGTTCTCTCACTCTCGCAGAGCCTTTGTTTTACGGCGTTCCTTGTTTCTCTTTCATTGATTCGCGGCAACACGGTCCGTTGTCTCCGTGGACGCTGGTTCCATCGTGATTCTATCGAGGCGCGTTCACTGCGAGCCCACACACCCACCGTGAGATCGGAGACACCTGTCCCTGCAGTTCTTGCAGTTACAGTTGCAGTTCTAGTTGCAGTACCAGCAGCCTGTCGACCATACTTATGAATACGTTCGCCGTTCGTGTTTACCCTGCCTGTAAACTTCGGTTTTCGTAGATACACTGTCTCGACCACTGTGACGACAATGCCGGACCGACGGTGTCTACGACACTATCCTACGCTTCTATCGATTGCAAACGTCAAACTTCGGAATACAACAGTGGAATTTGCGGTCCGGCTGTGTTGCGAACACCTCCGAAGGACGTGGAAAGACAGAGTCTGTTTATTTATCTAGTGAGAAGATGGAAGATCCTAGGAAAATCCTGAGGGATCGTGGTAATGGAATATATACAGGATGATCAACGTACCTCGGGCCACGTTCAATACTTTTCTCGTCTTATGAAGCGTGGAAAGACAGTGGAAACGATTTAGTCCGACGATTAGGCGGTGTCGCTGGCCTCTGTCGTTGCCTGGTGTATAAAATATGCGCACGTTTCTCGGTGTGTGTATGACGCGGAAGAAGTTCGGTTGTACGAACGGTACCGCGGACAATGTAGCTGGCGAGCGGCCAGCACTGCCAACCCAACAAACCGTTCTATTGTCCAAGGTATGCGTTCGCGCGAGCGCGAGAGGGATAGCCGGAGAGCAACGAGTATAGGCAGGCAGCGTCTACTATGCAGGTCATATCAGATTCCTCGGTGTACGGGGGGGAGTTTTCCCACCGGAAAACCTGCCGATCCTAAAATTTCGCAAAAAAGGAGGATCGCGTGCCGGATGATCTATTCGATCCAGCTCGCCGACTCGTACCAATGGACGACGTCGATCGAAATTCCCCAGCGATAGATGTCGGAGGGGAAAAAGACGTCTCTTTTCATTCCCGTACATGCAATCCTCCCGTATTGAGGCCGAACAAAGGGCCGATTGTTCCTTTGACGCCTGAACATCCGCTTCCTCAGAGTTTCCCCGACGTTTGGCGACTGGTTCTCGGAGGAAATTAAGGTTTTACTCTTCCCCCGTTCGCGTTTAATGAATTCCACCGGCGATCCCACTAATTCGCGTCTATGAACGGCACTCCTCTTCCCATGGATCAGCTCTGTGTCTCTCTTTCTCTCTCTCTCTCTCTCTCCTCTTGGTCTAATTTTTCATTTATGGCCCGCTCGAACTCGACATTTTATTTCCTTCTACCGATAATCGGTCGATCGATCTTCCCCTTCGCGAATGGAAATCATTTCTTCTGAACTACGAGCGATGCGACGCGACGCTGCGCGGTGCAATGCAGTTGCGGCGACGGGAGGCCGCCGATCGGATTCTTCCGGTTCCGTTATTGTTACGGCACACAATTTATACAACGATCGTTTTCGATTCGCGAGCCTCCCTTGACTTCCGTGAAGCCAATAGCCTGTAGAACAAAGGCGGACAACTGATATTGCCCCCGCAGTTTGGCAATTTCCCAGGGACGACGACGGTCCCGCGATTTTCACCGTTCCCAGGTTTTGTCTGGCTGCCTCGGGACTCTGATGAGTTTTCTCCCGACAACAATGACGGCCATTATTCGATCGTTCTCATTACCGTCGGTCTCATTATTGGCCGCGCGCGAAAGATTCGAAACGAGACGAGACGAACCAGAAGCTGTTCTCTCGGAAAAAGGGAAATAGGACGCGCGCAAGGAGGGATCGATGGCTAAGTAGAAACGAGAGAGATATGAGAGTTTCAACGCTGCCACCGATGAAGAGTGTCCGTTAGAGGCCCCGGTATGGAAGCGTTTCCCGGCTCGAATCTTAATTTACCTGCCCAGTCGGGTTTCAATCGATTGCCCTGCCGAGGCGGCACGCATTTCGCCTACTCTGTACACGCGATGCGCTTGTCCACGCTCGAAAGGGTTCGCGTTCGTCTCGCCGGGAATACTTCGAAAACTCTTTCGTGACAGCTCGTTAATTCGCCAATTGCGTCCGCGTGCGACGCCTCGCGGTAATTGGAAACGTCAAACTAATCGAACAATACACTCTCGCCGGGCAATCTTAAGGGAAAACGAGTCGATTCGAATGACACGCGCGTCGGACGAATAATGACAAGGACGACGGCACGCAATCGAGGGAAAGATGATTGCCATCGAGATAATGGACCGGCGCGACCACGCACCCTAACCAGATGCCGCTCGAAAAACTTGAGCGAGTATACCGTAAAGAAAATACACCCCCCGTCCATAAGACATCGGATACTTTTTTTTAATTATTTTATATACGGATCGAGATCCTTTTATACAAATGTTTACAGTGTTTGTAGCACTAGGGGGCCCATAAATAATTTATGGGACGGTTTCGAGATGCTCGGGACTTGGTGTCGTCTTACGTGGACCGACTTTTCCGAACGGCTATATTTAGAACAATGTAACAATTCGTGGGCGTTGCGTAACGTCCAAAACCGCCCTAAATGCGCTTATTGTTTCACCACTATTCAACCCTATCCGTGGAGGGAATTTCTCTAGTCGCGTTTTTCTGACTTCTGCCGTTTTCTTCAGATTCTATCGAACCATCGCTCTATCGACTTCGCTCTCGTTCACTGTACAAGTAACTCTCTATTCTACTTTGTTAAATACGTATATTGTTACCAGTGTTCCGATTATTGCCGTGATAAATATCACGAGAACCTTAAACCAGCTCGCATAATTCCTAAAGACTGTGCGAGCACACGTCACATCGCGATCGCTATAATTTTCGCGACGTTGGTGACGCCACAACGCTTGCGTAATTTTCCTTCGAATGCCTGTAAAGTGCCATTAAAAAAATCAATATTTAATAATATAACAAAAGTATAAACATACTAGCAATAATGCGATTTAAAGGATTTATTACTCCATATGTGGATTTGGATTTCAATGTTTGAAATCCTACTCTCGTTCTCAAACCTCGATCAGGCTCGTAGAAATTGATTTGCCTCAGGAGTGTGCGGGACAATCTATAAAGATAAAGATAAAGCTGTAATACACTGATGGCCATAGATCTTTTTAATACCTCCACTGTTTCGAATTGTACGTACCCATTTTTGTCATAAATGCATAAAATCCGCAGTCTAATCATCACATAAAAATGGTATTAGATCAAGCCGAAAGCTTGTATTCTTTAATTACCATTTTGCATAGGACAAGTAAGTGTCCGGTGATTTATGGACGGGACTGTATACCGTCCACGACCCATTTCATTTTTATGTTCGATAAATAGCAATAACAGGTCCGCAAGATTTCCCCGAGATTCGTGGAGCTGTTCGTTTTTTTTCTCGGAGACTCTAAATGTCATAATAAAACTAAGCCCGGCACTCGAATGTGGAGCGCGGACCCAGAAAAAGAAGACGCGCTCTCTCTCTCCCTCTCTCTCTATATTACGTTGTTCGGAAAGTTTCTGCCGCTTTCTCAGATAAAAGTGTGAAATTAGTTTCGAAACCGTCCCAAGTTCTCCGAGAGACCATTACAAACTTTTAATTTTGTAATATTTACCATATTTCCGGCGGCACGCTCGTAGCATTTTAGCTTCCCGAGTTCCTCCGGTATTACATTAGGCGTCACGTCCAAATGAAATCTTTTTTTCTCGTCCTCCGGCCCCGGATCTATTTCGCCGAACGGAATGATCGATATACGTCGCGAGCGTGTTCGTTCCCACCCTTGCGAAAAAAATGCGGAGTGTTCTCCGCGGACATAATAACGAGTCGGTTTTGACGCATTGTTGTAGATCCAGTCGTGTGGGTGTAAAGTTAATTAACGCGCCTCTGTGTTGCCTGGTACGAAGACTGGCCCTGGACGCGAGTCGACGCGCAGCGTCGCTCGTCGCCACGTTAACGCTAATTATTTCGGATATTTCATTCCAGAACGTTACGATAAATCAGCGGAAAATTCACGGTAGGACGTGACTACGCCTTGTCAAATATCTGACGAGGTCGCGTGTACACGGGGCCCGGCCGTTCGATCATCGGTCAATTTCGTGTACGCTCATTCATCGATGGAATTCGAGTGGCCGCATTCGCGTGCACGAAATTTTAATTAACGAACTGCCGCCGCCCTGCACAAAAACGGCCGAATAAAGTTACGCTTCGTGAAAGGCTATTAGCCGCGCAAAACGTTCCCCGCGGAACGTTTCGCAAAAAGCTACGAACGTGGTGTCTGGCTGCTATCCCCCGTCCCCGCTCCCGCATCTCTCCACAACGGTCGCCCTTACACCCCTTTGCCGCTCTGCGCCCGCTTTGCCCATCCCCGACACCCTCGTTCGGGCTCAGCCTCATCGAGAAATTAACATAGAGTAATTATCCGGTCAAATCATATTCCAACGTGTAATAGAGGCTGACAGCGTGTGCAACGCGAAATCAGCGTTTTATTGGGCTCGGCGCATTCTGCTTCGCGCCGCGCCGGTTTAACAAAGATCGTTGAACCCTCGCAACGTTGCACATCAAAAAATACTGCCGCCGCGAATTTTTCTCCCGAAACCGTTCTTCTTCGCTCGTTTCCCTCCTCCGACGAAACAGCTGTTCCGTTCTGCTCTCTGTCGCTCCTCCTTTCCTCCGGCCTCATCCTACCAGGCGTTTCCAAGCAGCCACTGTCACGCTTAAGACTCGATTAATTAATTTCCCACGCATTTATCAAATCGAGCTGACACGCTGCCGCGAACTCCGCAGACAGCGGACCGCCGCACCGGATGTATCGATTTAGTTGGCCGGCTCAATTTAAACTCGTCTTCTGTCACTGGTGAAACGACTACTCCCCCCCCCCCCACCGTTCATGCAGGTCAAAGTAGTTTAGACGTTGTTGTTGTTGTTGTCGGGGCTGTTGTCGCAGATGCCATCGGTGCGGAAGGATCGTACCTCCGAAGACGTAGATCCGTTCTTCGATATTGCTCCTGTAGTACTAACATAAATAGCTCGATTTTCCGCGTAGGCGAACGCTTCGAAGACATTTACTGCAATTAAAACCATTTGACGTGAATAATATTGTTCTTAGCGACTCGATGTTTGCACTGATTCGCGGGAGATCTCCTCGGGGCCATTCTACCGCGAGCGAAGCGCGTGCAGCGATTAAATTTTGTTTCCTTTGTTCCAGGTAAGTAGCCCGCGCCGATCTCCAGGCTACAAGCTTGTTAACTTGGCAAACTACCCTAGCAAGTAAGTGCCAAATCCGTGTCTGAAGGGCGGCGCCGCCCTTGCCAGCCCTCGAGCGCCTCGCAGTTTCTGTTGCTGCGAGATATCGTTCGAGGCTGCAATCGAAACCGAGGTTTCCGTCGCCGCGCAGCTGATCGCGCGAGCACAACCAATCGAAAACGAAGAGGCGGCATTAATTTGGAGCTTTTTTTACATGACGGCGGCATTGTTCCACGCAGCGAGCGGTTCACCCTCGCGTCACGGCCATTTTACGGGCTTCACTTTGCGCCAGTATTATATTCGCTCGCGTTGGAAAATGGATTTCGTCGTTGCGCCGCGCTCGCCCCTCGATAGGGAGATTCAAGAACCACGGCCCTCAGTGGAGCGCACATAGCAAATACATGGCGATTACTTCTCATTGGCTGAAGATATTGGATTAAGACTTTACAGACTTTTTACCTTTATAATGTAGAGTAACTGTACTGAAAATCATTCAAGTCCAATAAGTGTATCAGGTTTAATCTGCTTCCATAGGTTCGTACAAATTTTCTTCGCTGATATCAGTTATTGTTAAACGCTGAAATGCTTCTGGAAATAGGTTTTGTTATATTTTTTGTACTAATTGTGGTCGAAGAGAAGATATCAGTGGGTCAGATGTGACGAGTAAGTTGTGTTTAATATATCTTCATTTGTAGCCACCCTGTTAAATTTCCTACTCTTAAATTCCCGGGACTTTCGGAATTCTTTATTTCATGCTTCTTGGGCTTTTTACGATAGTCGCCCGATGGGTACTATCGCTTTTTCAATAATTTTGTTGCCATGGATTAAAATTTTATGGTTGGTGACTGGCATGTAATACCATGGGTAAAAGGTGACAAATAATTCCGCAGTTTCCGTCGCGCAGCGTGCAAATTTTTTCGACATCAACTTTTTGCCCAGATGAAACGGCTTGGAGAACCACAGCAAACCTGTAAATTCAATTTTCATCAACTCCAGTGATTTGCTGACGTCCTCTTAGGATTTTTAAAAAATCTTCTGGCAGTATTTCCATCGTTGTATGTACCAGTTCCTTGCTTGACCTCGTCCACAATTAAACCCAGCTCAGAACGAAATCTTTCTTGAACAAGTGGTTTTTTACTTTCCTGCTTTGTTTTGTATTCTGGCTTTGATGCTAAACGTGCTTCAATAATTCTCTAAGTGTAAATATAGACGAAGTTTTATCATTTGCACATGTTTAAATTACATTTACACGAAGAATGGCGGCATTGGCAGCTGAATTGTTCAATCCTTTAAACCTTAATATTCAAGGTTGAAGACAGTGTAAATTAGACCTTGGGCGGTTTTAAGCGATTTTCGTTATCAAAGGTTGAAGAATACTTGAAATGTTGGTCTCCGTTTAGACGTTTATTTCATCCGATCGAAATGTGGCAGCTGTGTGAAACTGTGGCTCATAGTATACTAATTAAAGTGTAAAAGTTTGAGGTTAAAAGTTCAGAGGAGAAGTGGAAAACTAAAAAACTGCAGTGCAAAATTCACCTTAAGGTCACAAAGTCTAGTGTGGGTTTTAAAAGAATATTTCGACGTCTTCCAGTACTCCAAAACTAGATGAAAGATTTGCTGTTGTTAGAAATGTCAATTTCGAAGTTTAAATTTAGGCCCGTGTCGAGAAAGTATGTCGATTCGTCTCACTGTGCGGCCCTTCGATTCCGTCTGTATTTTCGACGTCAAAGCATTCGTATAATCCGGTTTACCATCGGGAATTACGTTGACCCTTTGTGCGACTGGACTTCATTGGCACCGAACTGCAATTTTCTGCAGCCTTATAGGTGCGTATAATTCAATAGCAAGGGTTAAGGTTTCTCGGGCGTTTTTGACAGAAATTGAGAATCGACGACCCTAAGAATGAATCATCCTGTACGCGCGTACCGCGTGTACGTTACGATTGGCTCGAGCCCTAAACCCAGAAGGTATAATCCCGGGGAGGTTAATGGTGAACATAACGGCGTTACCGTATCCACGCGACGTAAACTGAAACACGCTTTAACCATCCATTAAACTGGCACGTCTTTAACTCGTTGGACGAGCGATTTTACGCGCGTCTACATTTCCGGCTTATCTCTCGCGTTGGTGCTGCGGTTAAGGGCCGATCAGTGCGATAGTTTCTTTCGAATTTCACGACGCGACTCTAAAAATCCGATCCCGAATTCCGGTTCACGACATCCCATCGCGTTTTTCATTTTCTCCGCTGCGAAATCGCCGAACCGTCCATGCCCTTTGTTTCGCGAAGCAATACGAAAAAATTGGCTTCCATTTTCCCTCGAGAAGACGAAATGACTTTCTGAGCGAGCTGATACAAATGTCTGAGGACGAAACGAGTTCAAAGGATTTTTGAAGGGTTCTCGCGTTTCATCTCGCGGATCGAATTAATCGAGCTGACCTGTACGCCATGGAAATTACGGAGCGTAGGCGACGAGTCGTAAACGCGTCCTTGACATTTCGTGTATCGATTCGTTGATTGGTCAATTGAATTTCAACCAGCGGCCCTTCGATCGTGTTCGAATCGTTTTAACGCGCGGTCGGACGTGCTCTTAGAACAGATGATTTTTGTCCGTCGCCCCGCGACGGTGTACACACCATCGAGCGAGTTTTATTAAATTCGGATGGTTCGACATGGAACGAGAGCAAAACCTTTGTGCCGGTTCCACCGAGGAATAATTGATCCGCGAGAGACACCGGAATCAAACGCACGTACGCCTCTGAAACTGTCAAGGAGCCACCACAGTTCCAACGTTAAAACGACAACGACAACTGCGAGCTCCCGCGCCGGTGCTATGCGGCAAATTTCTAATTCCAATATTTCCCGGGCGATGTTTCGACAACGACCGATGTCCGGCCGCGATATCCGACTCGGTGTTATTTCGCTCCGGTGTTCATTAAGCAGACGGCAAAACGAAGCCCCGAACTTTTTCATTGCCCGGGAGAGAAAGTTTCGCGCGGGCGAGAGAGTCCTTGAATTTCAATCTCACAATCTCTTTTAATTGAATAGTTAAAAAAGTTTCTTCGACAGGGATTCCTCTCGTCGCGCAACGACGCCGTCAAGATTTAGGGCGGACCGTTTAACCGAGCAATGTTTTCCAAGACTTCACCTCGGAGAAGGAAGCGGAAATACCGAGCGCCCGCCGCCGCACCAACGCGAACCGCGGTACAGTACCAACATGGAGGGAGAGAGAGAGAGAGAAGTTGTGGCCGTTTTAGGTGAAACATTAACGAAGGAAGCATTTAAAACTTGAAACTCGGTCGAACTTCTTACGCGTAAACATTAAAACCATCCGGCTAAGTGGCACCGCCGCCGTCTACCCGCCAACAAGAACAACCGGTTATCCGCGCTTCGAGCGCCAGTTTACTCTTGATGGCCGCATTTCTGCTTTAAGAAACAAGGGCGCAACCCATGAAAATTATTGGCTCGAGCCCACCGTTCACCCTACGCCCATTCGTTTTATTCTGCCAGCTTTACAGCGCGTAGCGGATTCAGTGTTACAATCAACGAAACTACTCCGTCCGAACCGGGCCTACAGAATTAATTGCGACAAAGTGAAATGGAGCACGCGTTCCTCCTTTTACACATCTTTCCATTATCTTACAATACGAAGGGTCCAACAGAGAAAATAAGGCTTTTAGGTTGAAAGACAGTCCCCCAAAATTTTAAATACACTAAACTTTACAATTTAAAAAAAAATACTCTTTCATTTTAACTATTTTTTTCGCAAATGTGAGCAAATTATGAGGGACAGCAAAAAATATGACTCTTTATCAAAGCTGGAGCAACAGAAAACAGCTTTCCATTATCTTACAGTACGAAGGGTGCAACAGAGAAAATAAGGCTTTTAGGCTGGAAGACAGTCCCTCAAAATTTCAAGGATAATATGAGGGTAAATACCCTAAAAATCGTATTTTTAAAAAATACTCTTGTATTTCATCTATTTTTTTCACAAATGTGAGCAAATTATGAGGGACAGCAGAAAATATGACTCTTCATCAAAGCTGGAGCAACAGAAAACAGCTTTCCACTATCTTACAGTACGAAGGGTCCAACAGAGAAAATAAGGCTTTTAGGTTGAAAGACAGTCCCCAAAATTTTGAATAACCTAAACTTTATAATTAAAAAAAAAAATACTCTTTCATTTCATCTATTTTTTAGAATTGTGAGCAAATTATGGGGGTAGCAACAAATATGACCCTTTATCAAAGCTGGAATAACAGAAAACAGCTTTCCACTATCTTACAGTACGAAGGGTCCAACAGAGAAAATAATGCTTTTAGGTTGAAAGACAATCCCCCAAAATTTTAAACACCCTAAACTTTATAATTTAAAAAAAAATGGTCTTGCATTTCATGTATTTAATTCACAAATGTGTGAGCAAATTATAAGGGGTAAAAAGAAATATTAGACCCTTCATCAAAGCTGGAGCAACAGAAAGAAGTTGTACTTTTTCGTTGGAGGCATCTGTGCAAATTGTTACAGGGATATGGACGTTGAAGGAGCCTGCTTCGTAACTGTGTTGTACTGGATAAACCGCGGGGGGTGGCTAGCAAGGAAATCGTGTCAGATGTTAGGCAGGTCGATGATAGACGATTTCGATGCAGCCGGAAATCGGAGGCGATTACGTCGGCGCGTGTACAAGCGAGCAACGTATTACCGAAAGCAGTGATCCGTGGGAAACTCGAAGGGGGTAAACCTTTCGCAGGAATCTAATAGAGTTACCGTCGGGGTCCGAGGATTACTGGAAAATACGTCAGACCGGCTACGGGTCGGCGCTGCATTGCGGTGTATTCCACCACACACGAGGCATCTATGATCCGCGTGTGTAGAAACGATGCAACGCCGGATACGTCGGGGTGGTGAGGGTTCGTTCGTCGGTGAGGGTTTTATCGGCGGATTAGCATTGCTTTACATAGTTTCGAACGGGTTTGCATAGGTTTCAGACCGCCGTCTGCCACATGCCGCAGAACCGAATGGAAGCTCGACGAATCCGCAAACCGATTTTCAGTCGTTCTAACCGGAATCTTCTAATCTGCCGTCGAAAGCTCCGACCTACGGAGACTATCGACCTCCTATCGCGCGATCCCACTCGCCTAGATCCTTCGTCGACGATCCATGAAGTCCTTAAACGCGCCTACTCGCCCTAGATGAAAACAATAACGCGAGCACAAAAGCGGGAAGCTCTCAGACTTCTGGGAGGCTGATCTGCACCTTTATAAAGTTACCTTCACGACGAGATATCTCGCTTCCACGACAAAATTTGAAAATTGGTAAAATTCTGTGTATTTGACGAATATCTCGTCACCATTATGACTTGTGTCACACTTGCACAACCTAAGAAAACACGTCATATCATATCATAAATTCATTCCATTGTTTTAAAAGGCTGAAGTAGGGCCAAAGGTTACCTTGAAGCACGATTGATCGGCCTATGAATCTCCGAGTCGCATACTTCCCTGAAATTCTACGGTCTCGCGAAGAATCTTGGTATTATACATCGCTGGCAGCAAAGCGCTAAACGCTGCGGTATGCCTGTTTCCCTGCTAATGTAACGAGAACGATTCTTTCGGGGTATTAATCTTCGCGCTGATGAAAGTACAATTTACACCGTGGGCGAGCATAAATCTTCTTTTTCATTACGGTGTAGGCCCACGCGGCGAACAAAGGTGGGTCTGCTGTTAAAATATAGCGGCGGTCGGCTTCAATGCGTAACGAGGCCCGCAGCAATAAATATGAGGCACAATGGATAGTAATTAGAGTGTATTTTAATAGAGGAACAATTAAGAAAGTGGGTCGCGTTCGTAGGAGGAGAACAAGCGTTAGGTAAGCACACGGGGGTCGAGTCGAGCGAGTTTTACACGGTGGCTTTCGCTGGACATCTGCATTGGTATAATAGCGGCTCTTCTAATTAGATGTGCGAGCGCGATGCTCCTCTTTTGTCGTCGAAAACAAAAAAGAGGCGAGAGCCGCGCGCACCACCCGAGAAGGATAATTCCCTTCCGTGTAACCGGCACTTGGCCAATCAACCGACCAATCCACCTTAAACGAACGAACACCCTACTTTGTCGAGTCATCGAAATTATGCTCGCTCGATTACTGTCTCCCCGTTGCGTCCGAACTCGATTGCTCGCTCGCGTAAGTCCCACGATTAATTCGTTATTGCTCGACGCGTCACGCAAAATCGAGCCTGCAGTCGGTGTTTAGAATAAAACGTACGAACAATTCCACTTTCTTGTATAATTGCTACAATTGCAAGACAGAGGATCCAAATAGAAAATTCTTTTTTCTTTTAATTGTCTCGTTAAGCTGAAATTAATACACTGATGTCCTTAAATCTTCGTAATTCGTCCACTGCTTCAAATTGCATGTGCCCATTTTCGTCATAAATGCATAAAAAATCCGCAGTCTAATAATTACAAATTGAATATACCCTTGAGTAAATTTCGAGATTGTGGACGTGACGCATCCGTGCCAGCGGAGACGAAGGTGTTAATGGTATCGTGAGCGCAGCGGTACTCGCGGCGACAAGAAAAATCGATGCAGCCAGCGGCGGTGATTTTTCGTTAGCTGTTTAATGAAAGAAATTAGACCGAGGAGAGTGGATTTCGAGGAGGAGTGATGCTGGAAGAAAGGCGCGAGGAGGAGGAGGAGGGGAAGAGTAACTAGGAAATGAAAACATTTGAATAAAGTCGTCCTTCGTTTCTCCGGAGACTCCATCGATATCCTCTCGAAGTAAATTAAGACAGAAAGGATTGAAAGTTTAATTGCATGCAACTTGACCCGCTCTCTCTCTCTCTCTCTCTCTCTCTCTCTCTCTCTCGGTTCCATCGGCGAAGCCGGGGTCGGAGGCTTTTTTTCATGCTTAGCCGTTGCGTCTAGAGTCTAGACCGAATGAACTGAGAGCGCTTAACGCGCGGGGGTCGTGTCCCGGAATCGATAGGGGCGCCTAAGGAACGCGAAAGAAAGGTGGAAGACGGCATAGATGGGAAAAGGAATTCGATGGGGCTCGATAAGGAACCGGTGGGGATGCGGACAATGGAGCTAGTACGTAATCAGAATGAAACCAGAATTATGCAGATGCCGGATATCCGATGGAAAAAACCGGGGTAGTCGTGTATTCTTCACGGAGCCGACCCTTTAGCCAATAGACATCTGGGATTTCCTGAATTGAATGTAAATTACCCTTTGCCCGTGTTCGCGAAACGGCGATCTGTCGTTAAGCTTTTGCAAATAAGCTCGCCCCCGCTCGTTCCCCCGCTCCGCTCTTCTTTATGCGTTCCTTTTTTTTCTCGATAAAACCCCCGACGCGAAAGGGGGACACGGTTTTCGATTAGCGTCGACTGTAAGCAGCCATTTCTCTCCCGGCGAAAATGAACGCGCGCGGCCCGCGTCGCTTTTAAAGGCGCAGCTCTCGTCGCCGCGGAAACAGCATCGTTGACAATTCGTTAATGCTCCAACATTGTGGCGAGCCTCGAATAGAATATCGCGGCGTTAGGCGGTAATTCTATTTACTTAATGCGCGAAATGACGCGCGGTTAAACGAGGCGGGCGCGGACGTATAATTGTCGATGAAACGGATTGATAGGACGTAATTGCTGGATAATGAAATGCAGGCGTGTTTTTCGCCCGCGCTCGCCAAATATCCTTCCGCGTCGCACGGTCAATTCTTGTCACGGCAGAGAACGACGCGAGGAACGTTATCGGTGATTCTCTTCTTTCTGTCGAGTCGATCTGGAATGATCATTTGGAATCAACGAAACCAAGTAAACGGAACATGAAACCTACACAAATTTGAAAGGAGTTTTCTTGTTTTTTCTTAACGCGCGGTTTACAATTTTTTAAGAACGACAGCGCAAATCGTTGGGTTTTTATCGTGACAGGAGCGTTAATCATCGGAACGCAACGGTGACCCGTTAGTTATTGCTTTCGCGGAGAATTTGGAAACGCGAGACCTCGGCTCTCCGCGTCGCTCGCGGCAAATAATACGATCGTTCCATTCTCGTGCCCGCGACTTGATCGATGATCACCGATGACATGCAGTTTCATGCGCGCCGCGTTTACATACCCGGCAAATTAATTGGTAAATGCCGACTGCACGGGTTACTCGTATTTGCGCAACCGAAACGCCACATTCCCCGTGTTGTGTTCATTATTATTTGCGGCCAGTCGCGTCGTTTCTGTAGCGCAGCCGAAGATCGCGCTGCGATCTGGATCGCTCGGATCCGACCAGATTCGACGTGTATGTATTTCGTATTTCTTTAAAATTTACTTACGGGAACCGGACCTCTGGTCGGTTCGTTCGGGTCATAATGCATGTAAGTTTTAAATGAAATAAGAAATATGTATACGTCAGGTCCACCCACGTACCGGGTTCCGGGCTCGTTCGCACCTACGTCGAATCCGGTCCAGAAAATATCGTCCCCTCTGGCCTCGGATTTTCCCTTGGAAATTCGATGAAACTTTCGATCGGCGGACAGAGTTATCGAAGGTAATATTTTCGTTACTATATTAAAATATTTCGCCGATAAATTTCGAACGAGATATTTAATAAATTCCGGGAATTTCGGTATCGGCGTTTCCAGACACATGTGCCATGAAGTTTCATTTCTGGTTCCCGTATGCTGGTCGGAACACGGCAGTGACCCATTCTTGGAACGGAGTTTCATTTCGTTAATCAAAAACCGTGTACCCGCGCGATATCTGTAAAAGTTTTTTCCTGCGTCGCTTTGATATAATTCATTTTCACCGAAACGTCCTCTTAATGAATTACGAGCAGACCTCTCTCTCTCTCGCTCTCTCTCTCTCTCGTTCTCCCGAGTCCAAGAAACTTCCACATGGTTTCTTAGCAGCTCTCGCGAAACAAAAATAAGGTGGAATTCACCGGAAAAGAAGAAGGGACGCAACTTTTAGCCGCCCCCGTGGCGGACTAACTTGGACACGTTTCTGTTTCCCTTTCTGCCACTTTGGAACTGCGAGTTTCAACTTTCTGTCGTCTGGATACAAATATAATTTCACTCTTACCTTCTATCTCGCTCGACGACAGTGGCGGCGCGAGAGAGGGCGTGGACGGCGACGGATGCCAAAAACTGACAAAAGAATACAGGAACGAGAGAAAGGAGAAACTATCTCTGTCAAGGGATAAGGAAACTCTTATTGCGCGAATTCGATTCCCCCGGGGACGGAATTTCACATCTTCTTAAAAACGGGTGACAGCACAGAATCCAAATTGAATAAGGTAACTCGAACTTTGTTACCGCCATGCAAATCAATCGATTTATCTGCGGATCGAAGCTACTCCCGTGGCAGGCGGAGTACAATGAAATTGCATCGGCGCGATAAAAATGCAGCTTTCCGAATGTTTCGATCGATTCACATCCACAATCATATACTCTAATGACTGCGCTGTTGGTCTAAATGAATTTGTAACACGTATCAATTGTACGAATTAATGGCCCGCGCAATCAATCAGCAGTAACGTTATTGTAGATCCAATTAAGCAATTGTTTTTCCGATGGAATAATCAACAAATCCGGCCAGAAATAGATGCGAATTCAGTTGTATTAGGGTGGATTTATAGTGGAGCAGCGAGGTGAGCTGTGTAGTGAAAAAAAAAGAAAAACAAAGAAAATACATACGTACTTTTTCATTAGTATGTATCGAAATGTTGTCACGAATGTTGGTTTGTTTTCACCGCGCCGCTATCATCGATGCTCGCAGCTCCACTATAAATCCACACTTAGGTCGTTCGGAAAGTCATTTCGTGTTCTCAGGGGAAAATCAAAGGCATTTTCCGCCATTTAGAATAAGTTAAGCAAGTAATAATTAGACTGCGGGTCTTTATGCAAAATAAAAATTGTCTGCATCGATTGCAAAATGTAGAAACTAAATTGAATGTTATTTCTTCCTTCAATCTATATTGACATCCTCGATTTCGAAAATTTTTCAACAATTTTGATCTTCATCTTCTCGATTTCGCTAGAAACGCATGAAGATCCGCAGTCTAGTAATAACAAATGGAAGCAATGGCATCTCTGCGCGAAAAACGAAATTACTTTCCGAACGGCCGAATATAAATAAAGTTCTAGTGGTTTTGTGGAAGCAGTGCAATTTCCACGACTGCGTTGCAGCAACTAAATTAGTTGTTGCAGTGTCTTTCGGTGCTCGGAATGATGGAAGACCTTTTCGAAACGCCGCGGGCGCCGCTGTGTGCATTGTACGATGGAACGGTGCATATGCGAAAGAGGAGAAGGCATTTGTTGCTAGGAGACCGGTCCGTTCAGATACCGGAGCGTTCGAATTCCAGGGTATTCGGATACGCGAGGCTTCACTATATTTCCATTTAACGGAACTTGCAGCCGTAGTTTCCATGGTCGAGCAACACGTAGTCTCGGTTTACCTA
This sequence comes from Lasioglossum oenotherae, assembly GCA_028455765.1. Lineage (NCBI taxonomy): Eukaryota > Metazoa > Arthropoda > Insecta > Hymenoptera > Halictidae > Lasioglossum > Lasioglossum oenotherae. The sequence goes on along the minus strand of CM052287.1, from coordinate 3,812,924 downwards.
TTACTAGCGTTACGCGAGCGCGCCGAGGCTTGTTAGTGTTTAATTATTTTGACGGAAAAATAAGTGGTCGCAAGGAACGCACGAATTCCCCATCCCGTTCCTCCGTTTTTCCTCGCGGAGGGCGGAAAATTTTAATATGCAGTCGGACAACGAACACTGGGAATGAATTTAATACTTCATTCATTTCAGAAGAACCGTGGCGCGCCAGTAACATTACGCGTACGCTCGCTCTCTCTCTCTCTCTCGTCCGTCCGTTTCTCGAGCTTTTACCAGCTTTAAAAAAAACTTTTAACATTTCCGAGCGTTCAGGGAGGGAACCGGCAGAGCGAGAAAGGGAGAGTGAACGAGCGAGAGGGGAGGAAACACTATTACCCTAACGAATGGCACAGTTGTTAACGATCACTTTACCTCCGTTGCCGCGCTACTCTAATTACGCTGAAACATCGCCATTTCGGCGGTTGTGTCCAAACCGGTTCTTTTTTATTATTCTGGAAAATAAATATTTATCGGGCAGAAATATCGAACAAATATGCACGATTTCTCGTGTAGAAACTCGCGCTCGAAATTCGAATCGACCGTCCGTGCCGCGTGTAAATCGATCTTACTCGGATTCCATCGAAACTACACTGTCCGTCGCGAATTCATACATTTACGCGGAAATCTCGTTGTAATAATCAGGTGAAACGTGTTCGCGAATCTTTTCGGAGCAGCGAAAATAATTTTTCCTTGAAAAGTACGAACGTAGAAGAGCAAGAAAAATACCTGCTCGCCGATATAATCGAGAAAGCGTCGGGTCCCAACTTTTTGCTCACATTCCGTACTCGTTTGCTGTTTACAAGCCAGCCTAACTCAGCACTTTCGAGAACCCGGGGAAGGACACGATTATTGTGTTGTCGGGGATCTCAATGGATAAACCAAGGACGTACTTGTTTCTCGTGGAAACACGTGCGTCGCATCAGTATCGTTCCGAACGTCGGACAATCTCGACCTGATCTTCGAATACCGGGTGACTCGGGTTTCCTTAATTTTCATTATCGCTCGTCGATTCTCTCGATTTTATCGTTCTGTTCGGTATCGCGCGGCAGTCTCGTTCGATAGTTTCTCGATTTTATTCGGCCAGAGCGCTTTGCTTTCGTTTTCCGACTCACTCACTCTTTCTCTCGCGAGGTGAACTTTCGTTTCCTGTTTCCCTGTGATTTCGCCAGTGAGTGTTGTACCATGCAGCAGCATAAAATGCTGTTCGACTATAAGTTGTTCAAGAACGTCACGATGCAGCTCGATAACAACAACAACGTGCAACAGGCGGACTGGTGAGTCTCTAGAAAAAAAAAGAACACGCTTTGCTATTCGTCCCTTTCACCGAAAAAGAATCTCGAGTTTCTCACGGAGTTTCAAATAGTAAATATTTCAGCGAACTAGTTTTCATGATAATTTATTACGCAGCAAACAGAATTTCCGTCCATGAATATTAACGCGAACGTAATTATATAGGGTGGTCCGTTTAAGTAAGAACACCTAAAAATCTCTTCAGGTTATTGTGATGCAAAAAATATTTGTTACGTAGTGTGCATATCATCAATGAACCAAATATTTGGCACGAATATTTTTTTCCGAAGGTCATTTTTTTCGGAGTTATCAAGGTCATCGATGTTTTTTTGATACATAACTACATTTTGTTTTTATTGCATCGGGTAACTGATTGAAAAATACATTCAGATATGTATAATAACATGACCTTGAGCTTGATCTGAAGGTAAAACTTTAATTTTCGAAGATCGAGGTCATTTCAAGGTCATGCTATTATAAATATCTGGATGTATTTTTCGATCAGTTACACGGTGCAATAAAATAAAAATGTAGTTATGTATCTAAAAATGTCGATGACCTTGATAACTCCAAAAAAAATGGCCTTCGGAAAAAAATATTCGTGCCAAATATTTGGTCCATCGATACCATGCATATTACGTAACAAATATTTTTTGCATCACAATATTCTAAAGAGATGGACCACGCAAAGAAACGCCAATTTTCGAGGATCGAGGTCATTTCAAGGTCATGTTATTATACATATCTGAATGTATTTTTCCATCAGTTACGCGATGCAATAAAAAAAAATGTAGTTATGTACCAAAAAACATCAATGACCTCGACAACTCCGAAAAAATGACCCTCGGAACCATCGACACCGTGCACATTATGTAACAAATATTTTTTGCATCACAATAATCTGAAGAGATTTTTAGGTGTTCTTACTTAATCGGATCACCCTGTATAATCCTTTAAAGGACGGCTCGCAGCGTCGCTCATTGTCAGTGCTGTAAAACGAGTTTGCCTATAATGTCGGACAGTTTCGACGGTGTAGAAGTAATTCTGGTGTTATTTTCCGCGATCGAATAAGGACGACGGTACATAAACAATACGCCGAGGGAAGATCGAAAAAGATAAATACGCGGTGGATAATAGCCGACGAGGCCGGGTCGCGATTTCGACGCGAAAGTTCCTCCTCGGGCACGACTCGATTTGAGAATCGATTATACGACCGTCTTTCCCGCTCAGCTTTTTTTCCTCTGTGCTCAGCTCTTTTTAATTGGTTGCCTCTCAAAGCAGTGTCTCTGCAGCCAATTAGTGCCTCGCGCAAAGTGGCTCCGGTCTTCTATCGCGGTTAACGATTTTTCTGTTTCGAATTTACGTCAACAATTTCCGGCTGGCGTTCCTCCCGCCCTCGCCGATTAAACGATCCGGGACGCTTTGAAAGGCTACGTGCGGATTTGTTAAATCAATCGACGACGACGAATCTGCGACCTGGTCGATTTTTTTTTTAGGAAATCGACTGCTCTTTGCTTTATCGGACTCAAAATTTGTGCCTTTATCCTACGAATTAAGATGTATTTGGCATGTAATCCAGTAGATTTGTAATCGAGGCGAATGCAGATCGAAGTTTCGATCCTCCAAGATCATTAGTGGAGGAGATATAGTCGCTCAAAGTTGAGCACATTTCGTTTCTTGACAAGTAAGGGCGCCGCCATATTGGTTTGTAGTGACGGTCGCACGCCGCTTACCGAGTTGGTTAGGATTAGGTCGAGGGGGGCGGCAAGGTAAGCTGCTCGCGGTCGTCGCTACAAACCAATATGGCGGCACTCTTACCTGTCAAAAATGCTCAACTTTTAGCGATCATAACTCCTCAACTATTGATCCTAGAGGATCGAAATTTCGCCGGGTACAAATCTACTGGATTACATACCAAATACATCATAATTCGTAGGAGAACGGTAAAGTTTACCCAGGAAATCTCTTGCGAGATTTATTAAACCATATCATGTACATTATAGAGTATAGTGAATAATGAGAACGTTAATAACCCGCCCTCCCCTAGTAACGATGCTGCCTAAACGAGTCGATTATTTGGCCGGCGAGCATCCGACAGAACATTGAGAAAACTATAAGTGAAAGTTATTTTCCGGAAAGCGAGGTCGCGAAAGGCGGCTCGCGATAAGCGGTTATCGGGGTGTAATTCAATTACTGGATCTTCACGGTGCCCGGAGCACCATTGTTCAATTTTGTTCGTTCCCTTCCCGGGTCGCAGCCCGGATAGCAACTGATTCGTTATCGCCCTTCGACCCGGCCAGACACAATGGTGTTAAATAAGAGATAACCAAGCTGATATCGTAGCAACGCTCTTGACTTCCCTGGGATCGGCTCGGTTAATGCCGATCTCCCTCCAACCGAATCGTTAATTAATCAATTAAACGCCGCGTCCGACAATTTAGCGCGCTGCTTGCCTCATCCGTCGCGTCCAGTGAAATATGGATAAATCCCTAGGTGGAACCAACCGTAAATTCGTGGCAACATGACTCGCAAAAATCAGATAATCCCCTGAGAAAAATGACGCTTTAATAACCTTTTATGGAGGGAAATATTAAACGAAGGGGAAAAGTAGCGGAGGCGTTTAGTCGACGATTTTTCAAGCACAAGCAGTTTTAACCTTCTTCGAGGAACTACTCGCGCCACTTTTCACGTAAACAGTGATACAATCAAACGCTAATTGACGACGGCTATCATTCAATAAATTCAATCATCTCATTTTTGGAAGACAATGCAAAGTTTCAATTACGACGATAAGACTTTCAGAATTAAAATAAATTAGTTTAATAGATTGGAAATAATGTAAATGTTTAATCTGATTTTTGCCATAAATGCATCCAATCTGCTGTCTAGTGATAAATCACTGCCAGTGATTTTGCACTGCATCGCTAGCGTTTAACCAATGAAAATATGGCGCCTACTTCGTAGCAGAGTCCGCTAAAGAGGAGGATATATCAGCGACTGAAATAAAGTCAAATAAATAACGCGCGCGAAACGCGAGCCGAAACTTTGTACGGGCCAGCGAAAGAAAATTAGCGGAACGAGGAATGAAGGAATAGGCAGGAAGCAATTAGCATTCTCCGGGAGAGCGGCCGGGACAGAGAAGCAACGACACAATGGCAAAAATAATCTCTGGGAGATAAAGTTTTCAAGCCGGGCTCAAGCGATAATACCTCGGGGGTTAAACTGGTCCTCTCTATCTCACCCTCTCTCTCTATCTCTCATTCTCTCCCGTTTTTGGTTTCTATCTTTCTCCGACGCGATCTCTCTTCCCCGCTACGGACGGCAGATTCTTAGCGTGGCACATTTCGCGAGATCGTGGTGGCAGACCCTAAAACTGCGATTCCGTGGTGAAACGGTCGGAACACTGTATACGGTGGTTGTTAGGTGGGCGGGCGAGGTCGAGGGTGCAAAGCCGTGGGGCGCACTAAACGGCTGATTCGGGAATAATCTCCAACTATCTGAAACTGCCACGCCGCTCGGTCGCACGCGTGCTTTTTAATTGCCGAATACACTCATTTTTTTTCCTTTATCAAGACCGACGCGAGCTTTCTGTTAATTAACCCCTGACGAACCCGACTCCATTCGTTTAACACGTCGAGTGCCGCACTAATGCTCATTAAAATCACACGAGATCGAAACAGCTATTTTCGTACATAAAATTTGCCTTTTCTATTCTCGTATCATTGAACAAACAGTTTCGATCGCGTGTGATTTTCATGTTTTATATTCACAAAAACTACGCGAGTGTGGCTGTTCAAATATTTAGCCATTTTCTGATATCAAAAAAATCTCAAAAAAATCTCACCCAATAGAACACATATGGGGTTTACTAAAAAGAACAGTTGCCAACTTCGATCTCAATTCAAGAAGTGTTATTGAATTGTGGTCAGAAGTTAAAACCGCTTGGGAAAATATTAAGGCTGAACAGTGTAAAAGTTTAGTAGATAGTATGCCAAGACGCACAGAAGCCGTACCGAAAGCGAAAGGAGGGTATACGAAGTACTAATATTTCATTTTCTCAAACTCAAAAATTTGATCATTACATAATTTGTTAATTTTATTTAATTTTGTTTAAAAATTGTAATAATTCTATATTATATGAACTATGAAGACTATGTATGTATTATAATAAAATATTTTGTTACATATCTTATTAACATATGTTCAATTGAATAGAAATTTAAACAAAATTAAATATTTAATCAATTGTTTGAGTCACTGTATGTATACAATGTCGGAAAACGTATAGGGTGTAAAGAAATTATATGTCGCGGCTACCATAGGATGATTCTACAACCTCGATTTGGTTGAAATTGGTGCCGCAAAATTGACCTTGAATTTTAAGGCTGGAAGGTCAACAATTTTTTTAAGAAATTGCATCGTATTTTAACCCTTAGCGGTCGAGTGGCGCCTGTGAGGCGCCATTAAAAGTTGCTGTACCATTATTGAAAATATTGTTTACATTATTAGATATGTAGGTATATAATCAATTACTGAACATTTAATTATTTCATAAACTGTGATATCAATTTCATATCCACCAAATTTAAAATCTCATAAAAAATGGCAATATTTTAGGTCGGAAGAAATGTTTAGTTTTCGAGTTAAAATAGCTCCGACCGCAAAGGGTTAATCGTCGCGGTTGAGTTGCGACTCATGGTTCCTTTTGCACTTTTGACTCTCGCGACGAGTAAAAGTACGATGCAATGTTTTAAAAAAATCGTTGACCATCCAGCCTTAAAATTCTAGGTCAATTTTGCGGCACCTTAGTTCAATTTCAACCAAATCGAAGGTGTAGAATCATCCTATGGTAGCCGCGCCATATAATTTCTCTACACCGTGTACATTGAAAATAAAAAATGTATAAAAAATGCAGTATAAAAGAAAACACATAAGTTTGTCTAATTGCCGAGCAGGCTCGGCGCGGAGCGTGTTAAAAGCAGGCCGATTTCTGGCAATGATTAAGTAGGATCGGGAAATTCGAAGTTGACCGGTTCAGGATTTTTGAACGGGAGAATCGAGGACCGGGAGTTTCATCCGGCGTGAAGGAGTCGCTGACAAACAATTCCCGGGCTGGTTTTCAATTTACAGGTTGTGGATCGAGTAGAATATCTCGCGCACGGCCCGGCTCGGCGACCACTCGAAGGTCGAGACGGAAAGTCGAGCGGCGGCGTCATGTTCGCGGCGTTGTGCGAAAACAAAAGAGTCTCGTGGCACGTAGAGAGCAGGAACGAAAAGGCCCAATGGACAGTCGAATCGCTTGGCGATCGAAGATTCGATAATCGCAGGGAGCTCGTTCGCGGGAGCGATACGCCTGGCGGCGTCCAATTACCGATCGGTAATTGGGGCAGAATTTCTGCTGAGCTTAAATTTGCGCGCCACGCGGTTGTCCGGCCCCTCGGTCACTCGCTAACGTCGCCTCGCTGCTCTTCGTTAATTAAACCGATTAAGCCCCCGCGATTCCGAAGATGAGATCTTCCCCTTTTTACCACGCTCGCGCGCGCTACTCTCGATCTTCTTCCTCGTTTTTCTCCTAGCACCTAGCGATCCTTAATTACCGATCCGCTTATCAGAATCTTCGCAGATTTTACACGCCGTCGCGTATCATTCCATTTTTCATCCGCCCCAAAAACCTGCCCCTCGCGCTATTCATTTCAAAAAGTCGCGGCTATCCTCGGCTACCATCATTTTTAAACACATCCGGTTCAACTTGTCCGTCCATCAATTACCGCGGGCATCTTCTAGCCAAGGCAACTGGTACAAATATCGTGACTCCTTTGCTACTACACCTCTTATCGATCTAGAGTAATAATATTCGTGCGGATGCAAAATTAACGGGGTGTTCTCCTGTCCAGGATTGCACGGCATGCGCCTTCGAAATTTCATTTGCTTCACTGCCGATAGGAACGGAGTGTCGAAAGCGCGGATACAAATTCTTTTCGCGAAGAGCGACTTCCGAAATTCAGATTCATTGCGAAACATTTTTCGCGTTAAGGCGGACGGAATTAATTACGTTCTGAGAACGGCAACAGATGTCAGCGAGTATTCGATTCGCCTTTACGTATTGAATCGCCGCCGCCACGAAAGAGGTCGCTGGCTTTGGCCGGTGCCGACCAGAGCCGAGCCAACCCGAGAATGAAAGAGGTGGGGAGGTCGGCCATATCGTAACTTTTGTGCGGACGAACGTCGATGTTTCTCCTTTTCCGATCTCGTTGCCCCATCCTTTGTTCTTTCGCCATCGCAATTAGTTTAGCGGCGAGGTATACCGGATTGAGAGTCTCTCTCTCTCCCGGTTTGCTCCTTTCCCCCGCACAATTAGTGGAATCTTTAAGGCGGATCATTTGCAAGCTCCAATTTGCTGGGTTGATTCGCCGGAAGAAGATCGCTCTCCAGAAATCGCGGCCAGACGCGGGGGTGGACCTGGATAAAGAGAGTTCCGGAATATGAGAAAAGGGCAAAAGCCACTGCCACGGAACAAATAATAGATTCCGATGATAAATGGCGCGTCGAACGCTGCCCTAAGCGGCCCCGTCTAATTCTTCCGGCATCTCCGACAGTTAGGCTCTCGCTCGACCCTCGTCCCTGTCTTTTCTCTCGGTTTTAATCGTCGAAAACAGTGACGGGAACGTCGAGATCCTTCCAGTGAACCGATATCATTCTCCTGGGCCGATGTCTTTGACAAAATAGTGTATCTCAGTTATCTTAGTGTTCGGACAGCATGAACTTCAGTTCTCCTCTCCTACGATATTCTAAAGACAACATGATTGTCGTTGACGAGAAGAAAGAATCAGAGCAAGCATTGCCATATAATGTCGACATTATTTATGAATGTAACGTGAAACATCTAATGAATATAGGAACTAACCTGCAAAGGGTTAATCGTCGGAGACACCGCGAGGAAGATATGAGAGGCTGAATCAGCAAATAATAATGATTGGAAGTGGGAGGGTTTGTATTTTGGGGCCGGTTCGGATGCAAGAAGTTTTTTAATCGAAGGCTGAAACGGTCTCCTATCACCGGTAGGTTCGCAAAAGCTGTCGAGCCTCCGTTTAATGAAGGACTCGAGGGAACTGGATGAAAAAAAGGAACGGGAGCGCGGATGATTCTAATGAAGTAAAGCCTGATAGACCTAGAGAGGGAAATCGACGGAAACAGAATAACGGACCGTGAGAAATATAATGAATTACGAGCAGCGCGAGAATAAAGGGACAGTGGGGGCGGGAAAGGGAGAGAGGAACGCATGAATAAACGAGCAAGCTGACGAACGAGTAGAACCAACACGGACAAATCAGGTTGCTCGAAGTCGACGAGGATTTTCAGTAATTTCGTAGCACTATCGGCTGCTGAACGTGCTGCTTCCCAAGCGTTTTTTTCTTCTTTCCCTTTCTCCCTTCCACCCTTCCAACTACTCTTGCTCCTCCTCCACCCTCCCTCCTTCGCTCTGCCTACCTCTTCATTTTCGATGTCGCTTTTTTGGTCTGTCTCCTTCAATCTTCGTTCACGCTTGTTTCACGTCCTCGTAACGAACGTATTCCGCTGATCACGAATAATTTCTTTCGAGAGTCCATTAGGGGACATTTTTCCCGCTCCTCCGCCAGCCTGACGCGTCACGTTGAGCCGCGCCGCGACGGAAACCATTTCAAGCCGAAAGACTATTAAAAACTTTCGTGCCCGGCTCGACATTTCCGGCGATTTAAGACGATGTCCACCGGTAAACACAACAACGAGACGCGAACGTTTCACATTTTCCGTTCTCGCCGTTGGTTATTTGTGCAGCTTCCCACACTGATTATTCGCCGATGCTTTTACGCTAAATTGACGGGCGTTCTCGAAATCGGGACACGCTAATTAGATTGCGGCTCCGTTCCGCAAACTCTCATTCTCGTAGGTCGCTCCGGAAAAATCGGAATAGAGGGAATATTCGTTCCCACGAAAAGACTCCAATTTATCGGAGTCATTTTTAAGGTGGCTATTACTTCCGACGCGAACCTGGAAAACAAAGCGATCTATGAGATTTGAAGTCTGCGAGAGAGCTATTCCAAGCTGCTAAATTTCAATAAAGGCGGCACAATGGGGACGCTCGTCTCCTCGGAGAAATATACCCTATTAATTCACTTTCTGGCCGATCGGGGGACAGACAGAAGAGTGAGAGAAGGAGAGAGAGGGGGGTGGAGATGTTTGCGCGAGAAGAGAGAAAATTGCTCGCCATTACGATTCCTCCTTTCGTCCGAAGGAAATCGCAGGAGGGTGCGGACAGGGCAAGTTCTGTGTGCGAAAGGGCGATTGGTAATTTCGAGCAGACACCACGAGGAGACTAATCTTTGGGGCAAACCGGGAGCTGGATTGCCACCGCAGGCTGCTAGCCGACCGGAGCAGTGCAGAGCAGGCAAGGTGGACGTGCAAAATCGAAAATGTCCATCGATTTTGCGTCTCTGTATACCTACACGGTACACAGAAAGGATCCCCTCGTCCCTCTCTCGAACCACGTTTTAAACCCTCGACCGGTTACGCTGGTCACGTGTAGTGTCCGGTGATACGAAAGCCGCATACAAAAGTTTTTCACCCCTTTCTCTGCGCGACCACCCCCGCCTCTCATCTCGCAGCCACGCCGGACTACTACGTTCGGACGTTTCTCGTTCTACGGTTCTGCACGTTCCCGTCATGTCCGTGCTACTCTACATCTACACTGCCGGCTAAAAGTACCCGGCCGTCTGAATTATTGTCTCCTTTCTTGGCAATCCTGCTACTGCAAACGAGCCTCGCATTTCTGATCGTACGTCTATCCTACGCTCTAGTGTCGCTACCAAATCGTTACACTGTACTCATTCATCCCTTAAACACGCTATTCTCCGAGTACTCAACGCGTCAAATGCCAGGTCGATCGAGTAGGGGGTCATTAATCTTCCAGCAGCTTCAGAAATTCATTTTGATTGTATCAGGTCGTGGGGAACGTAATTCGATTGCAAGAAACAGAAACTAAATTGAATGTTATTTCTTCCCTTCATGATTTTAACCTCTTAACTGTGGAATTTAGTTGTAAAAATTAAAGTTAGTAAATATTAAAAATCAAGCACTGACGAGTGTACACGTCGAACGCAGGGCAAACGGTCCTATTATAAATTTTACGAAAAGCGAGGAAGGATTACATTTTTGAAGGATTTGATAAAAAATTAATAATTCATGCTTGAAAAGGTTATTGTTAGTGCAACGCAGTTAACTGGTTAATAAGGGAGAAATCATCTATAAAGGAAGGAAGGATTTTTTTGCTTTTTTTAACGTTCTTCATGCGCTGCAAATTTCATTTCGAATAAAGTCGCAAAAGGTCACTCAATTTTTCGCTAATAAAATACAGAAATTCATTAAAAGATCATAGAACGAAATGACATAAAAGTTTCATTTTCCTCGGAGAAAACGAAATGACTTTCCGAACGACGTAATAATATAGTCGAGACACCAAATTCGATGTGGATTTTTAAAAGCAAATTCGAGAAGCGCGAAGTGGAAGCTCGGCGACGGAATTTTGTGGTAGCGAATTCGATACTTTTGAGAGCTAGTGTACTGGCGTACTTCTATATTCATCTCGACCTCCCCAGGTTCCCGTTCAAAGTGCACGTTCAAAGTAGACCAGATCGTGACGGTTGTCCGGTGTCACCAAAAAATAAGAGAAACCAGGAGGAACATTAGGACAGCCACGAACGTGGTATCTTGTTCGCAAACAATTGCTTGAAGGGAGGTATTGCTCGGCTCCGTCCATAACACCGGCGGCAGCGGTGGCGGCCTTTCTTTTCTTTTGCCTTCCTGCCGCCTATCTCCGCGAGCACGTTTTCTGTTCCGTTCCGTTCCTTTCCCGTAATTCGTCTTTGGAAGAGGGGCAAGGTAAAGGGTAGTTTTCCGAGGCCCCTTTGTGTTTCTCGAGCTGAACTCGACGTTCTATTTCTTGGTTCGAGAGCATTCGGAGCCGCGAAGATAACGTTAACGCTCGGTACAAGGGATTATTGACATGGAGAAAATCCATCAAAATAGAACGCCAGCGTTCCCTTAATCCCGAACGCGTTCACGCTGTTAGGTTAAACCAAAAATGGTTCCCTATTTTGCCATTCACATTATTTCGCGTTCGTTCAAATCAGTTAAAAGGCTAGACTTGATTCCTGGATTGAAAGGGTGCGGGATTCGCCTTCTCTTTTCTCGATAATGGTAAGTAGACAGTTTATTTTGTGCATTTATGACAAAAATGAGAGTGAGCGTAATTTAAAATAGCAAAAATATTAGAAAAATTTAAACATACTATTCGTAATTCAAAGGGCGTAATTTAAAATAGCAAGAATATTAGAAAAATTTAAACATACTATTCGTAATTTAAAGGACGTAATTTAAAATAGCAAAAATATTTAGAAAACTTTAAACATACTATCATATTATTCTCAACCTACTAAACATAATAAGGAAGAAAATAAATTTCTAATTCATTCCAGTTTGTTGCATTTCAAGTAAGCAATTTTTATGTTGAGAATAGCTACATGCGCACCTTTATACTTCCGATTAATGCTAGTTTTAAGGGCGACTGCTGCCTGGATTGATCTCTTATCTAGCACATTTGACTACTGAAAACGCCCATCTTTGCATTATCGAGAAATGAGAAAGCGCATCGCGATCCCTTGCAACCCTGGAAACGAGTCTGCCCACTCAATAAAGGGGGGATGTTTGTAAAGAGAGGCAAGGCGAGGTTCGACAGAATGGCGAGAAGGGAAACGAAAATATGAGCGTGAACGAGGCGAGAACAGTGGCTGCCAGAAACATCTTCGTGTCATTGAAGCGACTGAATTTTTGGGATTTGTTCCCCCGGGGGTGCGGCATTCGACACCCTCTATCTCAACGCTTTTGGGAGCGGTCGCCAGGGGTGGTGAAAGGTGGCTCCGGCGGTTCTCGCTTAATTTCCTGTGGCTAATGAAAGCCCATACATGTCCCCCGACAATACACGCACCTGCGGGCCCCACCCGCTGCGCTGTCAACCCTTCTTTCGCCGTTGAATGTAAGGCTACGATAACAGGGGAAGCTGTCGACAGCACTTTTCGAACAGCAGCACCTACGGAACAGATTCGATTATACTTTTACAAGTCATAATTTCCCTCGTATACACAGAGGCGGGAGAATCATGAAATTTTCGGGGCTCTCCGAGGTAGTTATTGTCCGAGAGCGAGTTCTCTGGCTCGTCGCAACAAGCAAACACCGCCTGGGAACGCTATTCTTAATTATTCCCGGTGAACGGAGTTCGCCAAGTCCTGAAGCGCCGCAACAATGTACCTTTAATCGGGCAGGAAAATTTCCCGGGGAAACAGTCTCTCCTGCCAGCGGCCAAGAAGCGAGCGGCATACTTCTGCAACTCGGATCGACAACGAAAGCTCCCTGTGTATTGTAATACCACGGCTACTCCATTGTTTGATTATACACCGATCGATGGGAACTTGGGATGACAGTTGGAATGGCTATTACGAAGTTGAAATCAAAGTTTCAGAGTAAACATGTCCCCGGTGGACAGCCGGGGAAACCGGGCTCGAGCGCTAATCGAATCTTCGATTTTGATAGCGACCGTACGGACGGGTAATCGTGTCCAGACTGCCGTCAAAATATTCTAACCCTCTCTATTTAAATGATTAAAATTAAGACTAAGGCGGTAGACTCGTTTCCAGGATTGCAAGGCTGCGGGATTCGCCTTCTCATTTCTCGATAATAGAAACACGGGGCTTTTCAGTAGCCAAAATCGCTAGATAACAGATCGATCTAGGGCGCTATCGCCCAGAAAAGTCCTAGTTTTTCGTTTACGAGGCGTAATTCGCATTATTCGGCAGCATGTAGCTATGAAAATAGCTGCAAAAATAAAAAAAAATAATGCAAATTACGCCTCGTAAACGAAAAGATAGAACTTTTTAGGGAGACAGTGCCCTAGATCGATCTTTTATCGAGCGTATTATCGTATTATCGAGAAATGGGAAAATTTAAATACATATTTTAGTTCGAGTCTCTCAGTAGAATTTGCGAAATGCCTAGCGACGATCTAGTCGAAGGTGAACGCGACGAAATAAAATTTGTCGAGAGCACAGTCGAGGGAAAATGGCGGTATTCAGGCAGACCGAGTGTAACGTTGTATGCGCGACGAATCCAGTTTGCCGGGGTACATTCATTTTCTAATTGGCAGCGCACACACGAGTTTAGTAGCCATTAAATTTAGGAGCTGAGATCTCGGGGTACGCGTAGAGAGGAATACTCGTCGAATAGTTTCTTGAGGTGGCTAATAATCCTCCATAGCGATAGTCCATTACGTATCCAGCTCGTGCAGCCGGGGCATTTAAACTGTGTGTAAATGGGTTGTCAGGGGGGATCGGGGATTCCAAGCGAAGCCGGGTTTCTCAGTCTACGAGAATCCAGAATGGCCTCCATAGCTTCTCCGCTACTCCATGGTCAGAGTCAATGGCCCGGCTGACAGTAACGACAACGTCCTCAGACCCAATTACATCCCAGATATGCAAATCGCTCCACTTTTCATTCGCCGCCGTTTTCTTTCGACTAAACCACTCAAACTGGCAATCTATTTTCTCAGCATCGTGCCAAAACTGGTCTGCACTTGAAATTTCTTCACGCACAGCCAGCAAATTTATTCGCTCTAATTTCGTAAACCTTATAGTATGTAATTAGACTGCGGATTTGATGCATTTATGACAAAAATGGCTACGTACAATTTAAGAGAGTGTATTAATAATATTTAAGACCACCAGCGTATTAGTTTCATCTTAATAAGATAATTAATTGAAGAACGAAATTTTTATTTGGCTCCTGTGTCTTTCAATCAATGCAAACATTTTTTATTTTGCATACAGATCCGCAGTCTACTTATAATAATACAGAACATTCAAGCGACGTAAATCTCGAATAGCGGAATGATGTGCATTCAGTTTTAGAAATTATTTCCATTTTTATCGTACCGCGGTATTTGTCTATTTATTCTGGAACAATATAGCGTGGGAACTGAAATTATAAAATTGATAAATTCGCGTTGAATGAACGGCATTGCCGTAGTACTGAACTGCATTTCAGTAACTCTCATATGACGCGATGAAAAAATTATTTAAAATCACTGTGTATCTACATCGTCTGTGGCAGTAAGCGTACAGGAGTCTTACGCAATGTTTTGTACATATTTCCTGCAACATACAATACATATATACAGTCTTTTTAAACAAGCTTCTGGCCGCGTTATACGCGAGTCTACTGTAACAACCTAACAGTAAGCTCTCCCAATATTTTGCGCGCTGAACTCTCCGTTTGAAAAATATATTTCCCGGCAGTATTTCACCGTCGATTACACGTGTATCGTCCCGAATCGCTCAGAACCGGTTCAGCGAATTTTTTAATCCGCTCGGAATTCGGCGGTACATTTAAGAGGGAGAGAAAATAGATTTCCGTTCGATTCTCGAGCGTGCAGAGATTGGGAATGGCCGGGCAATCGGTCTCTGAAATCGCGGTCACGCGTCGTTCCTTGGCAGGTGCGTCTCTTTGGCAGGGTGAAGGTACGGGGGCGCGTTTGCAAATGAAAAAACCGGGCGACAAAGGGCGCGCCCGAGCGTCCTGCGCCCCCCTAAAAAATTACAAGGCAAGACTCCTCACTCCGAGTCTAATACGGGCCGCGGAGTCAAAGGGAAAATGGCTCGACGAGCAAGAATGAGACCATAGGGAGATAGATAAAAGAATAAAGGGCGGGCGGCGCGGGAGAGAGGGTGTAGCTAGGTGCGAAAACCGTGGAGGATGGGAATCCGGGACTAGAGTAAGAAAAAAATAGAGGGGAAGAGAGAGACTCTCGTTCTTTATTCGCGCTGTCGCTCGTCATCCATCTCGAAAGTGTCGACGGGATCGTCGTCATCCACGCTTCCGCTCTCTACAATATTAAGCTCTCTTATTAATGGCCCTAGCCGCGGAACCGCTTAATGGTCCACCGATCGATTAATCGAAATTCGATACCGCGTTACGAGCCACACGTGATCGAACGAATAAATGCAGTTGCGCTGGTCGCGATCGCGAATAACGCCGGTCGTTTGACGCGCGCCGCATTCTTCCGTCGCTTTGCTCGTTTATTTATTTACCGCGGGGGGCCCTGGCCCTGGCGGTTTCGTGATCGATTCTACCGGGGGCCGGCCGAGGCGAAAGTAATTGTTAAGTGGAACTCGTTCCTCGTGCTCCTTGAATTATCAACCTTTGATCCTCGCCCGACTCCTCCGGATTAAAGATCACGAATCGGGGATAAATCTGCGGAGAATCTTGTCTCCGTTCGACCGTAGATTTTCCGTCGAGCGTAAACCGATTGTCTCGGAATTCCTAACGAATTTGCAAAGAAAGAATCTTCTCATGCGAGGATTTTTGTTCATCTGCTCGGTGCATGTGCACTCACGTCGTTGCATCCTACTGTGGACTGTTTTTTATCCGCATTAATATGAAGCAACTGAAAGCTTTCTCTGGCGAGCATGAAAATAGAGCAAGGACAATTGACAGAATCGTAATGTGTGTTGTGTCAGCGAAGTAAAGGAATGAGACATGAATGGATATATCAACAAGCAGACCCTCGGCGAGAAACATATTGTGATTTGCACAATGTTGTGCAATTGTTTGTAGTTGATGATTGTCCGTAACTGCTCTTACAATATCATGGTTACAAATATATCGAATAGTAGATCAGTGGTACTTGAGAATAAACTACCTTTTAACATCCTTTCAACACATTTTTTAAACAAATTATCTTTTTACAAATGAGTTTATACTAAAACATTCGAAGACACACAAATTGGATGTTGAAATTGTCGTCTAGGCCTAACAGCTTCGGAGATATTCAATGAAATGGATTTTTCACCCCCTTAACACGAATGTGGGCAGTTATAAAAAACTATTTGTCTAATAATTTTTCGAGTTCTATGTCATAGCAAAATTTAACAACTTCCCTTGTAAGTATCTTTCGTATGAGAGAAATCTCCGCTTCGTTGTTTCGTACAGGTCCCGCAAAATATAGCGCCGGCCCTGGCGATAGTATCGCGAGGAGAACGGCGCGTGTGTGTGCGCTAATGATGCAAATAGATTAAAGGCGATTAGCGTGTCTCTGTGGCGATCGGTGGAGAAGAATTTTTGCCGCGGAATATCGGGCAAAAAAGTCTGTGGGGTGGGGGAAAAAAAATGTGTTCGCCGGCCACGATGAAATTTCGTACAAATGAGACAGGGGTGTAGCGGGAATGATCGCGGGACCGATTTCTCTCTGTTTCTTCTCCGCGGATTCTCTCGCGGTCGGTTATTAAATTCATTCCTCGAGTTGATTAACGTGTGCGCCCGGCAAAAACGGCTGAAATATTGGAAGGTTATATAAAAACGGAACTTCTCTCTCCTACCCTCGCGAGCCGTACTTAATCCTCTTACCCCGTTGGCCAGTTAGGAAAAGAGGGAGATAGGTGGGCGGGATGGGAGGGGGCCGGCAGGACGGGGAGGTTGGAGGCTGGAATCCAGCTCGGTTCTGGACTTGTGCTATATTACGGACTTACACTGTTAAATTGATGGCCACAGTACCTACCACCACCACTACCATTAGCCGAAAACCCCGTGCGTTCGGAATTTACATTGACCGAGCTGTTGGAGGGTTAGCTACCAACACCCTGAAATTCCACGGGCCCCGAGAGACTTGGCCGGCTGTTACGCGCTGCCTACCCAATTGCGTATTTTATTACTGCCGTGATCTATATTTTATTAAAGATTTTCAATTCCCCCGCATACCGACGAATTTTACCCACTCTATATATATATCCACCCTCCTCCAACTTCCGAAATCCTCGTTACTTTCTTCCTTTACATATTTTTTCAGCGAGATATAGCCTCGCTTTTATTAGCCCCTCTTTTTTCCTCCTTCGATTACAACCTCTCTCATTTTCCAGTATCTCTCTCTCTCTCTCGATATTGAATTTAATAATGTAATTATTCAAATGCTTTAAATGATTCAAAGCTATTCCGCGGTTTGCTTCTTTGACGACCGCATTAATATTAACAGCGAAATTATTTATTCATACGCGAGAGTTTATATACGGGAAATTATTTACTCGTAATCTAATTTTAATTAAAGCCTACGATGTGCAAGGAGATGACCATACTAATTAATATACGATAAATCTTGGTTTCCACGGTTAGCGTAGCGCTGAATAAATTCCATCGATTACGCCGAATTTTTGGGGCTGCTATTTCAGTATTTATTAATCAATTATCGAGTAATGATATATATATATATATTTAGTGCTACGGAGATTTATTAATGATTTCGTGGATCGCTACAACTATCCGACGTGCCTCATGAGACAGACATTTTTACTTGAATTTCTACAAGACAAATATACTCGAAATATAGAAAATTCCGGGGCGAGGTTTCCGGTACGTTACTTTTCCGAATAAAAAGCGTTTGCAGATTAAGGCGCAGTGTTTTTCGACTTCCGCTTCACGGAGGAGAGAGAGAGAGGCGCGATCGAATTTCTCTCTCGTTTCGGCGTTGGAATTAAAGCGCGGCTCTCGCGGGAAAGGAAAATTGGCGTGCTTCGTTTTACGATTACCGGGGATCTCTAAACGACTCCGGGGCGAAACTTTTCGACGAGAGCCCCCGAAGATTACCGGGCGGAAGTCACGGCCAGGAAACACCGCGTTTTCCGAGTGCCCGCTAATATCGAGTGATGTTTTATCCGCACCCGGCTGACTCCATTAGCTTAAACCATCGCGGTCTCCTCGCCAGCGTGTTTAAAGCCAAAGCGGATAATACGTTGACCCAAACTTGTCCAGGACCCGGCCGCTCGCCACGTATGCGTCCACCGTGCAACAATGTATTTTTGTACACGCGGGCACGCGGCAAATGTACTTAATGCGGCTTACAACGGAATTACAATCTTGCGTAGAAAACTCGGCGCCGTCTACGAGCGCATTCCCCTTCGCGTTCTTCCACGTGAAACGCCGTCGACCGTATAATTCCTACCATTGGTCAACCCTGTCTTTTTCGCTGCATTTTGCGCCATTTTACTTCCATTATCTTTTATTTTCTTCCAGCAGATTTTACGCAATTTTATTCGGCTATTTTTACTTGCCCTCTCGCTCTTGCTAGAAGTGAAACGGCTCCGCTGAAAGCTGGTCTACACGCTTTCGAAAATATCATTGACGCTCCTATACTATTTACAATTTTTACTATGCCCTCCTTTCTTTTATAAAATTTTATTTCAACACTTTTATTTCTCTCTCGTAGTTGGTAAAAATAAAACTATGAAAGCTGTTCTACACCCTCCGAAAATATCAGTAAAGGTTTTATACTATTTGCAATTTTTACTATACTCTCCTTTCTTTCATACAATTTTATCTGGACACTTTTATTTCTCTCTCGTAGTTGGTAAAAATAAAATGGCACTACTTTGGTAAAAGGTATGCTACACCCTTCCTAAAAGATTCTAAGCGCTTCTCTTTTATTTTTCACTTTAAAGAGTCTCTCGTATAATTGTTCCAGCTATCATATCCGCGATACTGAACGGCCATCTTCCATCAGGTATGGCAAATTGTACAGAAACGGGGAATCTTGTCTCGTCCCGAACGATTTCGACGTCAGCCATCCTTATTATTCTTCTCCGGACGAGTTGGGGTAATTTCGCGAGGTCCGCGGAGCCGGTAACTTGTTTTAAACAAAAGCTGTTCTAACGACGCTCAATTTACATTATGCCGCTCGCTATCCGTGCACTATCTTCGAGTATAGAGATAAGCGCGGTCCGATTTAAAGTCACGAGGGCCCGAGCTACCGCGGCCTCAACTTCCAACTTGGAAACTTCTCCTACGTTCAAGTTATCACGGAATTACCTTAGTTTAGCGTTAGTTAACCCGAGCTTGGAGGCTGATCGGTACGGAATAAAAAGATACGCGGCGATACTCGCGCAGGCAATCTCGTGTTATGGCGGGTCTCGGATACGCGATTGGAAATATGCAGCGACTGCGCGCTCAATTCTAGCCGAATCGCGTCGAACACCGAAGTACAAAATACGGAGACATAATTTATTATTTAACGCGGGTCGGTGTGTACTACGAGAATCTCCTTCTTCAAGATAAATCACCTAATTGACTGACTTTATTATTTGACCAAGCCTAAATACGTTGGCTTCTAATCAATTACTAAACATTCAAGTGTTGTACGAGGTGTTACATCAATTTCGTGTTCATCATGTTCATTATACATCAATTTCAAATTCATCATATTCATTATACATCAATTTCATATTCCTACTACAAGAATCTGCTTCCTGAAGTTAAACCACCTAATTGACTGACATTATTATTTGACCAAGTCTAAATACGTTGACATCTAATCAATTACTAAACATTTAAGTATTGTACGAGATGTTACATCAATTTCATATTAATCAATTTCGTATTCATCATATTCATCAATTTTATATTCATCGTATTCATTATACATCAATTTCATATTCCTACTACAAGAGTCTGCTTCTTCAAGATGAACCAATTAATTAACTGGCATTATTATTTCATCAAGTCTAAACATGTCGATATCTAATCAATTACTAAACATTTCAGTATTGTACGAGGTTTTACATCAATTTCATGTTCATTATGTTCATTATACATCAATTTCATTAATCATATCCATCAATTTCATATTCATATTCATCATATTCCTATATGAGGTGTTACATCAATTCCATGTTCATGAAATTAAAAATATGATATCGAATGGAATTGTTCTAGGCCGACGGAAATGTTTAATTCTCGAGTTAAAATAGCTCCGAGTGCAAGGGTTAACATTTCAGTTTCGAATGTAGAGGGATGTGTAATCCGAGTAAGTGGCTTGAAGATTGTAGACTGGCGGTACACGTCGGCGTATTAATAGTTGTGTTTGATTTTTAACGAGTTGGAAAGGCGCGATACAATTGGCCGGATCGAAGACGGCGCACTATTCTCGCTTCTGGGTCAAAGTTCGAATGCCAGACGGTTGAATTAGTGGTGGGCAGTAAGCAGCACCCCCTATCCCAGCCAGCAGATAGAATTCGCCAGGAGGAGGCAATACATCTCCGACAATTACCGTGGCAACGAGGAGAATCCGGCAAGTTTCCTCATAAATCGACGATATTTTTATGTGCGAAACTTTCCACGGAAGCTCGTACGCGACCTATAATATCCGTAAGAGCTCCGGAGGAGTGGAGCACCAGGACCGTCTCCCGTCGATTTACGAGCCACTCGCTGCCTGCCTCTGCCTCTGTTCTGCCTCTGCTTGCCTCTGCTCGCTCACTATCCCTGCCCCAGACGATGCTCGGTCACTCCTCTTCGTGATTACCTCTGGAACTTGTCCACGTGATCGAGCTTTCAAGAGGTTTAGTAACTTGTCTCGTGCGGCTAGCTTGTTCCCCGACGACCTTCCAATCGATACAAGGATTATTTCGATGACAGGGCTTTCGAATTTTCCTCGTGAATCCTCCTCGCTTTTTCCAACCCCCATCGTCCACCCTCGCTCACCCTTTTTCTCTCTTTCTCTTCACTCTATTCTGTTTTCGTTGCACCTTGCCAGTCTTCGGTTTGCCCATTTTATGTAAAGACCAGATCAATCGCAGACCTTTGTGCAGGGTAAGTTGTGCTTAAATCTTGCCGCAAATAAACGATAATATACCGAGAATGTTGCTGGTAAAGTGGAATTTTATTTGAAGAGAAAGCGTCTGATCATGACCGGCTGATTCTACTTCCACCGAACACCTTACATTTTCCCGAAAATGAAGGCTCGTTCCAACAAATTTCATTCTGTTCTTTCAACAGAACCATCCCCTTTGTGGCGGTAAAATTTCACTGAAATTCAATTACTTTATGGCGTGTGTTTTAAGTAATGGGGAGCGGATTCTTTTGACGGCGTGTAGGACCATTCACACTTCTATTTCGCAATTTCCTAAAGCATACTTTTGAAGGTACGTTCTACTAGAGATACCCGGGCTCTCTCCGTTGCTACTAATGGAACAGTTCTACCAGTTCAACATAATTGCAAAACACTGGCACGGTACTTTCTACGAGCGAAGTGGATCGTGCCATCTGAAAATAATTTATCTGTTGTTCCACTTCTCCCCTTAATCGGAATAAAAGACACGTAGTCTGTCAAGCGTTCGAAAAAATGGGGAGAACAATTTCCGATGAAAAAATATTTCCACAATATTTGTGGAAGCTCGTTCATCAGACCGGCTCGTACATCATAATCGCGGACGAATGGCATCTGTCAATGTTCATTTTCAATTCGAATTCGCCCCCCCAATGCAGCCAGGATATTACTAGAATTTCGAAAATTGTTTCTGCCCGCGATATCGCCGTAGAAATGTGGAAATCTGTTCTTGATGAAACTGCGGATTTTTATAAATGTTCGGGGTGAAATTAATTGTGTTACGTCCTAAGGTGGACCTATTGAAGATTTGAAGTTTAATTTGAATGATTTTCATTGAAGATAAAACGCAGTTTTGAACCGACCTGCATTCACCGGCTTCGGTTCGGCTGATTGAGGATTTCTCAGATTCTATGTGGCTTTGATCATGGAATGAAACGTAGAAATCGAAGTTGGGTAAACTCTTTAAACATGATTTGATATTTTAATTCAACTTTAAATAAACAAGAGTATATTCTAAGCACCAAATTTCGGATACATAGAGTTATTATGATCTTATGTTGATGATCGATGTTGAAAAATAAACACAATCCAGCGGGTTAACTCGCTTTTCGAACTTTTAACTCCACTGAACGAATGAACGAACTTTTGAACTCTCATTCTGATTTTGACAAACGTATTGAACGTATTGGTGACTGCTGACTGTGAATTGTGTACTGAGCTCCCGATGAGGAGCCATCCCTTTTATAGATCGATCAATCCATTGTTCTTAGCCTAATTTTCATAAGGTGGCTACGTCATCACCAATTTCTTTTAATTTTTTCTTAATCGCATTCTTCTTAGTCACTTTCTTCTTAACCGTGTACATTGCATCTTTTATCATCCTCTTGGCTGGATCATATTACTCTGCGCATCTCATAGATCGAGGACCAATCCATCGCTCATCGATTCTTCTGAAAAATCTTCACAGTCTTCAATGAATATTCGCTCACAATTTATATTTGATAATGACTCATTTAATAAATCATTTAATAAAATAAATTTCGCTACACTTTTAATTCGTTCAATGAATGTTTTATATCCAAATGAGTTTTGATTGATGAGTTTCAATGTGGTATAATATACGACAGTTCGACATTAATTTTCAATTATAATATTTCATATTTTAGTTCTCGTACATCATTATTAGAGTAAGTATTTAATTCACAGAAAGTGTATATCATACATGATTGATTTCATCAATTATTAGTATTGGCTGAACCACTGGACGTGACAATTGTTATTTAACTCCTGCTTCGTACGATCGGTGCAGCACATTTTCATTTTGCCCAAAGATCCGCAGTCTATTCATGATATTAGTTCGTTCGGAAAATCATCAGATTATAATCGACCGGCCGGAAACGTGCACGACTCGAGACGCGGAAGGAAATGATCTCGAAGAGGGATTGTCGGTAACGAGGATCGTGTATGGGTGAAAAGGCGCGGGGTGGAATGAAATTAGCGGCGATCACGGTGCACGCGATGACCAAGCAGCGTGTCGACGACGCCCTTATCGCTCGGAGGGCGATAATCTCGCCTTAAGACCGGCCTATCTCTCAGCATCGCGCGTACCCCCGCAAAAAGGCAACGAGATAACACGCTTTATGGATGGCGCGACTAGTCCGTGGTCATTAAAATTCACGGCTAAAACGAAAGTTGGCTGAATCCGCCTTGGCTTAACTCCCGGCCGCGTTTTCGACCGACACCCCCCGCTCTCCCCTTGCCGCGGAAACTCTGCAGGATAAGACGGGATGTGAAAAGAGTGAAAGCAGCGGTAGAAAGCGGGAGGAAAAGCGCGAGGGAAAACGAGACGAAAGAGGAAGGAAGGAAGGAAGAGGGGCCACGAAGAGTGGATCTTCCTCGAGGCAACCGGAGAGCGGTGGATGTATCGTGATTTACGGACAAACTTGCTGAGCACTGCAAACCATCGAACGTCTGTTCGATATCAATTTCCTATCTATCTCTGTCTCCGACTGCCTCCCTCTCCCTCTCGGCTCCCCTCGCCGTCCAATTCCGTGAAAGACATCGGGGCCAGGTGTAGGCTGATCGAAAAGAGACAAAAAAATCAAGACACTACTTCGGCGGTGAACGTAACCCGGTCGAAAGTCTTCCACTCCCCTTTCGATCCTTCGTTCTCTCGTTCGAGAGCATCGCGACGAGGGTCAAAAAGAATTAGTCGAGGCCGTGCCGAGACGAAGCGGATGCCGGGGGTGGAAACCGGTTCTTCCCGTTGCTCGTTTGATCGGTGAAGCGCTCATTAAATCGGTTCGAAAGCTTCGAGCCTCGTGGAAGTTACGTAAAATTGAAAGGATTTCGTGTCTTGCCTCCTATTATCTTCCCGTCGGTATCATCCGTCTTTAATGATCCCCTCCACATAAAAGAGTTGACGGGGGTTGGTCTATTGGTCGATCCGCCGCCGTTCGAATCACCTAATGAACCGGTAAATCTCGGTTGTTCTCCGCTGTTTTGCATCGCGTTTACTGAAAATTCATTTTTACATTGAATCCTGTATCAAGCTCGAAACTGTAATTGGTGTATCGTGTTCCGAATCGATTTCTAAAGAGTCGCGGTTCGAGGGGAAATTTGTATTCGATTTCAAATGTGCGTCGATAGCGAAAAAGGAAACGCAGAGGGGAGGAGGGTGGCGGATAGAGGAAAGTCAGCAGCTCCTTGTTTGCCGATTAAACGTTGCCAGTCGATTGTCGAGGCAGCAGCGAACCGCTAGATAAAGATCCTTCGCCCGGAATATCTTCGGGCCAACTTATTTGTATGTAAATGCCCGCGCCACCGTCGGGATCCATGGTCGACGCGCAGCACACGAGGAGGTTCACACACACACACACACATATACCATAGGAAGCCTTTCACCAGGATTCGTTTAATACAATCGCGCGAGTTTACCGTCATTACCGTCTCCATCTAGCGGCAATTACCGCGCTAACGATTATTACGGCTGATCCAGCTCGGATACGACGTTTATAAGCGGATATCCGGCGACGGAGCGTGGAATCACTTCCAAACAGGCCATTACACCCCCTTAAACAGATTTTTCAGAGGCACTTTTTACGGTTCTCAATGGGATTAGGTTTTACCCGCTGGAAATTATTCGAGAGACGCGAATTTACTTAACGCCTGACCTCGTTCGAACTGTACAGGCTGTTCCAGCTTCAACCCTTCGCGATTCTACGCCGAGTCCGGCTGCACCTTGATTCCCATCACTAGATTTTATGCATTAATGACAAAAATACTGTTACATTATTTTCACAATCTATTTAACATATCAAGAAAGAAAATAAACCTCCACTTCACACCAGTTTATTGCAATTCAGGTACAGGGTGTAACAAAATTTAGTGTCATCGTTTTGGCAGATGGTTGTACACCTTCAGATCGGTGGCTATTTGTTAAAGGAAATTGAAGCAACATTGACTTCGACCTTGAAATTCATGGTCAAATTTTTTTATGCTTATATCGCACATTCTACTCACCAAACCTAATCTAAAGTAATCTACGGTTCCTTTGACAAGTTTGGTCAAGCATAGAAAAGTCAATTTTGCGGCAATTTCCATTAACAAATCTCCACCGATCCGAAGGTGTACAACCATCTGCCAAAATCATGACAGTAAATCTTGTTACACCCTGTACAAGATTTTTAGTTTCAAATTCAAATATCACATTCACTAACAACATCACAATCACACGGTACTGAAGGTTTACTTGTAGAAGTTTAATGCTATGGAAACATTAACGAACCAACCCATATCATTTTCCACTTGCTGAATAAGAAACCGTATGTGCCAGCTTGAGTGAAAAGTGGCAGCGAGAACATGGTTTTTCGGTCCCCGTCAATCATGCACCGTCAGGAACGTATCCAGTCTATTCTCGCATTACATCACGGTGAAATTAACTCTGTCGTTCTATCGTATATTTTTCAAACCTGGGACACTCTATTTCCACGATCGTGCACTCAACTGGCCCGAGAAATGAAAAAAGTTCCGTCCGTTCAATCGGCCAGAGGATTTTTGGAATTTTTAGCTGGACAAGTCTCTTTTATTCCCTATTAGGCGCAGCCAAGTCCATTTCTGTGGAGGGTTGAACCCACGAGATGCTTTGATTCGAAACAATGAGCTCGTAATAGGGGACAAAGCGGAAGTTCGTTTCGCGGGATTACTGAATCCTTGTTAAGTACTAGAATCCAATGCGACAATGGCCCCGTTACAAACTGCGCCACTTTAAAGTTACCTCCTAACGAGAGACAAGAGGTATTTTACACGCCGTGGGGTAACTACCCCGTTAAAGAACACCGGGAACGCGGAGCGACACGCACGGCTCATAATAAACGGTTGCGACCGATTCCGCGGCTCATTTACTCTCATAGAAACAAGTTGATGATATGCAAACGAGCACCCTCTGTTTGCTATAACCCGCTCGCGATTAGGGAAGGTAATAACTTGATCTATTCTTACACGATCGCTTCTGTCAAAAACACTGTGGTTCTCTTCGGAGATTTTCCACTCGATTTTAATTCCGGGAAATTCTCCGGCGTAAAAATCAACGTCAGTTTTCCTGCCGTAAATAGAAGAAGAAACGTACAATTTAATTTCGAGAACGTTTTTAAGGTTTCCTTGGGTTCGAGCCAGATATTATCTTCATTTCGAGGTAATTTCAGCCTCGGAATTTCTGTAAAAATTTTTGTTAATTCCATTTTCGCCCCCGTAAAAAATGCATGCAAAGTATTCGGTCGCGTTGGAAACGGGAACGCGAGCGTGCGAGAACGGGCAGGCGAAGTTCATCTCCAGGCCATAAACAAAAGGGGAAAACAGCGCGAACGAGATAGATATCGGTGATACAATAAAATAGCGGTCGGCTCTGTTAGCCGGGGGTAAATGAAAAAAAATTGGAGGCTCTCGAAAGGCGACGGTTGTAACGGAACGCGGGGGTTCGTCGATACACTCGACTGGGTTTTCGGTCGCGTGAAACGCTCTCGACGCCATTGGCCCCCGGTCTGAAGCGGACCCGGACCCGGTGCCGGACCGACTGTCCACGTCCACGGCTACGATATTTATGCAGTGTCATGGCGCGCCATGTTTATGGTTTTTGCTCGGGCCACGGCAGGACGCAAAGGGCGGCGTGAAACAGGAATCCTGGACGTCGCCGGGGAATAAACGGCCTATGACCGTATAAATTCTATGGCCGTGTACTCGACAAACGCGTCCGCTTTTCCTTCGCCCTCGCCGGAGAATGACGGAGAACGAAAGACATTCCGCCCGGAAGCGACGGGATAAGTGCTTTCGCTAATTATTTGCACAGACCCACCCGCCGATTTCGCTGATACGCGGAAATATATTCGATGTTGCTCTTCTATTGGCTTCAGCTAGCTGTTAGAGGGTATTTCTGAAAATACGGTAGGTTAAGCTGCCCAAATATGAACCACTTTTTGTTAATGTCATTTTTTTATGATTTTAGAATGTTCTTTTTCGACCAAAAAATTTCCAGTTGTAGATGCATTTCCTCCCTATGAGATTCTGGGGTGAAGTTTGTTCAAAAATTAATAAAGCTTGAGAAAAATACTTTTTTTGTGGTGTGTCATTTGCAGATTCCAGCGAAAGGGGGTCGTAATATGGTACAACTTGAGTCCCTAATGAACCACTTTTTGTTAATGTCATTTTTTGATGATTTTAGAATGCTCTTTTTCGACCAAAAAATTACCAGTTGTAGATGCATTTCTTCCCTATAAGATTCTGGGGTCAAGTTTGTTCAAAAATTAATACAGCTCGAGAAAAATATTTTTTTTTGTGGCGTGTCATTTACCGGTTCCAGCAAAAGGGGTTCTTAATATGGTACACCTTGAGTCCCTCATATAACACCTAGTGTCATATTCGGCACCCACAGCAAAAATGTCAATAGCTATGCCCATATTGGGGAACCCTTGGTAGTGCCATATTGGGAACTCCACCTGGACTGATAATACTAGCCACTGACAAAGAGAAAATGAATTTCAGGCCAAACCAACAGTTGGCAAACATTAATATAAATAAACTGGAACTACAGATATGTTCAAACATTTCAAAATCACTTACCTTCCCCGAAAAAGATGGAGAATTTGCTACTTTATCCGAATTCGAGGAAAAATATCGGGCATTCCATCCAAAAAAAAAAGAATACATCAAAAAGAAGAGTATCAAAAAATAGTTTGCAGGAGTATATGTTCCTCTGAAAACCACGCAGAATTTGTTTGAAAAATGTATTCGTACAACAAATAACTCACCCTGTGTGTACCGACAAAGTTTCCGTTCAGGCAATCAGAGAACGAATTTCACAGTTTGGAATTGGTTTTCTGATTCGCTAAGAGTCCGCGAAAGTCGAGGGCTTACTGTACTAACGGCCTTGGCAACGTGCTTCAAGGTCATTAAAATCGGCGAATGGTCGCGTTCCGTGTCTATCGGCTGCTGGGAGAAAGGGGATGAGCGACGACAGAGCGTAAAGGCGCCGCGTGCGCTCCTCCCACGGGAAATATTTAACGAGGGAATTGATAGGGGTGGCCGCAATATTTTTGACAGGCCCCAAAGATTTACGCGCGGCCGGCAATCTCGCCAATTTGAATTTCCAATAACGGCAAATGGAAGGTGGTAATTTAGAGTTTTGAACCGATCGATCCGTGTTCTACGCTCGTTTCTATGATTTATTAATGAGACGTACGACTCGCGCAGCCTGCTTCGCCTGCCCCCGATCATCCGATATATCTTTACGCGCCTCGCACCGGCCGACTCCCCTCGAATCGGAGATTTCGGAAGCTCTGGCAAAACACAGCCAATAGGCCTCCGACTTTGTTTTTTCATTATTCATGTCTTTGGAATACTTCTTCTTTGCCTAAAATACATTTACGAGTGGTTTCGCGTGTACCCTTGTTGTTTATCTTGGTTATTGCTCGACGTATCCCAATGAAATGAAAAGCAAATAGTAGATACAGATCGCCTCCGATTCGTAGATTTTTTTCCAAATTCTAGCTGGGTTCGTTCACGGTAGAAAAAAATGATGTTTCGAGGGTGGATTGCTCGAACCAATTACAGTAATGCCGAGCGTAGTATCAGAATCAACACTGTATCTCTCGATCACGGTTCGGGATATTTGAACGGGGCAAAAAGCAAACAGTAGGAGCGCATTGGCTTTACTTGGCGTAATTTTTCCAGGATATTCGAGCGTTCGCGAGCAGAAGAAAAAAAATTATTTTCAACGGCGCCGATCGACCGCGCGTTTCCTCCGACTCTTCCAAAAGGCAATTAACGAAACGAACGAGCGCAAAGATCGCTGGTTAATTGTCAAGATCCGATCGTTTAAGCTGCTTACATGCTGGCCGAGTCGGACCGGACGATTTGAATGTAACTCGCGTTCCGCAATCGGCTTAGAGCTGTAACGAAAGAGGCGGACGAGAAGCATGGATTAGTAACGAGATGTCTGGTAGCGGGGTCGATTGGTTTCGTGAGGGTTAACGGGAGGTCTTGCACGATCCCCGCGTTTTAACGCGGACGTTTCTGCGAGGCTGCGGGCACCGCGGAGAAACGGACATTCGTTTCGTTTCGTTTCGTGTCTAAATGGCAGTTTTGCCCCTCTGGGAAATCAGCCATTCGATGGAGCGCGTCTCGCATGCTATCGCTAATTCTATTTCTACCTATTTGGTTTCCCCTCTGCCCCTCTCTATTGGCTGTTCGACTCCCTCCCTCTCTCTCTCTATTTCGCCGAAGGGTATCGCAGCCCTCGGAGTGCCCTTCTCTATCGTTTACCCCCCACCGAGCTCGCGATTTTGCCTATCCCTCGATTTCACGCTACCCCGAGATCCTGCAATCAGACCGTTCGGATGAAAAACAGGCACACGGCTCCTTGGAAGCAAGAGATTTTAATTGCTGATCAGCGCGCAGGAATTATCGCGTTGGCGACCGAGATGCTCGGTGGATCGTGTACCGGCTCCACTTGTCCGTCGCGGTGGAGCCGGCAAAGGAGAAAGGGCTGTGCCATCGAGCGCGTTAATAATTTGTTAAGAAATTTTCGGAAGCTAGCCGAGCGTTTCCACCATCCCTCGGTCTACACCGGTTTAAATAATACCGCGCGGGATTCACACGTAAAGTTCAGACCGTTATTGACACGTCGATATCCGAACTATCGACGGGCACGTTTTTAATATTTTATTCTGCCCTGGGCGAACGGGTCGGGACCGTAGTCAATTTTGTTATCGGTGTTGAATAATTGACTGATTTCCAGAGTATTGTTCGCAGACACGTGAGTGATGGGGAGGGATAGTTGTCTCGCCGATTCAAATTTAAACGAGAAATATACGATATCCTCGATGGCTCGCGCGCGTTGCACAATGTAGAACCTGGAACGTACATCGTAATGCGATGGTGCACCTACATAGCCGACGAGAAATTTCTCTCGCTGGCGTGGGTTGAAGCCGAGAAGAAGAAGAAGATAAGAAAGGAGAAACAAAATTTCATTCGGGGAAGAAATATTTGTCTTTCGCGGTAGAAAAATATATATCGACGATAAATTCCAATCACGTGGCCCGTGTAATCGTTAATTCGATTTGTAGCTGTTTACTCGGCTCTCCCTCGACATCGATGCCCTTTCCCTTCCCTTTGATCCTCTTTCGGCCGCTCGCAATCCTCCTTCCTCTGTCCTCGCCCCGCCTGCGTCCCCTTTTTTACCCTTTTTCCTCGTTTTCCTCTATTTCCGCTCCGTTCCTCGACGCTCGGAAGCCCGCGACCGGCTTTCCACGAGGAACACCGGGCTTCTCGGAGGAATAAGAAAGTTACCTGGCAGGGAAGAAGGATTCCTGGTATCCTTGCTCTCTCTCTCTCGCCCGGTCCTTTCTCCTCCTACTCCTCCTCTTCTGTTTTCATTAGACCGCCCGCTTCGCCGGTCTCCATTCTTACCGATCGGGCTTCTCGCCCCATGACTCGCCTATAAAATCGCTCTCCCTCGCCCCCACCCCGACACATTATTGACATATCGGCCGACGGAAATTGAGGTGTCGGCCGCAGCAAACGATCCGTTAGGACGTAACTTCGTATCACTAGGTTTACAAGCGTCCCGGCGCATTATTTCCACGGCGATATATTGACCGGCGATCGTTCATCGGCGACAGCTCTTTTATCTTTCCGACTCGTTCGATGCGCTATCCCGTTTCTTCCTCGGGGAATCGGTGGTCCGAGAGAAACTCGGTAGATTAGCCGACGAGCTAAATCTTTGCCGGAGAACGCTGAAACAATCGGATATACTGCCGCGACTCCGGCCGAGAGTCTTACGATCCTGTCGAGAAATCTTCCCGAGGTTCCTCGACCTGGATCTTCCTTCTCAAACATTTATGTGTCGATGTGTACAAGACAATTTTATTGTGTCTTCAGAAATGTTCCGTGACAACGAATGTGAGTCCAACTATGGAACGTATTCTTGCGTTTTCTTGAATCTTAGCTCCAGTTATACGAAGAATCTGTTTTCCGACGTAGTTCAGCCAGGAAGTAACAATGTATCCAAGACCAAATGGGGCCCGCGGGCCGCCGGTTGTTCGTCATTGGTGTAGAGAGTTTTTCTGGGAGAAACGGCGGCGGTTGAAGAGTCGAGAGCACCGGCTCAAAGAAGTCTCGGGCAGACAATTAATTATGTTACGACTGTATCTAATCCCAATAGACAATGCAAAGTCCGTGGCCCCCTCGCGTCTTCGATAACAATGCATATTGAATTCAAAGCGCCGGGCATTGCCGTAGTTCCACAGCCGTTCGGGAACCGGTAGGCGAACAATGTCGTGCCACCCACAGGTCACGAGGGTTTCATCGTCGAGTTTCCTCGATTTCCTTGTTTTGCAAGGGTTCCCCGAGTGTACTCACCGGTTCTCGGCTGTTCCGAATTACATCAGCAGGGTGCATCGAGGCGTGGCATACCGGTGTCCCGCACCTGCAACCCCAGTTTCATGGACACCGCCAGCAGACACGTACAATCGGTTATAATGCTATTGAAATTTACACGCGGTTCCTACCACCAAATAATCATCCCTCGCGAGCCCCGTGCTCGCCTCCGTGCCGCGGATCCTCCCTGGAACAACAGTTCTCAAGACGGGGACACTACTAGTCACAACCATTTACTTTCACCCTTAACGGGGTATTCTCCTTTCCACGATTGCAACGGTGTAGTAGTCAAAAGCGCTAGATAAAAGATTTGCGAGGCGTGATTTGCATTATTTTGCAGCATGTAGCTGCCGCAGCTTTATCAAAATAGCTACACATGCAGCTTTATGATATGGGACACCAATCACAGCAATTTATTTTATCCCTTAACGGGGTATTCCCCTTTCCGGATGCGCCTTCTCATTTCTCGATAATGCAAATATGAGAAAAATTGAAAAAGGGGACCTTCTGTCTGCCCCCTGCACCCCGCTCACTTCCTAGGAGTGGGGATTTTTAGTATCTTTACCTCCTAACTAGATCAAACAAAGACCCAAAGTTAAAAATTGTGTTCCTTCCATTTCCCTCTACAACTTTTCGTTGACTGGACTGGTAGTGCTAGAAAAAGTGCTAGATAAAAGATTCACTAGGCGTGACTTGCATTATTCGGCAGCATGTAGCTGTCGCAGCTCTATGATATGGTCATGATTTTACGAAGAAGCCCATATATCTTTGGGAAAGGAGTACACCTTTAATTAGTACTATACCTTTTAACTTCCCCTCGTTCCTCAGTTGATCGCATTAGATCCAGGCAGAAGACTTCGCTTGTTCCTGCTTCTAATATTTTTCACCAGGTTGAATTCTGAATGCATACCAATCCGCAGGCTATAATTATCCTCGGAAAGAAAATGAACCAGGACGATACGAGGATTGGGACTGCCATTTGCAGATCAATTGTCAATGGCTGCGCCAGAAGCTAGAAACACGTATTTTTCACGTATTCCTAGCGATCGTTCAACCGCAGCTGAATTTTTTAGGAACCTCTTTTGGACGATGTCTTCGACAAAATGACAGATCGTTGCCCACAATCTCGAGCGTGGCTGAATTATTCCGTTCGCTTTCGAGCACGTCTCGCGGGCTAAATTCTTCGCAAACAATTTCGAGGCTTCCTCGAATTACTTCGGCTGGCAAATGGAGGGTACCGGTGTTTCGGAGGCCTCATACTGGCTGGAATCATACGTTCCACCGATGAACGGAGGTCGGACGTGGGCCAGTGTGTTTCCAGCTGGGGCTAAATGGAGAAACACGGAGAGAGTTGCCTTCTGTTCGCGATGCTCAGTGGCCCTTGAAGCGAACGATAATATATTTCCCATTGAAGTAAACCGACGCGACGGTTAGCCGGGCTATTCGCAGCGTGACTCACGTGTATACCAGTGTTACCCTTAATTCGGGTCGCGCCTAAAACAACACTGTTTCATCTAATGGAGAACACGCAGGGTCCGGTTGTATGCTAACGTGACTCATCGTGTTCGCAGCTCGAATAGCTCGGTTTCGGTGATATCCATCGGTAAACAGGGAAAGGACCTCGGCCCGATAGCCGGCCGATATTTGTCGTGAAAATATTCCGCGTCCGCAGCACAGAGATACGCGTGGCCGCGTACCATCCTGCGTCGGCGTCAGCCCTGATTTCTCGATGGCCAGGCAACGTTAAAATCGCCGATACTTAAACCTTCGTTGTCCTGCACTCTGTCACCCACGTCGAACTTTTTACAACAGAAAAATATTCTCGCTGATTTTTACTTTGAAAATAAGTGGTGCGACTCATATTTTATCTAGAGAAAGAATAGCGGCAGTGGTAATCGGAATGGTAAAAATGGAAAGAACAGCAGAAAAGTTTGGAGAAATATTAAAGGCAGAAGCGTTTCGTTCCAGGTGGAAGAATAATATTTTCATTAGGCTCTCTCCTCCTTTTCTTCTTCCTTTCAAAGTTAACCAGCATTATGCGTCTAGGTAATACGCCAGCAGTTCGCCGCGCCAAGTCATCAATTAATTAAGTTCGTGCACGCGTTTATCTCGCACCACGGTTCGCTAACTTTCCGATAAACATTCCGCGGGTCTCGGCGCAGGCTGAAATCCTCATTCTTCGAGCGTGAAATTCTTTGAAAATGATGACACGTCAGAAGTTGCGCGATTAATCTCTATTACCGGAACCGCGTGAACGAAAAACATAATTACGAAGCTCCCCGGCGAATCGAAATAAAACGCCTCGTGGATAATATATATATATATATATCGCGGTAGAATCTTTGTCCGCCATCCTAGATCGGAGATCTCGTCGCGGCGAAATTGAGTAGATGATTCGTGCGGTCTATTGATATCGCGATAATTCCGGATAAAACGATTCATTCGAATCTTACCTACGAAATCCGGAAGACGTCTGCGTTAGGACAGAATGTATTTTAATCCGCGAGGAGTGGAATATCGATCGATCAATCTCGGAGCAAATGTTAATTACAAGGGAAGTCGGATAAGGAGAGGAAGAAACCAAGGAAAGAAGAAGATCTATTATACTGCAAAGGGTTGAACCGTGAAGATGAACGCGCTCGCAAATGCAAAACCGCAGCCACCTCTTCTTCTTGCTAGCATCCACTCGCAGTTCTCACTTCCACCGCCACGCCGGCACTTCCACTTTACTGTTTCGCTCGCTCCGCTTTCATTTTATTTCGCTCCTCTTCTCCTCTCTCGCCCTTCTATTCTTCTTCGGCTTTCTCTCTCCTCGGTTCTCCCCTTCTCGTCCACGCATCCGCTAAAGTATCCCCAGCGCGAAAGCAGCCGGATTACCCGTTGTTGTTGTATAGTCGGTTAATTAGCTTTATGCGTTCAATCTCGCAAGAACCTCGCCCCTAGCCGAGGTAATAACGCAGTACACAGCCGCGTTCCGCGCAACATACGTCGGTTGCGCCGAACAAATGGGCATCGTTCGTCGAATTTTCCACCGACCGTTTTGCCCGTCCTGTTTTCCGGCACGCCTTTCTGCCCTAATCAAAGCTGACCAATCGCGTTTATCTGTCCTCTTTAACCCGTCCGTCCGCGACCAAACGGAACCCGATTGCCGAGTGTCAAGTCCTCAGCTGACCACAATATCCTGCCTATTCTCTTCCCGGTTTTACTCGGGAAAAATAAACGAATTCTCCGACAGAGGTCGAATCAAATTATTGGTAATTTATCGAGGACCGATTAAAATTCGCTTCCACATTCTAATGACACTTCTCCTTTGCTCTTTCCAAAGCAGATAAAACGATGTTCTGTTTCTGTGATAAACGTAACTCCGCATGGATCGATGGATTGCCTTTCAGGCTTTTAATGATGAAAAATGGATCTCCCCCGGCTAACCCAGTGATCGAAAAGCGGGAAAAGCGAAAGTCTTGGCCCGAGCGATTGGTCATTTGCGACACCCAGCCCGGTGGGAATATCTGTCATAACTTGATTCAGTGGTTATTGACCGTGCCGGTGCGATTCGCATTGTGCGCGTAATTTTGGGACCGTTCCAAAGCGATGAATATTTCTCGGGGACAGTTTGTCCGGTGAAAACGCGGACCGTTTCCTTCTATTTTTGCCGGTGTTCGTTGAGGACTGGAATGAATTGCGGCCATTAATCCATTGTAGTCAGTTTTAGCGGGTCATTCGGCGCATCCGCTGTGTATAACAGAAATATTTACCTTTCTGACAGTTCGTTGCGGACAGTTTTCATACACGTCGCTCGCGTTTGTCCAGCCAAAAATCCTTCCGATCGGAACGAGGAACCCCGAAAGACAGGAATAGCAACCGCGGCGGATCGATAAACGCGAGAAAAATTAGCGACGACCTCGTTTCGACTTCGATTTGCGTGGAAATTTAAATTTTCTTCAACGAATGCGAGAAGCGCGACGCCGTTTCTCGTCCTTGTCCGGGTTTTAGGTTCGCGTTCTGTCGGTCTTCCGCGACAACGCGGCGATCTGATAAATTCCAGGGTCCTCGACGCAGCTCTCCGGATTCATTAATTTTTTTAATCGCGCCTCGAGTTATAATCATCAAGTTTATTCCGGGCGGGCGCGGTGCGGCGCGCGACCGCGGCAGAACGAGGTTCGCGGGAAACGAGCGCTAAATATCGCTTCCCTGTGTTTAATTTGCATCTGAATTCGCCGGGAAGTTAGCAGAAATGAGCAATTACAACTTCATTCCATTCCGCGATTTCCTACGTTAATTCAATATCCCCAGAAAGCTTATAAATACCAAGCGGCGTTACGAGTCCCTAATTGCGCGCGAAACGGGCACGACTCTCATTCGATCGAATAACACATCCTCGAGGCTCTCTCGGTCTATTTAGGATCGGCCTGGTGAATCCGAATCGTGAATTCAGTCCGGAAAAATTCTCCTGACAAACAGAAAAAAGAACATGGTAATGCTGTAAATAGGATTGGTTGGGAATCCGTGCCGCGTAACAGGGGCTATAAAAAATCTGGTAGGAGACGTGTTGTGGGACGACGAGCAGGATCGCTCGCAATGAAACTTGTCCAATAAATTATCCTCGAAGGGGGGCTAATTGCGAGAGCCTAGCCGGTCGGCTCCCCCAGCGTTCCGGGAGGCTCGTCTGTCGCAGATTACTCTTAAATCTCCCCCGGCGTGGCATGTAAGGAAATTTCAAGGTTCCTCGTCCGCCGATAAAGACAACAGACAGTTGGTGCGTGATAGAGAAAGATGGAGAGAGAGAGGGGGGGCCAATCAGGCCCGGTCACGTAGAGACAAGAGAGGCAGAAAGGAAAGACAATTGTCAGCGCTCGTCGTGCATAATTCAGGCAGACGCGGGATCGTTAAGGGAAAGTTTCACCATTACAAGCACGAAATGTAAAGCACGCCCGGCGAGAGAACACGTCGAAGTCGAAGTCGAAAGGGAACGGCGCGGAAGGATACGAAGAGGCCAGGAAGGCCGTCTTCTTTAAATTGTATCGCAAATTGTCTGGCCCCCCCGCGGAGCCGAAAGAACCCGACCCTGTACCCTGCACCCCCCTTAAGCGCCCCGGCAAACACCCGCCACTCGCCCCGATAACGTCGCCAGCCCGTAATGGGCTGTTACGGCTACGCCGAGCCCATCAACGACAACTAAACATCTTCCCGCTCAATTCCGGGTGACGTTCGCATTTCCTGCTTGCGAAACTTTTCACGGCAGCCTTCCCCCGCGTCGACGCTCCCGACGCCGAGCAATCCCCGTAAAGATGGCGTCGTTTACTTCCCAGGGAACTTGCTCGATCGGGACAGAGACACTCGCGACGCCGATGGACATTCACCCTTTCGACGATAACTGCCCCGTGCTCTCTTGGCATTATTCGATAGAAGAAGACAACTGTTCTGATTTCTCGGGAAACTAAATCTGATACGGTGTATTTTCCCGATAATTCGAAGACCATGTCCCGCGATAGTGGGAATAGTTCTACATTCATAAGCCAGACATTTGCGACATTTATCGAGAAAACACTGTTGTAGCGAGCATTTTCAAGTGTTCGGCGTTCGTCCCCACCATTAGAGCTGCAATTTGGCGCATATTAATTCGGAATTGCACGAATGGAAGCGTAATAGCTCGTTCGAAGAATATTTCTACATAATCGCCGGGGAATCGGGATCTCGGTGTAATGTTCCGCAGTCATTCGCGCTCAGTTATGATTACGTGAAACGTTTCCGACATGAAACCCCGGCAACTCGAGTCATCGAACACACGCCGGCTCTCCAATCTGAAACAGCTATTCGAAATTAATTTGACGGGCTCCGCGCTTCGAGGAAACACGTCTCGGGCCTTACAACCCTGAGAGGATTTCACTGGAAATCCTCGAGCGAACGTCGGGGCAAACACGTGCCTCGACAAATTATTTATTTCTCGTCTTTTCGCGGCTTTTTTGTCGCATTAATTGACATGGCTCGGCGGTGAAAACGTATCGATCCACTTGCGCGGAAGAGGGTTTATATTGAAAATGTATTTTTAATACGAGCGAAATGAATTTTTTAAAAGAGGATTTAACGGAGGGGAGGAACTTGTCTAATATTAGCGATAATACGATAGCAGGATTGCGTCGGCCATTGTATCGAATGCGACGGCGAGAGAACTATAGGAAAACATTGAATAATCCTATGGCAGGAGTTAGATTTTCCATGGCGGAAGTTGTCTGGACCTGACTGGCGTGATTGGTGGTAACAAGAACGGGAAAGTTCGTCTCGTCTGGAAAATGGCACGGGAAGCAACCGGGACGAACAATCTGTGAACGAGATGCATAGCGCTGCGCTCGGCGCTCGAATATTACGACGGCGACGTCAATCAGTTTAATGTTCGAAGCGTGCTCCGCCGCGGACAATTACGTGTCGTTGCGGCTGTAAAGCCACGAGGGCAGGCTAAGAAGGCCCGCTTAATTTGAAAGCACCTTCGATAATGACATTGTCCCGCTTCGCCTCCGACGCTTCTCGTCGTTCTTAGACGTCGAACCCATCGCGAGATTGCCGGATAGAAACTTTAATCCAGAATTACAATGTTCCGCCATAGTTTCTACGTTCGATTCCCTGTTCGATGGGACATCGATCCTGTTGTTCCCAGGAACGACGTCTCGAGAGAACTTTCGATCCACTCGTTCCTTCCTGCCGTCCATACAATCGAGACCTCCATTCACGGGAATCCTGCGAATACGCTAGACGCGTTGCAACTACAAAATGCACGGTAATAAATGAGAGTACAGGCTGGTACATTTAAGTAAGGTCACCTAAGTATCTCTTCAGGTTATGACCAATATCTGACAGGCACATTCTTCTCCGAAGCTAATTCTTTTTATACAGGGTTTGTCCAATAAGTATCGGGACTGAAGTCATAAAAAAAATATTTATTGAAAATACCTGTACATGGATTTAATAATCTTCAAAATATGACCCTTCTGAGTCGATACACCGTTGCCAGCGCTTTTCCCATTGTTTATACGCCTCCTGGAAATCGGTAACTGCAAGGCTGCTTAGGCATTCGGTCGAAGCTGCTTCGACGTCTCCCGGCCATCTTTGAATTTTTTATGCCACTCAAAAACACGCATTCTGGCCATGGCTTCGCCCTTATAAGCCGCACGGATCATATCAAAAGTCTCCGTAGCAGATTTGTTAAGTTTAACGCAAAATTTGAAGCGCTGCTCAATTGTTCGCTGCATCTTGAATCTCGACGCGTGCACCAAACACGCTTCCACTTATGTCGCGATCTTCACACTCCAAAGGCTTGGAAACAAATGAACTCGTCATCCTAGCATACCTGACATCACCCCCCATCAATTTAGCCCCTTGAAACCGCCCTCCACCCTTTGCCGCTGGATGGAAAAAATCAGTCCCGATACTTGTTGGACAAATCCTGTATGTATAATGACATGACCATGATCTTTGAAAATTAAAGTTTCACGTGAAACCTATGTGGAAAAGGGCACATCGTGAAGGAAAATTAAAGCGTCGGATCGGATTAGTTTTGGCCACGGCGTAAGAAGAGGGATGAGGAGGAAAAACGTGGGGTGCCTTCGGATAAGTGGCAAGGAGTAGGCCTAAGCGAGGCAATGGAGGCGCGGGTGGAACAAAACAGTCGGACACGTTATCGCCTTGAGAATACAGAGAAGAGGGGGGGGGTGAAGATGACGCGAGATAGGTGGATGGGAAAGGTAGAGAAAGAGAAAGGGAAAATAGGGACGGAGGGGACGAGAGACATCGGGCAGACCGTTCGTCGGACGTATGCTGGATTTCCCTATCGGGCCGTACGTTTCGAATCATCCCCTGCTTTCCGAGACTCGCGACCAGTCAGCCACGTTCCCTTTTCCAGCGAGCTTCTCTGCTGTTCCCCTAAGGGAAGCTGCATCCATTAATGTACGAACGGGACTAGGCGCGGTGTGCACGGAATTTGTATGAATGGGGAGAACTTGCGGATTTGAATTGATGAATAGCCACCTGTACCAGGAAGCGTATTGAATATTATAGAAGTGACTACTGCCCGTTGGGACCTTCGATTCCTTCCTTCCTTTTTTCTTTCTTTCGTTTTTTCTTCCTCTCTCTCTCTCTGTTTCTCGCTCTTTCCCTCTTCGGTTCTCCAATGTTCGATTACAAGCTGACAAAGTTCGGATATATACCGTCCATGTCCAAACCTTTTTCGAAGCTCTTTCCGGCTGGGATCGAGCCGAGCTCCTTTGACGATTGCTCGCTCGAATGATCGGGAAACGTGAAAAGGGACAGCCGATCGCTTTTCTTTTTTCCTCTTCACCGCGGCGAATTGGCGGACCGCATTTTTCTCTCGGACCTTTGCAAACACCGAGCAACCGAAAACTAAAAATCGTCGCAGCCACTGAGATTACCTTGCCTTCAATGCTCGATACTCTTTTTTCTCTGTTCCAAAGCACTTTTGAATCCGGACACCACAGACACCTTAACGAATTCCGATTGCATCGCGTAATATTTTTCGAGGGACTTTGAATGCGGTGGACAGACGCGCGGGCGCGGAGGGCATTCGATCGCGATCGAGAGGGACACGAAACACAAGCGGAGCCGGGAGCGTTCCGCCCTTTTTTTCCACTCGTGTTGCCTTCGCTTTTTGCGCTTCTCCGCTGGAAAGAGAGAATAAATCGGAAGGGAGATTCAGTCTGTGGTTTTTTCGCTAGCATTTTTACCTGGCGCGCGCTCGCCCGACAGTTGAATAATTATCCGACGCTTCCACTTTTAAAGTAGGTCCCATCCTCCGGTCGGAAGCTTCTGTTCATACACGCGCGCGCAAGTTTACCGCCTTTCCCTTTTCCTTGCCGCAAGTACACGATCGCTCTATCTCTCTCTCTCTCTCTCTCTCTCTCTTTTACTCGAGCGTCTCTTCCGGTCTCTGCCCTTTGGCGTTCTTCTCCGGCTTCTCTGGCTGACATCTTTGATTATGAAGGTCCGCAGGGACACGCTATTTGCGGCCACCGGCCATCAAAGATTTGAATGGGGACCCGATGCTTTTGATGTGTCTCCCGGTTATCCTGCCGAGCCGGCCGAGCATCGTCGACCATCTCCCGCCAATTCGACGTCGCTTTCAATGATTTAGCTTCGCCGAAAGCAAGAGTACCTTTCTCTCTCTCCATCCCTCTCTTTATCTCTCTCTCTCTGTCTATGTTTTTCCCCATTAAACTGTATCGATAGGAATGTCCATTCGCCTGGTCAGAGGAAGTTTTTAATTAAGACCGGCCTAACCATTGTTCGCGAGAATCTAAACACGATCGATCGGAGACAATCTTTCGGCCGTCTCGCCGCGCCGGATCCTCGGGTATTCTTCAGCCGTGGCTCTCTTTGTGGTTATCTTTCGATTCCCCGCCACGTCTTGCCTTGATCACCGGGAAAGGAAGACTTTCCCGACGAGCGAAAGGTATTTCTGATCAAAGGAGACAATTGACCACGTGCCTCGCTTGTGCCCGGCATCGTCCGCGATATTCTTCGTCGTCGCGGCGCGTCCTCCTCAACCTCAGACCAGAGATATATACCTTCCTCGTTAGCCTAGGATTCGGGATCTTGACTTTCTCGTTCGCCGATCGTATCGTCCCGCTTCTCCACGATCTTTGAGGTCTCCTTCGAGATGGATAACTAATTCGAGTAGTTGCGAATAGATTGCGAACTTCTCTCTTCTCGGGGCGACTTGAAGCGTTTCATTTTAATCAGCCTAATGCGAGCCCGGCCAAATGAATTTCGCCCCCGGTTTAACCCGATCGGTGCCCGGAAACTGTATCGCTATGATCCACCGAAGAATCGCGAGTTTTCTTACAACGTTCAGCACTACACGACGAAACGAAAGACAATTTTGATCTTGGGATTCAGCGTTAAGGTCAATGTTGTAATAAAATATATAAAAAGAACTTTTTACACACCACGCTTATATTAAAATGCAATTTAAAGAAGAAAATTATTTTTTTCCTGGTTCTCAATAAAATACCAAATCCAATTAAATGATTAATAATATTTTCCCCAAAATTAAAAAATTTCTTCTGTTATAAAATTAGTGTCGGAATAGATAGAAAAATTAAATATAAATTTAAATAAAATCATGGCATTAGTGACTATAAAAATGAAAGCGTGGAGCGCCCACGAAGATTACGTTATTATAATTTAGCGCCCCACGCTTTTATTTTTATAGTTACTAACGTCATGATTTTATTTAAGTTTGTATTAAATTTGTCTGTCTATTCCGACACTGATTTTATGACAGAAGAAATTTTGAACCAATTGCTTAAAATTTTGGGGAAAAATATGATTAATCATTTAACTGGATTCGGTATTTCATGGAGAACCAGGAAAAAATTATTTTCTCCTTTTTAGTGCATTTTAATATAAGCGTAGTTTTTAAAGATTTTTTTACATATTTTATTTTCTACTTTTATTGTCATCGGAAGAGGTGTAAAATTCGATTACAAGATTTGACGCATACGAGAGCAACATGGCAAGTTACTATAAGCGTGGTAAAAACACCCTGTACTCATAATCTCAATTTAACAAAAGATTCTTACTCTTATCTCCGAAACTAAGACCGGGCGACGGCTACACGTGTATGGAAAAGTTGTTCGCAATGTTGACCTTGACAACATATGCGAAGATGAAGGCCATTCCGACGAATTGTAGGATTTTAGTTGTTATTGTACTCGAAGTCGTGATTCCACAAAATTATCCTGGGAATCGAGGAGCCAAATATTCGAGCGGATGCGAGGAGAACGAGCGTGCAAGGCGCGATAATCCAATGAAATCTCATACCGAGGCTGTGCATCGGGTCGCGCTGTCGCTGTCTACGTTTTAGCTGGTGTCTCCGTCTTCGTCTCCGTCTCCCAGGGCTCCCTGTTCCTTTATCGTTTCGTGCTCATCCGTAAAATTGCACATGACTTTTCAAGACGTCACGCTGTTGGAACGCCCGCGATTCCTTCCTGGAATTTCGTTGCGACGCCTTCTCCGGTTCCCCCTGCGACGCCTCAGCTCGCGTAGGGAACAAGGGAATCAGGGCTTTCGGGAAAAACGAAATCAGAAACCGAGGGGAGATTCCTTAGCTCGAGCTATTAATATTTCAAATTCTTCGCGGGGATCGTCGACCCCCTTTTCTCTCACGATGTTGATGACCAAGGATGCTGTCGAGGATCGATCGATACCCGAGTCATCAGCGCCCTTCCGTTTCGATAGCGACGTTTATGCCAATCTATTGGCAGCTCGCGTGCGATAAGATACGAGACAAATCTTCGTGCAAATCAAAATACACTGCCGTGCGAGATTAAAGGTTCAGCAAATTTTAGTTCAAAATATTTCCTGCGTTCAAACTTCACGAACAAACGTCGTGGAATCATTTTTCTGACCTCGCGTTAAACCTTCCAGTCCAGTGCTCCCTTTTCTCGACAAAGTCTGGGTGAGCAAGTGAACGTATGTATATTTTCATGTTCCGTAAATTTATCAAATTCAGACGTTCCTGTACACGTTAAGAAATTTGTTAATGAATGGAACTAAACTTGGAAATGAAAAAATGATCGGGTTCGAAGGGGACACGGCGTTGTGACAGAACGTCTGGGGATTAAGATGAATTGTAATAACCTGTTGGCCACTTGGACGCGCTTTCGAGACGGATGGATGGCCTCCTCGGTGAATGGATGACAAAGCCTGGCGTTCGACCCTCCAGCGAATCACTCACGCTTCGCGAAACACGTTGATGTCAGTGCCAGACACCGTATGTGCGTATGGGAGTTGCCCTAAATTCCCTAGAACTATTCCAAGGGCGCTCAGCACGCAATGCATTTCTCTGCGTTGACTGGGCACGTCTGCGTTTCCTAGGGACACGCGCATACGTCCACGCGCGTGCATTCTAAGCATATGCGCGCGGCCGAATTTCCACCTCGATAATCCCTCGATCTAATTACTTTCCCCGTAAATCGACCGAGAACGATTGTTACGGAGACGCGGTGGAACGAACATCGAAGTAATATTCTCTCGGTGGTCTCACCTGTTTCGCGAAAAAATAAGCTTGTTGCTTCCCTCGCCGCGATAGAAACACGAATTCATATGTTCTTAACCGTTTCGTCGGATCTCGGGTCTAATACCGACCGCTTATTACACGCTTATGAACACCGCCGCGGAGAATAAACAATTTCATGGCGGAATAAATGAAATCAACGGCGAACGTTCGCCCGGGAATCTAACGTTGAAAGGGGTGAATCGTGGAATTTTTCTCTCGGCCCGGAGGTACACCGGGTCGCGGCGCATGTAAAGAGTGTATTAACGAAATTAAATTCTTGCACTGGAAATTGTGTTCTGAAGAAAAAAATGTATTTAACCGCGAGGTCGTATTTCACCGGGCGGCAGTCACCGGCGGAAGAAAAATATTTCATACATTCCCGGGCCGGTACCGGGCCCGTTTAATTAAGGGCACGACTAATTGTATAAATTGGTTTTAATCGTCGGATACTTTAAAAATAACAAGGAAACCCCGCGCGAACCGCCTCTCTTATCCCATTCTTCCAAGTAAATTCTATTTGATTTGCAGACTGGTAGAGTATGCCTGTCCCTGGTAGGACAAGCGTAAATTCATTCCAGGGTAAAAAGCAGTGTTGAATTACGTTTAGACCGATTGCTCGGGTTTCTCGATTTTTCAGGCAACTTAAAGATCCCAAAATCGTAGAATTTCTGCTTTCAATTAGCGAGAAATTGAGTTATATGACTTCACGACCTTGTTCGAAATGAAATTTTCACCATCAGCTGTCAAGATGTACCAGGATTTTTTTTTTATTGAAGCTCTTTAGACCCTTGAATGGATCCACTTCACTTTACAATGTGGTATTACAATTTTACAAGTTGGTATTACAATGTTACAAGATGTGATTATAATTTAAATAGATA
Organism: Lasioglossum oenotherae; assembly: GCA_028455765.1. Classification (NCBI taxonomy): domain Eukaryota; kingdom Metazoa; phylum Arthropoda; class Insecta; order Hymenoptera; family Halictidae; genus Lasioglossum; species Lasioglossum oenotherae. The sequence goes on along the minus strand of CM052287.1, from coordinate 3,768,493 downwards.
ATTTACGATCTTTGAAATACGACTGAATATAACTGCAAGCCTTAATATTAGGTTCCGCTATGAACATGTCGATATTTAGGGGTAATCGGTAGCCAATTCTACCTAAAGATTCCTAAAGGTACCAAGATTTTGATATACCAGGATCTCTACACTGAGAAAAAAAGTAGTTACTTCAATAACACGCGTGTTATTGTAATTTTTTGACTTCGATGAATATCAATGTATTCTTTTCAATAGTATGAAATTTAGAAGCAAATCGTGATGTATTTGAATTGTCTATCATGAAATGATTGAAAATAGTATTTGATTCGATACCGTATATTATTATTCGTAATATTTCTTTTTTTCCTTCAATCAGATATGTTGTTAAAAAAATTTGAGAAATGTATTGATTTATACTGGAATTGGTTTGAGGCCATATCTTATTTTTTTGAAAACATTGATGGTCAAGCTATTGGCTTATATGATTGGCGGAAATGAGTTTTGCTATTGAAATTCAATAGTATTAAATATTAAAATAAGTTCATATGATATTGGCACTATTCAATAGTACATCTTATTGAATCAACATATATTTTTTTTGTTTCGGCAGGATTTTTTTCTCAGTGTACACGAAGAACGAAAATAGTTTCCTGAATGACATAATACTTATTCACGTTTAACAATAAAAGGGGAATGAGTGCGGACCGACGATACCGCGCAGGAATATAACGGGTACATGTACGCTAATGACGCAAAGGGGTTAATTAATGGATAAAGCCGGCTCGCGGATCGAACCGCAGAGAAGGGAATTCTTTCGCCCGATAAATATGCAGGCCACGCGCGGGCCAAAGCATGTTTCGGAAGTGACATCTGCCTTCGAATCAAGTGTTCTCCGTCACACCGTGGGGAAACGGTTTTCCCAGTTTCCGTTCCCTTCCCAGCGCCACTCTTCCCAGCGAGTACGCCACCCTCCATACATGATACATGAAGCACATAGCTCGAGCATCCGATGGCATGACACTCACCCAACCACCGTCCCGTGAAATCATGCCTCATGATCCTGTGATCCCTCTACCTGGCATTCTCCTTCCTTCGTCACCCTACCAACCGCATCTCCCTCTCTCTCTCTCTCTCTCTCTCTCTCTCTCTCTTTCTATCTGCCGCCCCCATGATTTTCGCTCCCGACACGCGTCTTTTGCTGGACTTGCGCGCACCGCGCGAGTGTTACCCGCCGACTGACCCTTCCCACCCTACACCTTAGCCCCGGAACACTGGGATGCATCCTACGGCATCCTACGGCATCCTACATCAAATTAAATATTTACACTTTAGCATCGGATCGCGCGTGCAACGCGGTTTTAGATTCCTCGCGCTTCTTCCTCGAAACAAATGGATACCACGCCGCGAACGGCTGAATTTCTCTCTCGCGATATATGTATTATGTAACTAGACTGCGGATTTTCTGCGTTTATGAAAACGAACTGATGCGATTCAACCCGCCGCACAGTGGTCTAAAACGCGAAATTTAGTGACATTTTGGTATAACTTTTAAGCTATTAAAGATATCGACGTGAAATTTGCGGTGTAGGATATTAACGTGTAATCTTTTTTAACAATGTATAATGTGGTATACTTTTCGTTTATTTAATAGCTTTTTTTACTATTTTTTAAACATATTTACAAATTTAACAACTTTTAGCAAATTTTTTTGGAACGGAATACATTCAGCTTAGTCGGTATATTATTCTTCTAAATTTTTGAGAAATCGCTATTTGAATAAAATTTGTTTCTTAATTTTACAAAGCCTCCGCAGAAAATTGATCTGATCCTTATAAATTCACAATCTATGGTACCTGTATAAAGCACAAATTGAAATGTAAACAGTAATAAATATAATAAATTCAGATTTGTACGGAACGCCTCCATTCTTAATAAATGACAACAATATAAGTTTGGAGTAGGCGTGAAACTGTCGATCGGGCAAACAAATTCATCGATAGCATTTTTTTCCGAATATTGGTGGGAGAAACGGTCGTATAAGATGATTGTTTAAAACGTATACAACGTTCGGAGAATTATACTTAATTCTCCTTTTATTTTAATATACACTGCACTGAACTATGGTAATACTGAACTAATGCATAAATAAACAAAATTTAAATAAACAGGAAAAAACATAGAATATAACGCTCAAAAAATTGTAGCACAGCATAAAGATTTGAAGTGTTTAGAGTCTAAAGTGTTTCTTAGTCGTCACGGAGTCCCGGCGATGGATGCGAGAACCAATACGCACAGCCGCACGGACGGCTTTAAACAATAATAACTTTTGATATAGGAAGAGCTAGGAAATGATTCTTGCATGATTACATGTAGGAAAGTATGCTGAAAACTATCCATTTTGTCAAATTCTATGACCTCTTATGACTCAATAGATATTCCTTGCGAAGTCTTGATAATTTTGCAAATTTTCTTCATTACATTTAGCGTAACATTTTGAATGCATTACGAATACTAATTTTCAATTGACAAATGGTAATTTACAGCTTAAAGATAAACCTATAATTCAAAAAGAAATTGGAAGGAAAATATTAAATAGGATCGTCAGGGCATCTTAAAGAAGAAAAGCAATTTTTTCCATGAGAAAGGCTATCTTCAAAACTTCCAACTTTAATTGTTTGTTACAGTAATGATTTTTATTAAATTTTATTAATATTTTCATTTTCGAGGTTCATGGATATTTAGAAAGCAATAAACACTCAACAGATATCTATATGATACAGTTGGTTTTTGGGCACAATGTCACTAAATTTCGCGTTTTAGACCACTGTGCGCCGGAGCGAATTTCGGAATGTTTTATTTCACCATTTTTTTCGACTTCTCAAAAAGATAAACAATCTCGATCGCGGAGGACGAATCGCCCGCATTTTTATACAGATGGTAAAACAGCGAAGGACTTAATGCTGTAATTGGAACGCAGACGAAGTGCACGCGCGAGAACTGCGAACAAGTGAAGCGCAAAGCGGCGAAAACACCGGCACAGTTTAAAAACACTGGTCGTATTATTTTGAAGCTGTTGATCGAGCCGGAAAATTTTTATTTTGCATAAAGTTCCGAGTGGCGGCTATAATAATGTTATGATCTTTGGTTTTACGGTGCCCTGTTGCATCGTCGAGTAAAAATTGCTTTCTCGCGCGATGCGAACGGCTGTGTTTCCTATGAACGGAATAACGACAGTCCTCTCTCTCCTTCTCCCTTTTTCCCCACCGACTACTATTCCTCTCCGTTTCTCCCGGACGAAGAGCCGCCGCGCGGTTTTCGCGAGTTTGCCACACAATAATTATGTTAAAAGAGGGTTTGAATGGCGCCGGGCGCGCAACGATTCTTTATTGTCCCATTATCATCGTATTTTAAATATTCCGACTGCGTGCTATGAAAGCTTTGTGGAGGAGCCTCTCTTCTCGTTCGTGGATACACTGCTCCCGTAATAACGTTACTTCCATATAATAACGTTAAATTTGAATTTGTCCTCGCTCGTAAGCCAAAATTATGGACCCTTTTCACCGAATGCAAACGAAGCTCACCTTGAAAAGGGTCTATGAACGGCTCGGAAGCTCGGGCGTTATAGTCATGGAAATATCATTCGAGGACGGCTTTCAAACCTCTTTTCTTTTCCTTCTCTCGCGACCGCCTTTTTAAACGCGAACTGGAACACGCACGGCGCGTGTGCTCGTTGACGCGGGTACTTGACATAAAGACTCTCATTAAAACACAAATCCAATTAACCCTTTTCCGCGGACTATTTTCTACGAAGAAGGTTCCCTTCGATCGCGGAACCGCCGAGCGGAAAAATATGAGATATTCTCGTCACGGACGAGACGACGCCGAACACCATAATCGAATCGCGTTTCGGATGTCTTGGGGTCCGAGGACAGCGGAGTTTAAAGCGATTCAAAAGTTTCGGTAGCCGCAGGCACGGCGCGCATCGATCGAGAAGAAAATTTCGCGTGTTCTTAGAAACGTGGTAACCGGAGCCATCGCGGCGTTACGAGCGCTTAGAGAGCAGTCGTCGGTCGATTCCCACGCGTGATCAGATACGGTTTACCATTCGGCATTCCAAACACTCAAAACTCGAGTTAATCGGCGGGGCAAGGGTCCGTTCGCCGGAGCTCGGAAGAGCAAGAGCAAGAGGAAGAAACAGATCGACAAAGAGCAAACATGGCAAGGCGGCAGGAACGAGAAGGATGACCGCAGGAAACGGGCAAATTGAAGTGGGAAAGGGAACGGTTTACCATCGGCAAACTCGACGGGCTTGCGAGTTTGCTGTTTTACCAACGATAGAATTGGGTCGAGTTTGTGAATCCACGGCGAGTCTACGTTTAGGCCGTTACACCTCGGCCCTGTAAAATGTCAGGCTTTATCCGTGGCCTCGAAGAAACAATCACAGGGCTTCGCACGAAAAAATGAGAGAGATTTCCGGAGAGCTTTTTTTCTCTGTTTTATTCCCCTTTCTCTCTCGCCGCTGTATCGTCGGAATTGGCCAAATAGCTAACGATTCGTCCGCGTAACCGATCTCAACTCTGCCCGGTAAACAAACACGCGTTTGTTTCTGCGCGATATGGAAACAACCGACCGATCGTTTCATCGTGCTCTCTACCACTCGCCCCCCTCCGCTTCGAACTCCAATACAAAAAAAATTTGATCATAAAATCATCGGTTCACTCGTTTGTGTAGTTGTTATTTTACCCAGCGGAATCCGGTCGCGCGTCGCAAACTGTCGTTTCGCGAAATTCGTTTTCAGGCTGGAACACGCGCGTTTCAAGTTCCCGATCGGTGTGACGTTAATTATTTCGCGGAGTAATTGCGTGTGAATTCATAGGGTGTGCCCGGGGTCTCTGCTCGCGCTGAAATAAGGGAAAAATAATCGGCGCCTCGTGTTAAACGTGCAATCAGCCGACAAAGGTATAACGAGATTCGCCGACGACCACGAGGACAGGATCTTGAATGTTCGTCTGGCTGTTTTGGCTTTTAAATTTAATCGAGCCAGCGGATGCGTCGTCCGGACCCGTCGCCACGGAAGACCATAAGCGCAGGGGTGAAAAAATAATTAAAATCCATCGGCGAAGCAAGGCAAAAGGGTGTATGGTATAAGGTGTATGACGGCCGGGAGAAGCAAGAATAAATACCCACCTAACGAGCACGGAAATTGACGGACCCGCTCGAGGGTGCTCGAGCCTCCAGTACTTGCCACCGCGAGCTCCCAGCTCCGAGCTCAGAGCTTCGAGCTCTCGCTGCTAGAAGGTTGGAGGTTGGAGGTCGAGCGATACCTTTGTCCCTTGTTAAATTCCAAAACCAACGGATATTTTCCTCTCCACGGCCATCCATCTTCCCGCTCCTTTCTATCTTATTTTCAGAATCCCGTTCCTCCGGCCCTGCAGGAATACAGACATCTGCCCTCGCGAGATTTTAATCGCCTCCTCGAGTCCCCTCTGTCTCAAAAATCCCCAATCATAAATAGCAAGCAAAATAGCAGCAGCGTTCCTGTCAAAATTTCGTAATTTCGGAAAGTAATTTCGTTCCTCGTGTAAAAATGCCATTTAAATTTGATGCACACCAAAAATGGATCAATCAAATACAAGACTGAAAAGACACTAGACGAAATGAAGGACGTTCTTATGCTGTTTTTGACTCGTTATAATGACTAAAAGAGGAAATACAGGTTCGTTTCGCTTCTGTGTTTTACAGTCGACTCGGAAAATTTTTATTTAGCATGAAAATCAATTTTTATTCATGCATTTGTGAAGAAATTGGTTGGGTGAAATATAAACCTGTAAACGATTCGACAAATTTAAGAATGTTGCAACGTTCTTTTGAATCTAACAGAGTGAGTAAGTGATGAAATAAATTTTTTTATTCTATTCCTGCTTCTCACATTCCCGAACGACCTAATAATTGAAGAAATAATTTCAGTTATCGATCGTAAATGTCGAATATCAAATTTCTAAATGCTTTCGGCGCTACCGTTTCGATCAATTACTAATATAGCAATTTTGCAGAATTTTACTGTAGCGCCGAAAGCATTTAGAAATTTGATATACCGATCGAGGTGCATTCTCCCGGCGATTGTCGTTCGCGCCGCTGTCGAACAGCTAACATCATTCGTTCCCATTTTATACGGCGAAATTGAGGGTAACGTTTAACTAAGCCTTTGCATTACATAGTGCATAATCTGTCTTAATTAACCGAGTGGAAAAGGAATTTAATATGTGCATAGTAATGAATTTCATTCCCGCCAGGAAGTAATATGATCCCGGGATTCTGTCAAATTCACCGCGAATCCCGAACACGCTAGGACAAGCTCTCGCGCTGACTCGCGCGGTATTAAACGTTTACGGCGAGGAATCGAAGCGGACCAGACCTCGTTCGTTACGCCGCGAGTCAAAGAGACGGTTCTCTCTGCATCGGCGAAAAAGAAAGGGCATAAAGTCCGGCAATAAAACGAATTAAGAGAATTCTCAACCAGAATCGAATCAAGTGCCTTCGTCGTGTCGTTGCGTTTGCTCTTCTCTTTCACTGCGCGTTTTAGAGGAATCCTAGGAAAATGGTACCGTCGAGGAGATTCATTAACTCTCTGCAACGCCGTGTAACTTTCAAAGCGCGCATACCGATGCATTAACATCCTCTAATCCAATTCCATTTTTCCCCCTCGCGGCTTATTCTACCCCGCCGCTCGGAAAACTCTTTAATTTCTTTAATTATATCTCGCAGTTCATTGGAAATACTTTCACTGTGTGGAATTTTAAATTAAATTGTCAACGAAAAGCGGCGAAGAGAAGCTGAATCATGATTCGTGCGCATTAACCCTTCAAGGGTGGGGCTGGTGCACTGAGTGCGCCAACGGTCGAATTTTAACGAGAAGATCGAGAGTTATTTTGTGCTCATTTTCAATGAAACCGTTCTTTTGATAATGTCTGAAGTATATTTAGTAATGTACCTACATGGATTTGCCTGAATACCTGATGATATAAAGTCAAAACTGAGTAAAACTGACCCAAAACAGCCTGGCGCATCGAGCGCACCGCCCCACCCGAATAAGGACGCGAGATCACCCCACCCACGAAGGGTTAAGCGGCGAATCTGGTGTCGGGCAGCTTTGTTTACCTAACCCGGCGGAATCCCTGATTAGTTAACCTACTCCCGGTCTCTTTGATTTGAAAAGAGGATAACCAAGTCGATGGGGGAGAAGTCTCTCCTCCCCGGGGAGGAACTACATCGTATTGTAACGACTGCTCTTTCCTCCTCGACTCCGTCCTCCGCGGCACGCTCTATAGATCAAGATGAGAGGAACCGGCCGGCTGGAAAATCGCTTTAAACCTCTCCTCTCTTCCTGGCTAATATTAACTTTCTCTTATCGTTTCGCGAAATTCCCGAACTCTTTTTTTTTCCCCTCGCACGCTGGATCGGACGGGAGAAGCTATATCCCTCTTGCTAGGCCTTCCCGATTCACCCGGCTCGGGGAGGGAGGGGGGGATTAATTGCTGGGAAATTTCTTTCTCGATGAAAAGCTTGCCTTAACTCTCCCTCCTCCTTCTTCCGCCCTGCCCAGCCTCTGCTCCCCACACTCTCGCCCTCTTTGCGCCAAGAGCAATTAATTTTGACGGTGAATGTGGCTGATTTCGTGGCGCATTGTGGACGATTAACGATGGCAAAATGAATAATTAAAAAAGTTGTTAGCGTCGGGAGCCCCGCTTTTAGATCGGTGATGCAAGAATCTCGCTGACCAATAAGAATTCCCCTTTCATTTGCGATATTAAAAAATTGATTTCTTGCTCGGAGAAAAAAAAGTACCGTTTCCACAAATTGGATATTCCAGTTTGATACAAAACAAAGAACCAGCTCGGTTCGATGAATAGTTTCCCCAGAGAAAAATTCGCTGGCACGCGGTAAAAAATTGCAAAATTCGGAGGGCCATGTTTTACAAACGAATTCGAAACCGGCGAATCAATGAGTGGACGCTCGTCTAATTTCCCATGTACGTATACGCCAGGGTATCCTGTTCCGAGAGAGAAAGATCTTGTCTGCACGTTCGCCGCCGTCAATATGTTTGGAAAGCCATCGACCAGAAAACGGCGTCGCATTTTCGATACTCGATACAATGTCTCGGCTATGAAATGTTAAAGAACGTGTATCGGAGGTGGGTTCGGTTCTGTGAATGTTACAAAAGAGGAGACACTGGCTCCTTTTACAGCAATATGGGGAAAGTTGGTACGTAGGAACGAGAATATGGAAATTCCGCTCGCGAGGACGCGCCCCTTCATCGGGCCGAAGAAATATTGAAACGATGGCGGAGAGAAACGAGAGAGAAAGGCGGTGGAGAGGCGTGTACACGTTCTCGGACTCGTCCACGTGCTCGGCCGAGTTTCGCCGCCGCGCCGGTCGTCGAGTACTACTACTTCCGCGGCTAGGAAAGCATTAGCGTTTCACGCTCGACAGGGAGCGCGGTGCCGCGACAGTTTGCTGCGGCGTAAAATCGTGCTCGCCTAAAGTTCTCCCGGTTGAAATAGTGTGCCGGCGCACCGGTTTGACACTCGCCAACTCTTTCGAGCTCGCAAGCCCTTCCGTTCCCCCTCGGCGCGGTGCCGCGTCTCGGTCAGAGTTTCTTGTCCGGGGCCCGCGATAAATCTTCGAACTTGAAAAGTCGTCGAGTCGAGTCGGAGCGCAACGCGTAGCACAGCCACCGGTAAAAGTTGTTCGGCCCGAGCGGCCGCGGTGCAACGTAAAGTGCATAATAATTAATGAGATAAAGTTGGAACGGCACCGCGTTGATAATTTTGTTTCGTACTTGCGCCCATTATCTGCCATCGTCCGGCGCAATAGCCGCAATACCGCGACACCGAAGCGTCACTAATTTTATGTTTTTCGCGGTTTATCGGCGACCTCGCCTCCTGTGTGCTCACCGCTACTGTCAGCCGATCGATACCGGCTTCATTAACAATTTGTCGGTCGGACGATGCCCATTTTTCGCCTATCTGACCGACATTCGTCGCCGCGCCGCTCAAATTATCGGTCCGCCACAGAATTTTCCTTCTGTAATCTTAAAGAACCGAGTGTTTCAAGGTCCCTTCCAGTTCGAAAGTCCGCCAGGTGTCTTTAGTTTCTTTTCGAAAGATTCTCGGATACTTGGACGCACCCCTCGGACGTTCTTAGGTGGATTTAAAAAGCTTTGTAGAGCACTCGCTGATAACCTTGAAATTCCCTGTCTCTGTTACAGAACTTCTCAACTCCGTGAACTTTTTGGTTTCTCTTCTTAATACTCCCAGCTTCCATTGTGTACGTTTTACGCTAATTAAAAGCACCGGGAAGAATTAACAGCGATGGTCAAGATAAATGCGAAACTTCTTCGGGATCAACGCAGTGATTCTCTTATTGAACTTCAAATAAATCTTTTCTCGCGAAGAAGATTCTTTTCACAAAGCAAGCAACTTTCTACTTAATGTCTAGGCGCTGCACAAAACGAAGGAAACTTTCAATCTTTTAAATGCTGAAGAAACTACGAGCCTCCGCTCTCTTGACGCATAAATTAAGTACGTTTTATAACAGGCAGATCCGAGTACTATCGGGACGATGGAAAAAGAACAACGACGATCGTGCAATTTATTAAATAAATCATTTCCTGCGAAGCAGAGGAATCTCTTTAAATTCCAGCTTTCCTTGGAATATCTTTCGCTCGTAGAGAAATCTGTTACGATGAAGACGAAGTGGAAATATCGTTGACGCGCATATTTCCTCGCGTTCGCTAAATTCGTACGCACCGCAACCGAACGAAGATTGGTGGTCCGAGGCACGGGAAACATAATACGTCGAAGACACGTCTAATTCCGATTACGGGCGAGCCGCATTGCACTTGGCTGGTTGTCAGGCCGGGTGACGTTCGATTCGTCATCGATCCGTTCCCATTCTACTTGTCATCGAGCGCTGGGTCATTCTATGTCTCGTGCAGAATCATGCTCGCCGCGGAATGGCACAGTTTCCTTCTGGTTAGAGCCAATATGTTCGCTTTCGTGCTGGCATCGGGTGGCGTTGCAATTTGCGCGCTGCCCCGTCATCTTAAGAGTAATTGCGCCCGACGATTCCCACTAATTAGTATCGGCGCGTCGTCATCAATCACCGAAGAAAGTCGACGAGGCTCCGGAGCGTCGAATTCTCTCCTGGCTTCGTGGCGAGGAGACGGAGGAGGAACGGAGGGGGATGATGATCTTCGACGACGACGACGACGACGACGACGACGATCATGTATATGTATAGGTTAGTTAGGAACAAACGGCATGTCGCGTAATCTCGGCACTCGTGCGAGACAATGGTATTTCGAGGCGAGTCAGCAGCACGGAGAGACCGGAATTCCTCGAGCCCGTAAGAGATAATGCGTAATTTAGGGCGATTCCGATGGCTGACTCGACTCTAAATAATACGTTCAGGCCCCCCCGGACAATAGAACAACGATAGGCCGCGTCGCGTCGCACGCGTGACCGTTCCCGGATTTATCTTCGGGTTCATCTAACGTGAAAGATTGATGCAATTTTGCCGACGGGATCGCGCGCCGCGAATCCCAATGAACGAGCCGGCACAAACGTAATCGGGCACCCACGGCCGATACACCTTTCCGCGAGCGAGACAGTCGTTTAATGAAACCCGAGGAAATCGAGAAAGAGAGAAAGAGAGAGACATCGAAAGACCGCCGTCAACGTAAATGAATATCGAACACGGAGGATTACAGCCGGTTCTCTTCCCCGTTATCATTCGATCCGACGGCCATCGTGCTCCGTTGAAATTCGCCGAGGCTCTCGTCCGGAATTTTTAAACGGTTCCCGGGGAAAAAAATTAACTCTGATATCCGCAGCTAAAAATTAATTTCCGATGGCCTCGAAATTTCGCCGCGCGCCTCGGGACACGTTCCGCGTAACAACGCCCCTAAAACTGTTCGCAAGGAAATTCTTATTTCGTTGGGAATTTTCGCCAAGTTAAACTCAAGTTCCGCTACTTCCGCACGAGGTTAGGGCTAACAAGGGACATCCGCAGAACGTTCGACACCACTTTTGATGAAACTCGGCGTGCTCCCGGAATAGGCAAAGTTAAGGAACACGTAGTTCCCTTCGGCAGCGAAGTTTAAGGGCGAAAGAGATAAAACTTGTCCTCGACGGTTCCTCCTCTCTCTCTCTCTTGTCCTCTTCGCAACGATATCATATAAATTACGGTAGAATGTCTGCTAAAGATGTAAGAGTCGCGGCGTTTATCTGTTGTTGCCTTCTTTTTGCTGTGAATCAACGAGGATCGGCAGCACCGTTTCTCGCGGATAACAACGAGTCGCCGAGCGGAAATTGAAGTAACGGGTGCGTGGCGTAACCGATTACACGCACACGCACACACGTGCTACAGGATTCTCGTGCCAATTAGGACTCTGTAAGGACGAGAACGTCGAGGCGTAGGCGATCTCTGCCCTTCAGTATCTCCCTCGGGCTCTATTCCCCGTATCCTCGCTCCTCTAATTAGTCTGCCCGATAAACTCGATTACGGTGTCTCCAGCTGCCCTCCTCGAACCCGACTTCCCTCGTGTCCTCTCCCGGTATCCATTCAACCTGATGTTCAGCTATGCAAGCGCGACGCTTTTCCCATCGCGAGCAAACACTCTTGCACCGGCGCGCGGCGACTCCTATCTTTAATAAACTTGAAAGCGTCCTCTCGCCGAACGATTACGCCCGACCTTCTGTAATTGCTGGTCGCGAGCTGTAGCCTCTCGCGTGGCCGGAGAACGTCGACACAACTGCACAACGTCCGTCACAATCGATGGAAATCTCGCCCGACGGTTGCGACAATTTTACTCCGAATTTTTTAATCTGGTATTTAGGAAAGAAACACTTTTCTCGAAATCGAAAACGCTCCATGCATGGGAAAAGTTGTGGGTTGACGACCTAACGACAGGATCAGGTTGCGCATTCAGCCGAAAGTTCGAAAATTTCGGGAAAACATCGAGATTTTGAAGAATATCAAAATCCAAGTATATTTACCGTTTTTAAACGGCCAAACGTTAACCAGCTGTGGAGGACCCCAAATGGAACAACTTTTACCTCTATCACTTTTTTTGTTTCGGCCTTTATTTCCCGATAATTGCAAAAACCCATCATTTTTTGAGTTTACATAAAATGAAATATCTCAGGACTCCCTCTGTTTAGTTTAAAATAAGTAGGGGCATCTTTTTTATTCAAAAACCACTACTTTCCAACTTATTTCTTTCGGGCTCCACGGTGTGCCCCACGCTAAAAAAAACCATGATCCGAAGGTTATACAAAAATGTTTATTCAATAAAAAAGATGCCCCTACTTATTTTAAACTAAACAGTGGAAAAACCATCAAGATTCATCATTGGAGTGCTGAGATATTTAATTTTATGTAAACTAAAAAAATGATGGTTTTTTGCAATTATCTGGAAATCAAGGCCGATACAAAAAAAGTGATAGGGGTAAAAGTTGTTCCATTTGGGGTCCTCTACAGCTGGTTAACGATTGGCCGTTTAAAAACGGATGACCCTGTATAGACGGCCTAAAGGCAACCATAAAGTATGATTATACATTCATGATCACTGTATAATCACTGTATAACTGTACGTACCTCGGAGACAACGAGCGCAAACGCTGAACTTATACATTTTTGCTCGTCGTCAACTTTTCCCGTGTGGATAAAATGTTTTCTCGCTTCGATTTACTACTCCGTTGTTTGGTTTAATTTGTATATAAGGAGGGAAATAACGCTGAAGAAAATTTGATGGTCCGGGACTCGGTTCCCGAGATAATGGACTTCGAAGACGCTGTCGGACGGCCGCTATGAATCCACGCGGGAAGACTTATGGGAGCGGGTGTCTGAGACTGCCTTGATGTACTCGATCCTCCGGCCAGGTGAATTGTTCGCAGGCAAAAGGCATTAGAGAACCGTTTCAGGAAACTAGTGAGACAATTCACCCTACGACCCTTAAAATATTGGTAAAGTTTCAAAAGTGGCGGGCCTCGGGACCCGTGAAACGAAACTCTCCACGTGGCCATTGTTCGCTGAAACAGGTAACTTCACGAAATCACCACATATATTACCCGGCGCGGTAGCAAAGGAAAGCACCAGATACGTTTAACTTTACGCCATTCTGCAATCCTTTTAGCTGGCCGTATGGCCGCCCTACGCGAGCCCTCGACGATTTCTTCGGCTCGTTTCGCTCGTCTGACTAGGGCCGTCGCATTCTACTGCGAACTCTCCTTCGATCAACTATCGACGATTGATTTTCCACCAATCGATTTTATTCATTTGTGACGAACATTGGCAGATTGAACACAAAACAGTAAATACATTTACGTACAGAATCGACTATTCACCGATTAAAACATTGTGAAACGGTGCCTAATGAGAACCGGTACGAGACGAATCGTACCGACACTTTCCGGCCAGTGCTTCCAACGGCTTCCTTCAGTCGTAAGCCACCCGAAGGAAGGAAACCTGGCCTTTATCCCTTTCTTGGGAATTATCGAGGAAATCTTGTAGGGAGCAACAGCTCCCTAGATTAAATCTCACTCGTGGCACGACGTCCGAGGATCAAGGGAAACCGAATTGTTTCAGATTTTGGGATACGGACAACTTCGAATTGATTGATCCCCGCGACCAATTAGTCGCAAAGCCGAACGAAACTTGACGAGCTGTTGCGCCCGGTGGAACTCTGATTCGCACGGTATCCTGGGAGCTCTCGGATACTTTTGGTCGGTGCAATTAGTGTTTGATCGATCAAGATGAACAGTAAATCGATGGTACGATTTAAAACGTTCTGCCTTATTTTTATTAGGTCCTACGGAAAGCCATTTGATTTTCTCTTTTGCGATTTTTCAGGCAAGTTGAAGATCCCGTGCTTGTAGATTATCTGTGTTTTATTATTATCTAGCACGTTTGCATTTCTGAAAACGAGACTATCCCCTTAAGTAATAACTAGACTGCGGATCTTTATGCAAAATAAATTGTTTCCATTGATTGCAAGACACAGGAGCCAAATAAAAATTTCATTCTTCTTTTTATTATCTTGTTAAGGTGAAACTACACTGGTGGCCTTAAATCTTTTTAATAGCTCCACTTTTTGAATTGTACGTACCCATTTTTGTCATAATGCGAATGCTCTTTTTCGTCCAAAAAATTATCAGTTGTAGATGCATTTCCTCCCTAAAAGATTCGGGAATCTAGTTTGTTAAAAAATTAATACTGCTTGGGAAAAATATTTTGTTGTGGTGGGTCATTTGCAGGTTCCAGCGAAAGGGGTTCTTAATATGGTACACCTTGAGTCCCTAATATGACACCTAGTGTACAAGAATATCAATAGCTGTACCTATATTAGAGAATCCTTGGTAGTGCCATATTGGGAACTCCACGTGGACTGGTGATACTAGCTACTGACAAAGAGAAAATGAATTTCAGGCCAAACCAACAGTTGGCAAACATTAATATAAATAAACTGAAACTGCAGATATGTTCAAGCATTTCAAAATCCTTACCTTCCTCGAAAAAGATACAATCGAAAATCTAACTACAAAAATATTCAACACGTGGAGACACAACCGGCGGAGGATCTATACTAAAATCTGTAGAATGGTGCGATTGCACTGCACACTGTTGAGTAAACATGGTAAACTATTGTTTGAGGATTTTCTCACTAGAGTGCGACTTCTCCTTTACGAGATATAAGGTATATTTACCATATTTGGGCACTTTACCCTAATAATCCCTACACGAAAAACGAAATGACTTTCCGAACGACCTAATAGTCATTGGACGGCGGTGCAAGGAATAGTTGTTCCGCGTCGCTACTCGCCGGCCATCGAGAATGACCGATAAGCGATAGATCATGAGCGGACGTGTAATAGGAAATGTGCCGACGATAAATCTCGTGACTCATTGAAGACGTATATCGACAACAAATTACGGATCCGCGCCGATACCGTCTCGACAATAATGGCTCTCGTATACGTTCCCGCCGTAGCCAAACGCTCAATTATCAGGCCACAACTAGGATTACCGCTCGAGTGAATATACATGCATCGTGATCCTTATCTTATCGGCAACGGGGAACAGGGAGAACGTTGCTCCTTCCGCTCTCGAGGACGCGGGTTGCCGAGGTCGAAAGTGGAGGACGCAGGGGATGGGTTTGCTCCTCATCCAACAGCGGCAGCACTGGAACACAACCCGGCCAGAAAGAAATAAAAAGGAACGAACCGGCACGGCACCGGCGGCTTGGCCCAATAGGGCGAACTACATCAAAGGAGCGCATTTACGTCTCTATTCGACCTCTTCCTTTTCTATCCTGCCGGATATACTTCTCTTTCATCTCGCCCCCGCCGAGCTCGACTGTCTTACCTCGAGCTTCATATTTGCACCGTGAACCGAAACCCTGCAAATAAAACGTTTCTCACAATTAGGTGTTGCCGTCCCTTGTCCGACGACTCTATAAAGACGACAAGACGCCTCCTTTTGTTCCTCAGCGAAAATCTCGCACCATGAGAAGTATAAATGATTAACAGACATCGAGGTCGCGATCTTCATTGGCGACGACTTCGTCGAGACAGCAATATGGCTTCTACACTAATTACGAGGCGTGTATTTCATTTTATTTCACTTTATTTCACGTTACATCTTTGGGTTTCCATGGTGAGTACCTCGGACAGGTGAAATGATTAATAGACATCGTCTTTATAGCTGACGAGCTTGTCAACGCGACGGGATGCTAATTAACACTTTGCCAGAGGGGGCTGAATAATAGGATTTTCAATAGTCAATTGAAATATGTTATAAATCTCGTACCATGAGAAGTATAAATGATTAACAGACATCGAGGTCGCGATCTTCATTGGCGACGACTTCGTCGAGACAGCAATATGGCTGCTACACTAATTACGAGGCGTTTGTTTCACTTTATTTCACGTTACATCTTTGGGTTTCCATGGTGACTACCTCGGACAGGTGAAATGATTAATAGACATCGTCTTTATAGCTGACGAGCTTGTCAACGCGACGGGATGCTAATTAACACTTTGCCAGAGGGGGCTGAATAATAGGATTTTCAATAGTCAATTGAAATATGTTATAAATCTCGACATTCTAACTTTTCAACAAAGTTCGATATTAATAAAATTATCGTCTTTTTAAGAATGTCCGAATATCAGTCACTGCATTTAAAATTGAATGGCTTGTTTGGAAATGAACGATTTAAGAGGAAGCTTATCGGCTGCAACGAGAGAAAGTCTGCAGGTTTGCTCGCAAGTTGACATAAACGAAAAGTACCCAGGCAGTATACCCGAGGGAACGATGGGACAGCTAGAAAATTATGAAGGACATGCACAGACGGGCGACAAGATAATCCGTTTGGATGAGATTGGGGGTAGTTCCCACGGACCGTGGACCCGACGTGGACGATTTCAAATGCGTGTAATCCGATCGAGGTTACCAGCCGTCGACGACAGTGGCCCGGAAGTTTTAAAAGCGTCCGCGGATATATAGTATGTACATACACGAGAAGACCCCCACCCTGATCAAACATCTGCACCGGCTTAATTAAACGTGGCTCAGTCTTTCGGCGACTGGCGCACGCTAACGTATTCCGGAATGTGGCCACCATGTTTAAAATTCGACGGTAACCCTTGAACCGGAGAAATAACTCGAGGGGGGGCGAAGTCGATTCGTTTACGGCTCAAAGAGAGCCGCTCGCGCTTTACGGAATATTAATAATTATCTTGAATGTTTTTGACGAATCAACAGAAATCTAATTAGTCCTCGAAAATGTGTGTTTCGTCCACCGGCTAGGCGGCTGCTTCATTCTTTTAAACGATAACACAGATGGCTCGAGTTGTAAATGTTTATAAATTTCTCGTACGGTTTCCTCGTTTTTGTTGTTTTTCGGTTTGATACGGACGAATGGGGCGCTTAAGCGTTTTTATCGCGCCTGTAATGAGTTCTGTACGCGGCCACGGCGAGCTTTTAAAACGAATATGACGTAGATCGATTCCGAAGTGTACTTTGCCAAATGAAAATGTTTATTAAGCCGGAGACTTTACGAGTATGTATCGTGTTTTCGAGAGCTCACGCTCCTGTAACTGCGGAAAGAACTATGGAGTGGGTAATTACGCGGGAGAGCGATTTTGTTTGCGAGATAACATTTTCGATTCGTACAAAGGCGAAAACGTTTCACTGAAATTAGTAGGATAACCGTGTCCAATAATGCGTCCCGCTAATGCTTCGCATAATGCCGCTTCGCTTTCTCTTTGCTAAATACAAAGACATTGAAATCCGATAAATATCTCTGCTGAACAATGAGAGTTCCGTACACTCGATGTCCTCGAAGATTGTTGCCCCTTTTCCCTACAATATCGTATCAGACTCGCGATGAAGATTCTGAACAGAGTCTAATAAATGTGTATGTTATTAATTTCCTTCTAACCCAGAAGAAATTCTATTTTGGTTTCGTCAATGTACAGTTATCGGAGAACATGTAGGCATGCAGTAGATATATATCTTCTCCATTTTCAGCAAATTGCGAACTACAAAGAAAGTTCCAATCACTGAAACCGTCAAATAAATCGTAGGGCGACCCTGAAGCACCACTAAATTGTTACCGTATATAAATCGTATCGGTAATTCGCATAAAATGGAAAAATCGTACCGAATGGAAATATTCTACTTCAAAAGAAATGTTTAGTTTCCATGTTGAAATAGTTCCGAGTGCAAAGGGTTGATAGATCGACGCGAGAACTGGACGGATGCTTTACGAAAGGAATTGTCTTGTGTTGCAGTATAATGAACAACAACGGCGTGGAGCAGCCAGATCCTGACAATATAAAGATGTTCGTGGGCCAGGTGCCGCACGACATGGACGAAGAAGATTTAAGGACGTTGTTCGAGGAGTTCGGTCGAGTGCATCAGATAAACATTCTGCGGGACAAGATCACCGGAAGTCATAGAGGTGAGTGGTCGACGAAAAAAAGTTGCCAGGTATTCGAATTTCGGCAACGAAACGTTGCCGCTTCGATTTTGGAGGAACTGTGGATCTTTCGGGAATGCGACCCGAGCAAAAATGTACAATTTGATATTTCCCATTCCGGCGGCTAAAAGCCCCGTGACACGGAGTCGGTTTCACGTTCAAAATGAATCGTCGCAGCCGCCGCAATCGTTCGGAATTCGATCGAGTTACGAGCACGTTCGTATAAAGCCACGTTAATTTAATTATTGGAACTTTTCTCTGCCGCTCGATAATCCTCCGTATCGCAATATTCGATAACGAACAGATTTTTCATTAGTCCGCCGCATAGCAAGAGATACTTTAATCTTGTGGCAATTCTATTAACTACGCCGCGCTCCTGATAATCGAGCAGAATTCAATTGTCTCGCGGCGTTTATTTTTAATCGCGCTACCGGTCCCCGCGTCCCGTTACTCACGTAGAATTCGCCCACGGTGAGGCGATGGTGTCTCGTTTCTCGCTGCGATCGATCCGGGAGATCGTTCCCCGAGTGTCTGGAGCAGCCGATTGTTGCTTCTGTTGAACAATAGAACGGTATTGATTCTTCCCGACGTAAATCGATTATTCGCCGAATGGAAAAAAAAACCAAAACGAACAGGGAAATAATGGAGATGTGTTTCGAAGTCCTAGTTGCATGCGATCGTCAGATTTGGCAATGGAACGTCCGTATGACAAGCGCGAATGGATGTAGAAAAGGGGACAGGGAAAAGAGATGGAGACTACCGAGGGAGAGTGAGAGAGTGGGAAAATGGACACCATTTACGATGGCAGGAAGGACGATAAAACGTTGCGACACGATCGTAGACCGAGATTAAACCGGTCTCTGTTCGCCCGTGCCACGCGGACATAATTCGAGAATAAAATAATTCTCGCGCCTCGCTCCGAGTAGATTGAACGATTTCAGGAACGTTCTGGTTGGATGATGAATCGCGACGAGAACGTCCAACAGGAATATTTCATTCGCACCTCCGGTCGCAACGTGTTCCTTCCTCGCAAGACGATCGGCTTTCATTAGCGCCTGCAGTACAAATATTTGACTCTCACAACCATTTCTGTAACTGCTAAATAAATTCTGCTGCCGAAAATACTCTTACAATTCCATGTACAGTAGGCAACGAAAGTATTCGAACGCCCTTTAAAACAAAATAACTTTTTTACAACTGTACCAAACGACTTGATCTTTTATAATCAATCAGAAGCATTGGTTTACGAAATTATCATCAAAAATAAAAAAGACATTTTTCAAAACTTTTTTATTTGGGCCCACAATGAAAATTTTCAATATTTGTTTTGTAGATTTATGCTAGTTACACACATGCTGAAAATTTCAACGAAATTGATTAACATACGCACAAGTTACAAGCGGTTAAAAATTGTGAAAATCGTAGTTTTACAAATCCACAGAATCGTCCATCTTTCGACGAGTGTCGTTTTCTCCTGCGTCAACCGATTTCGATGAAATTTTCAGCACGAGTATAACTAACATAGATCTACAAAACAGATATTTTAAATGTTCATTAAGGGCACAAATAAAAAAGTTTTGAAAATCATGTCATTTCATAAACCAATGCTTCTAATCGATTAGAAAAAATCAGGTCGTTTGGTGCAATTATAAAAAGGTTATTCTGTTTTAATGCGCATTCGAATTCTTTCGTTGCCCACTGTATGTATATTACTCCCTCGGCTCTTGACATCGTGTTAATCGGCCGTCAGATTGATTTAAATAAACTTCGATAGTCGATAAGCCATTCCGAGTTCTATTATTAATACTTGAATAATTCATCGTAAAGTGCGACTCGCCAGAGCTACTTCAATATTTGATTAGAAGGAAAATCAATTTTGTATTCGGAACGGACCGAGTTGGAGAGCTACTTTATTTCTAGAAAATTAATTCGGATATACCGCTTGTCTGACTGGAGATTATAAGGGGTTCCGGAGCTGACAATGAGGGGGAAGGGGAGCTCAATTAATTCTGCGGCAGTGTGTCCTAACTCGCAATCTTGGTTTGTCGGATCTCTGTTCTAATTTCTCATAGAAAGGCGAGGAGAGACCGGGTTGAAAATAAGTAGTATACGTGGAATACGTAAGGATCGATGCCCGGACAGTGGTGCTCGCACTTCTACGGTCCTTCCTTCTTCGCTATTGATCGAAGAGAGAACCCTCCGTGTCCTTATAGCCTTTTACGTCGCCTCTTCAGATTCTATCCGTATGCAGCCAACTAACCGTCCACCTCTCGAAATTCGAAATACGTTTACCCGATTGCTGGAAATGTATCATTAGCGTGGAAATATCGTGCACACGATTATGAATATTAGCTGCACCATTCAACAGCAGATGGGGCGAAATTTAATGATCGGTGATGCACTAGCATATACACCAAACATAACAAAATCAACGTTTGAATCATGCCTCGCATAAATGATTCGCTGTGAATAGCACTGCTTTGCGGACGCGAAAAGAAATTGTAAATCTTTCGGGGGGGGGGGGGGATATCGGTTTAATTAGGCAAACGAAGAACACAGAGAATATTTGAACCGACGGGAATCGTTTACCGGTCTAACAATGGACGGCGGAATAAAAAGTGAGATTCTTGGAAACCAGACACGTAATTCAATTTCCATTTACCGATGCAGATAGAATCGGAACGTGGATAATTAATGAGGCATTCGGATAATACAGAACGGAGCGTAAGCAATTTTCTATGCCCTAAATAGTAACCAATAATTGATTTACGAGCGCGGCTGTGGTTATGTTCCGTTTCCTGAATAAAGCTCGGTATCTCTGTCCCTGGAAACCCACGAATAAATTGAAGAAACGATTCGAGTTATACTCGTCCTCGAAATCCAAAAATATTTCCATTTCGAAACAGAGATACACCCACGAGACGAGACACGAATGGCCAATTAATTTGACAGAATATGCTCGAGTCTTTTTCTGCATCCTGAATTTTCGAAGTTTGCCCGATCTACCATCGACCTGTTCCACTTGCGATTGTTCGAACCGCTTTTAACTCTACGTGTGAACACACGTTTCCGTTGTAGACGGTGACTATGGTAAGTCGTAGCTTCGAGATACTCGATTCTTTTTTCGCGGCGGATCCAGTGGCTCGAAAGGACTCGAATTAGGAAATTCTTGGGCACTCGATCGCGACAAGGAATATTTTACCAGTCGCGAGGATAAGCGAATACCAGCCAGGGAATCTCGGGAAGGAGGAGCTGGCTCGTTTGATCGAGATTCTTCCCCTCTTGTCGTTCCATCACAAAGTAACGGAGTATCGAATTCCAGTAGCTCACGCGAACCAATCGAATAGAACCAAACACTTTTTGAGACTCCAATAAATTGGACGGGTACGGCATTTCGGAAACTTTTCGGTAGGATCCTGGCGCGAGAGTTCGTCTTGTAAAGGCGAACTTGCTGGAAGACGCGCATAAGTATCGCCGAGAGAACCAATCCTAATTTCGGCGGGGCTGAGAATCGAAACTCCGAAATTCTCTCCCGGATTTAATCTGGTTGTTTTCTCGTCGCGAGCATTCTTTTTTTCACCCCGCGGCGAACCGTTGACACACGCGAATTATATGTTACCCTATTTGTATATACGGGGTGTCCCAAAATTTTCCTTCAACAGCCGGAAATGGGAGGTTTCCTGAGACCATTTGAAGCAATATTCTCCTCTGCAAAAATGTTATACGCGGCTTTGTTTCGGAGTTATTAACGAAAAACACGGACCACGAGTTGGCACAGTCGGCCAATAGACAGTTGGCGCGCCACGACAACTCGCGTCTAGGTTGCGCTCTGATTGGTCCGTGTTTTTCGTTAATAACTCGTAAACAAAGCCGCGGATAACATTTTTGCACAGGAAAATATTGCTTCAAATGGTCTCAGGAACCTCCCATTTCCGGCTGTTGAAGGAATTTTGGGACACCCTATATATACGCGGTCAAAAATACAATCCGATGAGACGGTTCCGCTGGCGGGACATTAATTTACCATTACGTCAGAGTAATCAAGTTAAATTTTCACAATGGCAAACGAATTTCGTCCGACCGGCACTCGGGCGCTACCATCAATTTTGCAGCTGCGCGTGACGTTTACAATTCGTCTAGATTAATCGTTCTCGAAAGTTCTCAGAATTTCCGCGTTTCCCGCGTCGCTGGCTCGCGCAACCATAGTTGGACTTCCGCATTTGCCCATGCGTGTTCCGCGAAACCTTTACCGTTCCCCACGGGCACGGGATACACGCGCGTTTCAAATGGAACAGAAAAATATTCTGCACTCCTAGGTCCTCCGGCTCGATTCCGAGAAACAAATAATAATTGCCGGTATTCGATCCGCCGAAATATCAAATATCTTTATGACTGTACGGTATTCTAACAAAATACACTTTACACCGTACATTATTTTATTGGGAGTACAAATAAGTCTCCGCCGTTTTCATCTTAAATTAGGCATTTATTGCGAAAGATCGGTACCTTATATTTTATTCAAAGTATTGTCTATTAATTGTCTATTAATTTTATAAATTAGAGAAGTAAATCAGAACTTCCTGCAAATGACGTTTATTCGGCTCAAAACTCGACACTTTCGCACGAAAAAAATATACGACGCTGATACACAATCGCTAATATGTCGAGGTTATGTTGTTAACAGATGTGCAACCTTACGATATGACGTCTTACATCTGACACTAGCCGCCATAACTGGTTACGCTATCTGTTTTCAAACGGCGGAGACTTATTTGTACTCCCAATGGTATTGCAAAGGTGTTGCTCGAAATAACGACACAGCGTTTCCGCGTATCCTGTGTTGAATCTACGTGGAAATAGTAAAAGTCCGTCTTTGACGGTAAGACGCCATGGTATCGTTGACTTCCAAGTCCACTTTTCTCTTTTTAAAAATCCACAGTCCCGTGATAATCGATGCAGCGTTCGATAAGCGAAAGCTGCTTTTAGAACGACGCAAAGTTTGCCTCGTTTTTTCGAGTATCGCAATTTCGCGGTATAATAAATTCATGAAACGATCAAAGAGAGTTCGGTAATGGACCGGGATCGATGGAGGAGTGACAGCGGGCGACAGAGGAAACAAGACAAAGGGGGAGAGAGAGAGCAATGGCAAGTGTTAGACATTAAGTGCGCAAGTATTCGGGCACGCGGCTAAATAGAGGTTTTATTGCTTCCCCGAGCACTCTGCCCGAGAAACCGGAAGTTTGCCCTGGTTCCCCCGCAGCCCCAAAGGGCCGCGGCAACCCCCCCCGAAAATAAACGGTGTTCCGCGTCGCGTTATTTATGCAAGCGGTGGACACGAGATAGCTTCGAAAAGTTCCGATCTCTCGCCGGGGCTAAATCGCGTTTTGCGTTTCGGTTGCTCGAAAATTCTGACGTTTCAACGGCTCCTTCGTTCCGGAATTTCATGCTTGACAGTTTTAAATGGGCTCCGCGATGGAATTCGAAATTGTATTAAAGCCCTGGGCCGCTGCGCGCCGCGTGTCGCTTTCCTGCGGCATATTTTCTATACGGCCGCAATCTAATTCGAATTATTTCTCGCCCCCATTTCTCCTTCGCCCTTTATGCTACTTTCCACACTCTCTCTCTGTTCTCCGAACGCCACGGTTCACGCTCCGAACAGCCGGGCTAATGAGAAACCTTCGAATTGTGAGATTGCGTTCGTTCCGACCGATCTTTAGAGGTAGACTGGAGAAGCGTTCTTTGAAACTCTTAGAACCTATTACTGCGAAAACATACTAGACTACCTTCAAAGTATCAGGATCTAGGACATTCGCGTATTGTTACAATTAGTGTAAACCATTGAATAATATGTATGAAACATATATTTTAAAATACGAAAGAACTATCCCTCTCCAACCTAATATACAGGGTGTCCCAGCTAACTTGACCACCTTGAACATCTTTGTTGCTTTTAAATATACGTCAAATGTCTGAAGGACAAAGCTGAATGGTAAAACTAAGACGTTAAACTAGTAAATAAACGTTAATGTCCTAGTACAACAGTAATGGTGTTTTAGAATTATTTAAATTGAAATATCTCCTGAACTACTAACCGTTCGACGTACATAGGTTAGTACCTTTTCATAATGAATGTCCAGCTGCATCGATTGATGTATTAAAAAATACCTCATTCGATTTTAAAAAATGAAGGTAACCTTTATATCTCTAAAAACAATTACATAAAAACAAAAATTTTTTGGTATCGTATGAGCCTCATTTTACCATTCAACTTTGTCCTTCAGACATTTGACGTATCTTTAAAAACGACAAAGATATTCAAGGTGGTCAAGTTACCTAGGACACATTATATACATTTAGTTTTGCATTCGAATATTATCGTATAACAGCTACATCCAATCGACACAACACGATAAAACCGAGCTGGAAGCTTGTATTCTTTAATTACCACTTTGCTGAGGTTAAGTATCCGGCGATTTATGGACGGTAGTGTACGTGCGACGAAATCATCGTATCCTCGACATCGTGGAAGCGAGATATCTGGTCCAGGGTAGCGAAAGGGTTAACAGGGCGCGGCCGATGAGTGAAGTTTTTCGGAGGGAAGTTCTCATCGCGCAGCTAGGTTAGTCCGGAAGATCAACAGACGGTATTTCAGTAAACTAACCGTCGCTTAAACATCAAACACTGGAACGTCTTCATTATGGTAACGTGTCTTCGGAGAAATTCGTCGGGAGCGTAGTACCCTCGAAGCTCTTCCTCGAATTTCCCCTGGATCGTGTACCTTGTTGTATGGAAATTGCTCGTAGGATCCGTTTGGCCCACCTCCCCCCCGCCCAACCTCCTGTTTTACTGATCGATCTTATAGCACTCGTTGCACGGAAGTACGCTCCGCCATTAATCACGGGCCGCTATTAATCGTCCTTAAGTAGAACGACGTTTCGAAGCGCGCGAGCGAGTACGAGCGGGTAGGAGCCGGGGTACGAACGGTCTCGAGAGAGGAAGAGAGAGAGAGGGAAGGAGAGACCTAGCAGCCTTGCCTCTTTCAATCAGAGGCGAAGGCGAGGAGGTTCGACAGCCGGCAGCCTGTCTCTCGACATCTCCCACAGAAATCCATAGAAATCGCTTCGCATTCGCTCTTATTTGTCGTTTCTATGGCTTGACACCTGCCTCCCGGTCGAACCCACGATTGATGATCCCCTCTGCATATACCGGCTAAGCCCGGCAACTCGAACTTTACGCTTTTTTTCAAGATCGCTCCACGGTGACAAGACAAATTCGACGATATATAAAAGTATACCTCGCGATCCGAATTTTACCGAGGAAACCGAGCAAGCCCCGTCAAAGTGGCCATCGCCACCACCAGTGTTGGGCATTTAATCGGTCATCCGATTGACGACTAAAGTAGAAATTTAGTCGTTAACCGCAATTAACGATTTATAAGTATTTAATCTTACCCGCAAATAACGATCAATCAGTATTTAATCCTTAACCACAATTAACGACTAAACGAGGAGATTAATTGTTAATTGCGATTAACGATTGAAGTAGAAATTTAGCCGTCAATCGTCGATCGAATTTTTTCCCAACTCTGGCCACCATCACGGTCCATTATTCCTCTACTCATCTAAAGATGATTCTAAAAAACGGGTCGTTTCAAATCAAGTATATTAGGAAAATGAAAGCCAATTTTTTACCATTTAGAATAAGCTTTATGACATTTCGTTCTCTGATCTGTTGCGATTTTTCAGGCAACTCAAAGATCCCATGCTCGTAGAACTTCTGCTTTTTATTAGCAACATTTTTATTATTATTACTATTATTATATACGGGCCGAGGTCCTTTTACACAGATGTTTACAGTTGTTTTCAGTAGAACTGATAAAAACAAAAAGAAACATAACGAAGAAAATGTCTCAACCTAAAATTTACATAAAAAGGGACAAGCGCGAAACTAAACACTTACAGGTACGATATTAACAAATAGTCTTGCATAATTTACTTTTGAATGCCTGTAACGTGCCATTAAAAAAATCAATATTATTGTAAAGTATGTTTGAGCGAGAGCAATAATGTGATTTCATCGTTTGAAATCCTGCTCTTGTTCTCAAAACTCGTTCAGGTACGTAGAAATTGATTTGCCTCAGGATTGCGGGACAATCTATATAATAAATAAAAAAATAAAAGCCAATTTTTTACCATTTAGAATAAGCTGCATGACATTTCGTTCTCTGATCTGTTGCGATTTTCCAGGCAACTCAAAGATCCCATGCTCGTAGAACTTCTGCTTTTTATTCGCGAAAATGTTATTATCTTAAAGAAAATATGCAGTTCCCCAAAGGAAGCTAAACATTTCTTTTTAATCGACCAGAGCTACTTTTATTTTCAACAGTTTTGAATTCCGCGCGCGTCTCGCCGGGCGGTTTGAAATGATTTCGAGGATCGTAAAGAGGAAACGAGATGTTTTCGGATCGTAAAGCGGAGCGACACGGTTCCCGATCGTCGAGGAGTTCGGAAATGTTTGTTCTCTGATCGTTGGCCGCGATTTTCGACGCGTTTCTCCGAAAATTTCGTGTCGCGTTACCCGACGCTGCGCCGAAGTTCGCTGGGGTTTTGCGGGGGAACGCGAGTGTCTTTTCAGACGACGCACTCCAACGGATTAGACGGAAAAGTTTAAACGAAACTGCCACGTGAAACGATTGGAAAAAGCTGCATGCGAGAGAGCTCGCGTTGCCTCCGCGTTGCAGCCCGTATTCGATTGAATACCTGCTAGCCCGTAAGAATAAATTTTATTCCTCTGCGGAGCCGGAAACTTTGTTTCCTTTTGAAGGATATTTCGAATCCGTTTCCCGGGGAAAACCGAGGTCACGGGCCTGTAAATGAAATTCTGATAACACGATGGATCATCGGGAGTTTCCCTCGGAAGAACTGCTGGAAACTGTCGAATCTCGTCGAACATCTCGTTTGCATCGGGCGTTCATCGAAAACGAGAAATAGAATAAAAAAATCGCTAGGCTTGTTGACCCGAATTCGCGTCCCGGGAAGCACATATTAAGTACCGTCATTTACAATTGTATTCGGAGGTAAGCACGAAGTTTACACGGTACATAAGCCCGGTCGGTTCTGCTTTACTCGAGGGAGCGTTAATCCTGTTGTTCTTATTAGAAGCAAGCAGCGAGCAGCAAGCTACTACAAGCATTCAAATGGTATTTCTTGCGAGGGTTTGCACAGTAAAATCGAGCTACCGGATATATATAGTCAAAGTTACGGTAAATACAGTTCAAGTGATAAGTCGCCGGGGCGATAGAGAGAGAGCTGTTGCCGTTCGGATGCAAAACCTCCGCTCCCCGAACACGTTTTGCACGTGTTCCACAAGCGGAGTCTTATCATCGATTCGTGCCGGTTAATCCTGCGAAGTCATCGAACTGCGTTCACCAAATCATCTATTTAATACTACGATCACACCACGAATCTTTGTGCGAAAGATACATTTCCTGAATCACAATTGTCTTATTTTTACAAATGTAAATGCACACTGCTTTTTTGTAGTCGCGATAAATGCATTAAATCCGCCGTCCAATTATAATTCTGCGAATCGCTATCTCTCTGCTCTCGAGACCACTTCGGAAATACTTGTTCGGATTAAACGGCGCTCCCGACATTTTCCGATAAACTTTTTACTGCAAATATACACAAGTATCAATGCATTCGGATGAAATTTCAACGAGATCGAACGATTAATAACGGAGGTACATTAATTTCAAGCTACCTGGAATCCAATAACCGTCGTAATAAACAACAGTTAGCTCGAAATTAATGTATCTTCGTTATTGATTGTTCGATTTTGTTGCCATCTCGTCCGAGCGTTGTACAAACTCGTGTTTATCGACGATGGTTTCTTGACTGAAAGGGGATTCGCTCGCGGTACTAGAATTTTCATGGTAAGTTCGGGTTAACTTTCGAGCTGCGGTGACAGAAATCCAACGAACTATCCCAGCAACTTTACATCTTTAAGACATTATCCTGCTCCGACAGGACTTGTCCCCCTGATCCTAGTCGAGAAGATTTCAACCGTCTTGCCTCCGGCTGACTGTAAGAACTACAAGAAGCCGGTTCCTTAGGATCACCCAAGTTTTTGCTCGAATCAGCCGATTTGTTTCTTACGGCCGCGCCTCGTTCGATCGCAATTTATCAGCGTGTCACTGACGTCGATGGAAGTGCTGTATCTATCGAGAACGAGCGATATCTATCGGCTGGTGACGAGAATCAAACGTTGCTCTCGACGAAACCCTCGGAAAGGCTGCAATTTAATGTTATAAATTACTCGAGCGTTCTCATTCGTGGTACAAAATATTGAATAGAATTTCTTTACGTACAGCTTAATATTATTAACAATACTATTAACTTTGCAATATATGAAAGCTGTGTGCATTTTCTGATTAATCAATTTTAAAAATAAAAGTACATATGTATTTATTGAATATTTTATTCTTAATTGGTGAAATTAATTTGTACAAGATTGAATTCGACTTGCAAAAGGGTGGATTTGGAGCGGAAAACCTGCATCTGAAAAAGTCAAGGAACCAATGGTTTTGCAAATTCGGATAAAAGTCGTCGGCGTTTGATGTTGAAAGCTCCGATTTGGGCGGAAGTTTTTCAATTCGGAACTCATCAATTTTAAAAATGAACGTACATATGTATTTATTGAATATTTTATTCTTAATTGGTGAAATTGATTTGTACAAGATTGAATTCGACTTGCAAAAGGGTGGATTTGGAGCGGAAAACCTGCATCTGAAAAAGTCAAGGAACCAATGGTTTTGCAAATTCGGATAAAAGTCGTCGGCGTTTGATGTTGAAAGCCCCGATTTGGGCGGAAGTTTTTCGATTCGGAACTCTGGAAATTCTATGAAAACGGAATCGAAAAGTTGATAGGAGGAGGCCATTGAAAACGATGGCGAACGTATCGATGATTAAATGCGAGGGTGATTCTGTCGAGGATTCTGTCGAATTTAAAGTTGGAAAGACGATGGGAGGCTATGACCCAACGGATTGTGGCGCGTTCCTTTTGAAAATTCTCTCCGGGTGAACGAGAAATTTCGGGGGCAGCTCGACGAGGAAAACGGACGAAAGATATTTTTGTATCGTCGAGCTCGTTCAACCGGGAGAAACGGAATTTCCCAACGCGATGCTCTCGCAAAGTTAGGCTGCTCCGCTGTTAGCGGAAGCCACCGACTTCTGTATAAAAATCTTCGACGTGGCCGCGTAAAGGTTGTTGACAAATTGCATTCTGAAAGTGGCACACGGCCGGGTTTCCGCGTAAGCGACGAACGTCAGAAGCAAGCTACGTCAAAGGGCTAAAACTAACCGCGAACGTCGGGAAAAAGGAGTGTGTAGTGTATAGCTGTGCACCGGTATACACAGGGTGTTCCATTTTACATCGTCATTTGAAATATTTCATCCCTGTCGGGCGCATCGGAAAGAAATTACGATACGACGCCCGCGATAACGGAACAGGGAACCCGCTCGCGATATTTAACGCAACGGAAATCTACGGTGTATAAACATTTTAAATCTGCTCTCGTCGGGATAGCTATATATTGATAAATAAACTCGGTAAACGAGCACGCGGAAATTGTTAACCTTTGTAACGTTATTTATTACATATCGCTAGCTCGAACGTTTCCCGGATCGATACGCTATTTTTATTCGTTCTTGATCGCGCGGCTGGATATTCCCTTGAACACGGTTCCCAGGATAAATTATATTCAAACTACACTCAATTTTCCGAATATTTTCACTTCCAGACAAAGCTGCAATTTCCACTGTTGCTCCAACGCGTCCTATTGATTTTCTACTTTATAAAACCATCACAGCTATCTATTGATCTGTATCTCGTCACGCGAAGTCCTAGCGTGCTTCGATTTTCCTTTTCGAAGAAAGAATTAGCTGAGGGTATCTGTCATCAAAATCATACGAATTTCGCTGCTTGGTTTTTCAAATAAATATCACCAGTGCGTGAAGACGCTGTTACAGTACTCCTCCACACGTGCAGAGGGTAGGAAAAGGGGTGCTGGGGTGAAATTCGCGCGGATATTTAACCAAGATTGAGTGGCCCGCAAAAAGTTCGTTTCGCAGAAGCCTGGACCGTGGCGGGGGCGGCTTAATGCTCGGTATTATGCCTGCTGATGGATGCTGGTCGTTAATTTTATAATTTCAAGAACGAGCGTCGGTTACGTGTGAGCCAGTCGATTTTACGGGGTGGCTCCGGGAGCGGGAAACCTCGCAAACCGGCCGGGAGAAAATGGAGATGGAACTGGAGAAAGGACAGGGACGAGAGAAAAGGCTAGAGGGAAAAAGGGTGAGAACATGGACGGAGGAAAGCGAGTGGAGGAAGAAAGGTGCGGAAAGTCTGAGGATGATTGGCCAGCGGAGTCACCCCCTAGCGTAGGGTACTAATATAAGAGGCTAGGTGGGATATACTCTTACAAATTGTCTGGTACTGGTGCCGGTGCCTGGTGCTGGTTCTTCGTAGAAGGCCGCACGCAGAGGGGGA
Organism: Lasioglossum oenotherae; assembly: GCA_028455765.1. Taxonomy (NCBI): domain Eukaryota; kingdom Metazoa; phylum Arthropoda; class Insecta; order Hymenoptera; family Halictidae; genus Lasioglossum; species Lasioglossum oenotherae. Next base: position 3,737,919 of record CM052287.1, on the reverse strand, counting down.
TTTGTCTCCATTAAAGGGATTGAGGTTTTGTCGTATTTTACTCCCCGCTCTTTTCTACTGTTTCTCCGTTTCCTACCCGAGCACTATTCTTCCACCCTTTGAAGTTTTTCCCATCGCTTGTTCATTCATTAAATCTGCTGTGGTGCGCACACCGGACCCGGCTGTTTTAGGTGAGCCGGTTTTTGCGGCCGGCATGGGACTTTCTCTTGGAAATTTCTAGCTTTGTCCTTTTCTACGACGCGCCCGCAAGAAACGACTCGTTCGTTATTGTCCGGGTCATCGTTCGGCCGGCTCCTTCGAAGGAATACCAATTATTTGCGCGCGGGTCGTCGGAAATATTTCCGCGTCCAAAATGGAATTTTGTCCATTTAGCTATTTTCCTTGCACAACTAGAAATTTTTGTCATTTTTCTATGTTATCCAGAGAAATCCAAGTTTCGATCCTGAAATTTGATTGTAGTCTAATTGTTCGAAATATTAATCGCGAAAGGGAGGTGAAAATGAAGTACACGCGACGATATTTTGCTCGCTAGGAAACCAGAGGAATAGCTAACAAAAGCAGCGGCGGTGGTTCGTTTATCTGGCCCGATTCTCCTCGTTGGACAGGGGCCGTAGATCGACGCGATCATCGCGGTACAGTTTCTTTTTTGTTTGAAAGTTGCGTTAATGGATCGCTTACAACGCCGGACCAAGGAATTATGAGGGAAACAGCACTTCCGCGCCTTATCGCGCAATAATTTATGAACCGTTGAGGACAATTTTGTAGAAACTGGGCCACAGAAGAGCGCTCGGTGAACGGTCCTTGTCTCGATATTGTTTTATCGGACAGTTTTCACTAGAAACTGCGGGCAAAGAGTGTTATAGATAAAAGCAAGCGGTCGAGTTGATCTACTGTTTTCACTTTGGAATAGAGACAACCGAGTTTGCACGAGAGAATGCCGTCTTCTCCACCCGAGGGGGAAGCTATTTACAAGAACGGCACACCGTGTCTCTGTCGTCTCCGAAACCCGAGCGATATCGATTTTGGCAATTTTCAATGTCTCTTCGCGAATAATAATCCATCGTCCGGAAAATCTGCCGGCGTTATTTAATCGGCTACAGGTTTCCTTCGAGGCCGCCGGGATATTTTAAGAAGCACATTTTCACGGCTAAATATTTATGGAAAGGTGTCTTCCCCCGGCCACGGAAATTTATTCCTCAAATATCCTTCTATCACACCGGGTACGCGGCCGCGCCGTAAGTTTCGTGCAAATTTGTCTGAGTTACTTCGGATATCTACCGAAATACAGTATCCTACTATCCCCCCTGCCACTACCCACCGACGCGACGTCTTTTTTCCCTCCTTCGTCACCCGAGAGCTCAAATATTTGCACGATCGATGACGGTCTTGTCATCGTATAATGGCAGAAGGAGCGACATATTTGCATTCTTCTCCGCGTTCACCGGGAGCGCGAGAAAACGTGAAAATAAAATTAAAGACGCGCGCGCGCGCGCGGGAGAGAACGAGGCGAGCATAAAGTTGCGCTCGAACACCTTTAACGAGAGAGCATTTCGAGTTTCCAAAATTTCATTTTAACCACGGTTTAATTACCCGTTGCCTCGATTTTGCGACAAGATCGGTTTCTAATTACCGCGCGTCGACACCGCGGAGCTGCGTTTTGCGCATTCTTCCAGCGGTCTCTCGGTAATCTGCGCTTTTTCGCGCGGTTTTCCGAACGCTAATTACCCGAACGAGACACGCGTAAATAACGCGGCGCTTCTTCCCCGAGGAACGGTCGAAATGAAACTTGAACCCGCGGAACGGATGCTTTGACGTTATCCAGTACGTTTGGGCGAGGAGATGCGAGAAATCCGAGTTTCAATCCTGGAGGATAAATGACTCGAAAGTTGTGAGTGTTTAAAGTTGAGGGATTACAGCGTTTTGGCGGCGCTGTTACCTGTAAATCGCTCACCTTTAAACACTCGTAACTTTTGAACCATTCATCCTCCAGGATTGAATCTTGGATTTCTCGCATTGTCTCGCCTAAGTCTACCGGGTAACATCGGGAAAAGGCGAAAATTTCTGGTTGCGCAAAGAAAGGTTTACCCCTTCGACGATGACGGTATCAGGTGACGATGTCCGCAGTCGTTTCGCGTACGCTCGCTCGCTAGCTCGCGGTTTCAACCTCCGATCCGCTGCTAAACGACGTAGACATTTATCAATGAAATTATGAAACTACTACAAGAAGGTGTCTTCAGTTCCACGAGATTACGAGGATCAAGGCCCGTTAGTCGCAACTCCCAGCACCAGACTTTAACTGGTTTTAGTCAAAGTGCCGTAATTCCCTGCGACGAAAACGTAACGAGTTCCGGGAAACGGGGACAATCTATCCTACCGACGTCCCCTCCTCCCCCTCGACAGCCTACGCCATTGCGACCCCCTACCACCTCGGCGTTTCCATTGCGGAAACTCCGAAAGTAAAAGTCCGAAATCCCGTACGCAACTTTAAATTAACGCAGTTCGTTTTACTCGCGTTCCGCGTTCTTATTTCCACGACGGTCCTCCTCGCTCGGCCCTTGGGGAGGTTACGGGGTTGCAACCGGGGGTGAAATAGAAGCGAGGGGGTCGGCGAGACGAAGGTGGTACGCGGAAGGTGGTTCAAGATACGCGTGAAAAAGTGGCCGTCCGGAGGAACGATGCTCTCCGGCCGCGTTTCTCGCCGCGTTACCCCCGCAAGTGAAAAATACTTTGCCCGGGATAAACCCCGACAATTAATTTACACGAGATTCACCCCGGCCGCCTTGTATTTACACGCGGCACGGCCGTAACGCGAGCAAGCTACCTGCTACGGTGATATTCGTCCTCTCTATAGATTATAACGCTCGGTGAACTTGATCTTCCGCGACCCTCCTCCTCTTCATACCACTTCTTCTCGGGGGAGAAAGTTAAAAACCAACTTGGGGCTTGTTTCTAGCTGCGCGAACCCTGCATGCACACTGTCCCTCAAGAAACCGACGCAGTTGCTGCGAGAACGTTCAAGCCGCGCGACATACAACATTCTCGAAAGAAATTTTATTTTTCTCATTTTATTTCCGACATTATTTCGGAACGCGACTCGCGTGCAAAATGAGAATATCATAGGTCATTTTAATACATTTAATATGTTGAAAATAGTGTAGCAGTGTTTTAAAATTTTTTTGATTCCTGCATGCACACTGTCCTTGAAGAAACCGATGCAGTTCCTGCGAAAACGTTCAAGCTGCGCGACATACAACATTCTCGAAAGAAATTTTATTTTTTTCATTTTATTTCCGATATTATTTTTGAATGCGACTCACTTAATACATTTAGTAGGTTTTTAATAGGTTGAAAATAATGTAGCAGTGTTTTTAAATTTTTTTCACTGCTTCACGAGGGTTAAGAAAGATTTGTGTTTCCTTTCGAGCGAGCCTTTAGAAGTCAGCTGGCGAATGGCACGTTGGTAAAGATAAAAGACATAGAGCGAACCGTTGCGAGCGTTCGAATACTTTGGCGCGTCCCCCGGCAGAAAATCCTTTAAGTTTGCCCGATCTAGTTGAAAACGATAAAAAGCCGCAGGAATAATTGAAATTCTGTAGCCGGCGAGTCGAAAGAAATTTAATTTCGTTACCGGTGGGGGCTGTCTGAAGCAGGCTCGGTGCTGCGGCACAAATCACTATGATAGAATGTTTTCATATAATATGAAAAGCTCCGGGGGGATGAGACGCGCCGCGGCCCTTGCGGACTACTCAATCATCCCTCTTAATCCGGGACTAAAGTCTAAAGGAGTAAAGGTAATCAAGATAAACTACTGTCCCGGGAGAATTTGAACTTGCAGCTGGCTGGGAAGACATCGAAGTAATTAATTCGTATCTTTTCCCTCTTGTCGTGTAGACGCGAACTGCGCGAACAAGGTGACCGAGGAGAACGAGGGAGAGAGAGAGAGAGAGAGAGAGAGAGAGAGAGAGAGAGAGAGAGAGAGGATGAGAGACAGTTACCTTTTCCCTTGGAAAATGAGGCTTATGAAATAGACGTTTCAATTAATGCTGTTCGGGCATTCAGACGAGCCGAGATTAGAATCAGCCCACGACCGCGTAAATTATTCCGATGAAATTAAAAGATATAACTGAGCCAACCACCCTCTCGTCTCCACCCTGCGCCGCCCTCCCTCTCCCATCGACGCTCCCATCCCTTCCCTCTCCTATTGAAATACAATTCTTGTATTTCTTGCGACTGCAAGCTCTTTCAATTATCGGACCGAACTAATGAATTACGATTTCGTTGTTTTATACTTCGATTTTCATCTTCCGTTTCCCGGGGCTCGCAAATAGATCGTTCTCTTTTGAAGACTCGCGGCGAGCCGGCCGGGTTTGATTGAACCAGAAATCCATCTCGATTCTACAATTTTTATCAAGCAAATAGGGGGCGAATCCATACGCGGCGAGCCGTTCCATCTGGACTATCACGGTAAATTACATGCATTTTGCTCGTAACATTACGAGCTCTCGATATCTCGCCACGGTGAAAATTATAAAATATCCGAGCTTCTCTACCTGTGCGGCTCGAATGATCTTCGATTACAGTAATAAACTCTGGCGCGCGAGCTGTACGCGAGGTCTCGTTTCCCGAGATTCTCATTTTCGTATCGTTCCTCGTGACCTCGACACGATAACGTCGTCACAATATCGTCTGAATCATGGGAAGAGGATAGAATGGAGAGGACCGAGAACGAGATCGATCCCCGTCGCTGAATATTTATTCCGTGTATTTGTATGCGAGAACGACGACGATTCGCCGCATATTTATTCGGACTCGCTTAGGCCGGAATAAACGTCCGCGGAAGTGTCAAAGCGGGGCCGCGCTCAAAGTTAAGCGCTTTATGTTCAAGTGAAGCTAATAGGGATCCTCGCTTAACAACACTGACAGTAAAGGCGGCGGAGCCGTGCCGGAACACTTTACCAATTTGTCGCGTGTAGAACTTGCGCGTGCTTACCGCAGTCCGTCCCGTTTAAAGTGGTCACCGAACGCCGCTCCGCAAGCAAAAACACGCCCGGAACGTTCTTACTTTTTACCTTATAATTGCGCGAGCTGCATCTCGGAATGTTCAATTAACGTTGCGCCCATTACCAGCGCTACGAATATTCCCGCGAATATTCGAACAAAACGTTTCTAACCAACGCGTTCCCTTTTTCTGTTGCAGGTAAGAGAACGGGTTCAACGTCGAACGCAACCAGACGATTCGATACGATCATCGCACGGCCGAGATAATCGAGCGACCCGTCGCCAAGTCTAACTTCCTCTTCAAAATAGAATCCGACTAGGGCTTGCAATCCCGCGGGATAGACGCGGGATTTATTTCAATTCCGCGGGTTCGATCCAATATACAGGATGCACCCGTTAAGTTATGTCACAATTTTTTACACATTTCCGGTAGTGCAATATTAAAAAATGTTTTAGACAAAAGTTTCTCAGTACTTGGTCAGCTACAGTGGATAACAAAAGTAAGTTAACACTCATATTTTCAATAATGAAATCACGATAACAGTAATATTTATTCACTTATAAAAATAAACAAGTTGATTATATGTTTAATGGTAATGTTGAAAACAAAATTTATCACGATAAGATCACAGTGATCTGAAGATTTATCAAGATATTGATCTTTCTATACTAAATATACGAAATTATTCGGGATCAGAAAATGATGGAATCCTCCGGGATTACAAGCCATAAATCTGACTCATAATCGACATTAACGTCGCTTCCCACTCGCGGAAACCTTTCGAAGTCGCACGACAATGCATCTATAACTCTTTGCGTGACTCACAGTCGGTTAAACCGCTCCGCGCTCGTTGCAATTGTCTGATTCGACTAGAAATTACTTCAACTACTTTCCCTTGAACGGCGCGGCGCGCTGGTCTGACCGTAAACGATCGTAACTACTGTTTTCAGCGATAACTCTTCGAAAAAACGTCGGCCAGCAATTGTATCGTGCGCGATGAAGCACGCGGTAGTCCCGCTCATAATAATAATCATCTCTCGACGACCTATGTGCATACAGCGTGCAGAATGTTTTACACGTTTGCACGTGACTATCGTTCCTGCGATCTGAGGCGAGCAAAGATTTTTCCTTTCCATTCGACGAAACAGATGGAATGCGGCGACTACTTTCTTCCTTTCCTCTGCTGTTAACTTTTCGCCATCAAATGGCAACTCCGAGGCGCCACTGGTAATTGTTGTACCATTATTCAGAATATGTTTCACGCTATTCGATTTCTATGCGATACAATGGAAATATTCTAGATCGGAAGAAAAATTAGCAAAGTTCTGTCGTATTTGAAACAAGCAGGTAATTTTTATAAATTCATTCAACTGTTTTCTTTAAGACACGACAGAACTATCCGTCCAATCTAATGTTTCAAATCACGATATGATCGAATAGGAAGCATCCCCCATTGCGTGGGGGTTACGCGGACAACAATCGTCGGAATTCTCGCGACGAAGCGACGAAAGAAGAGTTAAAGAGCTCGGAAAAGGGAAAGAATGGAACGCTAAACGGTGCTCGGCAATTCGTAGCAGCGGTGGCTGTTCTGCAAGAATATTTATATTCTTGGCACCTAGCTCTCGTAAATCCCTGGCCAGCAATTAAGGCTAGCCAGCCTACGGGTCTCGTTTCGTCTGATCTCGTCTCTTCCATCCAGTCCGCAGCCTTGTAACTCTCGCCGGTCGTTAACGCGGACTATCATCGCACAGACTGCCGCTAACTGGCAACGTGTTCTTCCTCCGCCTTTCTCCGGCGTGTTGCACGGTGCAACCTGCACCCTCGGTGTGCAGCCCTTGGCCGGCCTCCCTCGAAAGCAACACGACTACTCGTTAACCCACGCTCATCGCCGCAAAATGTTACCGCATTATCCTTCCGCGTTCCCATCGGACGAAATATTTCGACTCGTTCGATCCCCTGGCGCCGAATCTTGGCATCGACCGGTCCCGATCGGCCGCGATCGCTCCAAGAAACGACGCAATCATGCTACTCATGCTACAGAAACGACACATGCGCCGAACGGGTTCTCTAGGAATTAACGAACCAGCGAAACTTTTTGTTTTCTTAGCTTGTGCAAATACCAGACTGCGGATCTTTATGCATTCATAGCAAAATTGAGTGGATGAAATTGAAAATTGTTGGAAAATTTAAGAAATTGAGTATGCCAATATATAATTTCCCCTCTACTAAAATCATTAAAGGAAGAAGTAAGATTCAAGTTGGTTTCTATTTCTTGCGATCGATGCAAAATAAACATTTTCTACGTGAATTGCAACAATCTCGAGAGAAATAGAAATTTGTTTCCTTTCTTAATATGTTTAATCGGTTGAAAATAATATAACTATATTTTTTAATTCTTCCAATGTTTTTACTGTTTTAAATTACATTTAAAACTACTCATTTTTCCCATAAATGCATAAAATCTAGTAATCACTTTTCACCTTCGACTCTTTTTAACTTTTAATTACTCGCGCGTATAGCATTCGCAATCTGAATTTCGCGGAGTCTCAGCCCGGAAAGCTCGGAGGCCTGGAAGATCGATTTGCTTGAAACTCGCCAGTAAAATTTCGAGCCGGAAGAGGCCGGGGATGAAAGATTCCGCAACCGGAGGATACGTTTCATTATTTTTCGGCGGGGAGTTAGCGAACGCGGGCAACCTGTGGCCCAAGATTCGTTCGAGGGTCGGTTCGATATTACCGGGCGGTTACTCGGGCCAGATGGCTTCATTCTACTCATTAACCCGGGTCGTTTGCGCGGAATGTTTCCTCGCGAGCATCCGCCCCCGGGACGGCCTGTACTCGGTCCTGTACTCTGTACACACTTGCGTGGAGCGACGTAAGATTTGTCACGTACGCTGCGAGACGGTAAGTTTCGTGCAAGTTTTGCCCGGTGGTTTATACCTTCCTGTAATTTGCCGCGTAGCCCAGCGCAGCCGCTGCGTCTTTATGCCGTCAGCCGGGTCAACTGCTCCCTCGTTAACTTGCCACGTGCTAGTAAAATCTCGTCAAATTACCCTTTCGTGTAGCGCAGTCGCGTCTCTCTTCCATACACACTCTCGCGCTCTCTCTCTCCCTCTCTCTTTCTCTCTTTCGTGTACTGGCTGGCAGGGCTGGATTCGCCAGCTGCGCCAAAAATAAATCATTTCTCGCTACGGCGACGGCTGTTGTGTCGTGGGCGCCCCGGAAAAACGACGCTCCCAGACACGGAATATCAGCCGAATAAACCGCATTCTCCCGGGTTTCGTTCCGTTCTTTTATAGAGACGTTACTCGCGCCAAATACGACCCGTTCGCACGGTAACAGCTCGCCGACCTCTATCCCCTACTTGTCGGCTTCTCTACTCCATCCGATGTGTCGATCACGCCAGAAGATTACCGATTTGCGGATTATCGTCGAGGAATATTTTTGCAATGTCTCGCCAGCCAATAAAAGTACCACAATCTTCGTCTTACCAGTTGTTACAGTTAGTGTGGCAGCGTGGTGATTAGCTGTTCATATTTTTCCACACGTGCTAGCAGCGAGACGTTAAATTATTCATCTTTCTGAATCCGAGAGACGAACGAGGTGCAGACGACGATTAAACACGACAGACTAATGCGTCGGGCAATCACCGTTTACCGGAAACAATAAAAGCCGATGGCGAACGCGATGCGCACACATGGTCTATTATTCTTCGTTCGTCCGTCTATCTTTCCGCAGTTGAAAGTTAATCTGCGCGGTTAGCGGCGAGATCTAATCCGAGGGAGGTAACTATCGGAGCCAGGATAAACATGGCAGGCTATCCCGGGTTTATAGTTTACCCTTTCGAGGTTGCTGCGCTTGTCGAGAGGGGTAGAGGCAGTGGAGGATGAGAGGGGTAGAGCAAACGGTGGAAAAATGACGGGGGTGGAAAAGAGCAGGACTAGGAGAATTTTCAAGCACGACGTCGCTATTACATCGGATCAGAGAGGAATATTTCATCCGGCGCCGTTGATTCGACGAAAACGAGAGAGCCAGAGAGGGAGAGCGACGCGCAAACCACCCTTTCTCCAGGCTTGCCTCAGCCTGCTCTCTCTCCCTGGCCCTCCTCTGCCCTCCTCCGCCCTACTACGGATTATTAACGGGCAATTTGCCGCGTCTGCTGCTGACTGTATTGTCTCTCTATTCTCCGGCCCTCCACTGGTTTGATGGTAAGCTGTCTCCTCTTTCTACCTATCTCTCTCTTTCACTCTCTCTCTCTCCCTCTCTCTTCATCCCTCTGCTCGCCCTCTTTTTTCCCGTCGCCTCCTCTCCAACGTTAGTATTCGGATCGTCTCGTTTCCTTCTAGTTCCCAAACCGTGTCTTCACCACCCTCGCTTTCTCCCCGTCACTTTCCTCAAATCTATCCCCTTCGTTCGGCCTAACCACCTACGAACCCGCCCACCCCTTCTTCCTTTTACACGACCTGTGTCGAATCCTTCCAAGTTCGTTAAGGAAAGCACAAGTGGGCGGGCTCCGTTACTTAAAACCTCGCTGTTCGAAGACCTTTTCTCCACGAGTGCCTCTTGGCCCTCCCACAACCGGCTCGAGAACCGGAACACTGTCCACCGTCCTGCGTGTGACGACTACAAGCGAAAATAGAGGCGATTCGAGAATCCAAGTCGACCGACGAACGAGACTCGAACCGGGAGGCTCCTCGAGACCGACGTTACACGTCAAATCCAACAGTGTCTTACACTCGGATACAGTGTAGTACATGCGATATTAAGCAGACTTTCTGTCACAGTTTTACTGCTATCGAATTCGTTTATAAAATACAAGCTCTCGAATCCAGCCGTGCTTATGAATTTTTATCTCATGAACCGCTCCACAGTGGGGGCCAGAAATCGATCTTCTTGGACAAAAATCTGCCGACAACTCAGTTTTTCATCGATTCAATTGGAATTCTCTTTTTAAATGTTCGTGAAGGACTATACTTTGACGACGTGCCGCGCGAAAATCGTTAAGTTAAAGTGTAAAATTCTTTGAAAGAGCTGTCAATCACAGTTGACGTTGTCGAACAGGGAGCTGGTACATCAAGTACTGGGAACGTGGCCCGAACTTTCTTCAGAAAAGCCGAATCAGTTGCTGTGCAGTGACTGGATTAAACGCGGTTATTATCACAAGACTACATCACATTCTTCGGGTAATTACATGTCCAAAAAGATCGGTTTCTGGCCCACTGTGCGCTCGTCCGATTCTGTCGATTCTTTTCGCATCCGAAGAATTTTTGTTCACCTTCGAAAGTTGATTTGTCAGTTCCGAAAATTTTGAACGAAGTTACAGGTTCGATTGCACGGGGACGATTGAGACTAGTCCAGGGTTGGGAACAGATAGGTTTTATTGGACGAACCGGCGCGGCGCGTTAATTGTCCCGAGGGAATGGTAAAATTCCTGAGGCGGCGCGGAGGCTGACACCGGCCCGAGTATTTACGACATATTTGCCCGGTAATATCGGGCCTAGGAACCTTCGGTGATACACGTGTGCATGGTAAGCCTGAGAAAGGCGAAGAGCCAGCGCCCCGACACTGGCCGTGCTTCCAGCTGCAGCGAGTAAGCCAGTTAGGCGGGGTATTTAGGAGGGAATTTGGTGGTCCTGAAGTTGTACATTATACCGTCTACCCCGGGCTCGCGGTTATACAGGTCGGCCGTGAACCCCAAATCCAGCGTCTCCCTTGGGCTGGAATTTGTGGCTCGGTAAATTTAATAAGTCGACAACCACCGCTGTCCTGCAATTCCCACGGGCTCGCTGTGTCTTTAATAATTTTCTCCCGTCAGGAATTTGTTGCGGGACCGCGGGACCTTTTCAATCGTCACTGGGAATCGTAAACCGGTTGCGCATTCCTCTTCCCAGAACGAACACCGCGCGATCAAGCCCCTACACATTTACTTCAGAAAAGGGCCTAGCAGACTAAGGGTGGTCTGAGACACCCTGTATATGTATAATATAACCGCATGTAAAACTATATACTACTTACGTAATGTTATGCGTCGCGTTTAAAAAGAAATAATTGATGAAGAAGAATATGATCTGATAAGAAACACTGCACTGTACATTATACCAATATAATGACGTAATTTTATTTGTTTTTCAATATTTAACTATGTTCCACCAATTCGACCATCTTGAAACTTTTTTATACGTTAGATAAGCAACAGAACATTGTTCTTGAATTTTTTGGAAGTGGTCACTCGAAGGGTTGTTTGTAATTCCCACCCCTAAAAAATTAAATGATTTTTTCTACCCTTAATAATTTGATCACGATGGTGAAAAAAAATGTATGATATGTAGGAGGTAAGTTCGAGTATTTTCGTTTTTTTTATCCGAATATCTTAATTAACAACCGAGAAAAAAAATGATACAGTTAAGGGTATTTACTCTCATATCATCCTTATACGAAGGGTTAGAGACTCAAAATTTTAGGGCGTTATCTTTCAACCTAAAACCATTGTTTTCCCCAAAATATCAATAAAAATTGTGGGTGGGGCAGCTGGACCAATCTTAGTCTGCTAGGCCCTTTCTAATTATAGCAGTGTTCGACGAAAAAATGTGTTGAACTTGCCCGTAAATTTTGATATGGAGTTTCTCTTTGAATTTTTCATTCCCTCAGCGTCTCTCGTTTGCGGCGACGACCGTGTTCGCCTATTCGTCTACATATTTCATGATAACGTCCACAAGGCCACCGGCGGAATAAAAGCAATGGCGACGAACGGGCTGGTGTGTAGATCGAGAAATGTTTTGCTAAAAACTCTGCTAATTCATCAGTGCAATCTCTTGGTAGGGTTTGTAGAAAAATGTCGTTCGAAATAATTGATCGATCCGGAGCTCTGTGCGACGTGACGAGGGGTCAAACGTTTACAGTGTTCGCGAAGGGGCGACCCCTGAGAGCCAAATACCAGCAGACCATTCTACAAAGTAAACAAGATGGGACCCGCCACGGCTTATCCTCGTCTGAATGCAACAAGCTATTTTCCTTGTGCTCGGTCGTGCCGCGCCGGCGAGCCGGATTGCTCTACACTCTGGACAAGGCGGGACGATGTCGTTGTCTACGATCCTTCCCGCGTCTCCGTCTTCGAACCTGACACCGTGAAAACGATTCTCTGAAGCGCCTTTCACGTGGCAGTCATTTGTTTCTGCACAGAGAAAGAGTGCACGAAGACCCGGCGCAGGTACAGGATATGTATAGGACGCTGTGTTTCAAGATTATGGAGAATCTGGTGCCCACAAGTAGCGAGGGTTCAAGTTCAATATGCACTCACGAATCCGAGTCAATTTCAATAACCAAGTTTCATTTCATGGGTTTAGATTACTACTTCAAAGCAATAATGTTTCAATAATTATATCTGGAGAACGTATTCATTTTATACATTTTAAACTGACATCGAACCTCGGTACGAGCACTTACAACTTTCGAAAAGATACTTATGAGTACTTCGACGTCGAAAGGAATCGAATCTTTCACAAGTAGTACTCGAATCTTAGAAATCAAAACTGCATAGTAGGTTTTCAGCACTTTCTTTATTAAATTCGTAGCTATTTAAAAATAATATTTTATTTACTATACTTGGTTTTATCCTATTTCTTTTTTTATTCATGTATTTCCTGCTTTTGAAGACACTCTTTCTGTGGGTACAATAGTGGTCATTATACAAAGATAATCACGTGTAATTTTTGATAAAATGGGCTACTTCATTGAATTTTCAAGCGAAACTAATAACGGGTCTTCTTTGCGTTCTAAATATTGTGATTTTAGATAATTTTCCACTACTAACACAGCAGACGATGAAAAAATAATGATTAGAAAAATCAGAGAATTTCCAGTACAATATTCATAAAAGTTTCGAATCTGTTCGACCAAGCTTCGCATATACTTGCAAGTATTATTTCCGTTTACCAAAGTACTTGAAGAAGATTCCAAACTGTCTGGCATAGGTTCGAGTATACTTAGGAGTACATTCCTTAGGAGTAACTTTCAGAGGAATTCAATCAGAGTTCGAACCTGTTTGCGAGGTACTTGATCCCATCCCTACCCACAAGTATATTTATGAAGTATTTCGTGAACATTTGGAAGAATTGCGTAAACTTGTTGCATAAAGAATTGTATGGAACGAGAAAACCGTGATACAAATATATCTTTTCACAAGTAAGCATTTTATTCTTAACATCGCATATATTTTGTTCTCACTATTCTTTTTTTTTTAAATAAAGTAACTTGTGAGGAAATAAATGCAGATTTCGTATCACCAACATCTGCATCAATTGAGAAAATGAGTTAGCACTATTTGAAAAACTGTAGCACATGGAACAAGGCGTGTTATCTTCAGCCGGATCTATAAGACGAAGATAAATCTCCGATCTGCTTCGAAGTGGAATAACAAAGTAGCACTTAGTTCATCGAAGTTCTGAAGAAACAGCAGTTATCGTTCATCGAACGAAACAGAAGATTGGCAGCAGGCGATGCGTTGAAAAATATTTCATTAGTTGTAATTGACAGATTACTTTGCTCACCCGGTCGGTTTATTGCGCCGCGAACGAGCATAAGCGAGGAACGAAGAACCAGGCCGTTTTCGAGGAAGAAGAATACGGGGGAGTGGCGGCGAAGGTATTTCACTGGAAACGCTCGCGTTGGAAAATTCCATGCATACGCGAGTATCGCGAAAACAACTGGCTTTGTAATAATGCGAACCGGTTGCGCTGCCCTGTAAAATTGCGTTTAATATCCGCCGATTCCCGCGATCCGCGAGAGCAGCAGCTGCCCGAAGAGGATCCAGCATCATCGCGGTTTTTTCGAAACCGCTTTGTCTGGTTCCGTGTGTGCGTGCGTCGACGCTAACGGCGAGACACGCGACTCCGAAGAACTTTGTAAAAATACAGGAGTAACGTTAATAAAGCGAAACCGTGTGATCGTTTTCTATAATACTATGGCCACTCTGGAGTACGTGTTGCACAAATGACTTCGCGGAAGCTATGCGGATGGGTATATTAAATTCTTCCCCGTCCGCCGTATTCGCCGCGCCTTTATCTAACAGATTTTTATTAAATCTGGAGCTCGTGTAGCTGTTCCAGGGACGAGCGGCTCTGAAAATAATGCAACTACCAGACGCGAGCACTCGCGCGAGCGCGCGCCAGCCAACTTGGAATTTGTTTCATCAAACATTACAGAGTTCCAACGCAAAACAATTACCGCCGTAAATGGCGAAAGCGTTTAACGCGCTGATTAACCCGCGCGATTCTTTGTCAACATTAAAAAATTCATTTTTTACATAATATTGTGACATTTGTGAATATTCCACGAATATTCCATTCAGATTCACGTTCTGTTCATTATTGAAATGTGCTGGTTGCCCGATAGAACCGTCGCTATGGTAACTTCGAATTTTGGAAGCTCCGCAGAGCACGTTTCGTTGCATTTACTATAAATTTACTTCATTTAACGATAAAAATTCACGTCGTCCTTATTTTCATATACTGAGAAAAAAAAGTAGTTACTTCAATAACACGCGTGTTATTGTAATTTTTTTACTTCGATGAATATCAATGTATTCTTCTCAATAGTATGAAATTTAGAAGCAAATCGTGATGTATTTGAATTGTCTATCATGAAATGATTGAAAATATTATTTGATTCAATACCGTATATTATTATTCGTAATTTTTCTTTTTTTTCTTTCAATCAGATATGTTGTTAAAAAAATTTGAGAAATGTATTGATTTATACTGGAATTGGTTTGAGGCCATATCTTATTTTTTTGAAAACATTGATGGTCAAGCTATTGGCTTACATGATTGGCGGAAATGAGTTTTGCTATTGAAATTCAATAATATTAAATATTAAAATAAGTTCATATGATATTGGCACTATTCAATAGTACATCTGATTGAATCAACATATTTTTTTTTTTGTTTCGACAGGATTTTTTTCTCAGTGTAGTTGAAACACACGAGATCGCTGAAACACGAAACGATAAGTTTCAGTTTGAATTTGAACGGTCTAGGTGGAGGAACGGCGTTTGACGGATCAAATAATTCGGATTCGGAGGATTTACGATTACTATTGTAATTCTGGAATCAAAGCGGTGCGGAGGGCGCGTTGGTCAGCTGCGCCTGTTAACGTGGATCAGAACTTTGGGTTAACGTAATACCTCGTAACGATCACCGGCATCAGATGTATCCAACGACGGTAAATGAAACGCGAAACGATAAATCATACGCGGCGCATACTGCGGTTATGTTTTTCGATCTCCATGCAGATGGGTTGTAAACGTTCCATTAATCGCGATCGCACGGTTCTAATAACGATAGCGCGTGCGCACGCTTCTCCGCACCGTGAACACGCCGTGCTGCTTTATTGGGCGCAATTAGCGTGGCCCGTTCGAATTAAAAATTAGAACCTGCGATAGAGAAAACAGCGGAGGCTGTTCGATTCGAAATTTGCACGCGTGCATGGCTGGTTCGAATTAAAACGAGATTGTTCGATCTTAAATGTTCGTTCAAGCTTGTAAAAGCCCTTTTCAGATATATTTTTCTGCTCGACACCTCCTAAAAGCCTCTGAAAAATCCGAGGCAAATAGTTGTAGATTTTCTAGGAGTTTCAGTGGCGGAGCAACAAGTTCTCTCAACGTCATTTTTCACAGCAGAGTCATTGGAGAGCCCGTTAATAGGCTTCCGGTATTTAAAGCGCTAAAATTCCAAAGAGCATGGTAAAAGCGACACTAAAGTGAACAGAGCAGAGTTCGGCAGCCATGAAATTCATTTTTATTTATCCCGCGGAACCGGCCTCGGGTACTTTCCGATTGTAACGAGAGCCTCGTACAGGGAAATTGCTGACGCACGACGAGGTATTTTCGCGTCGTATCGATTTCCGGGTTTGCTGCCAAAGTGAGCGCCCTTTTCGAGGAAACGGGTTATCGCGTGCAGTCGCGATTTGTACGAATCCGGTAATTGAATGAGTACGCTACTTGAAGAAGTTGCGTAGTTCGCGGGAGAGCCTCGAGGGTTTTCACCCTTTTGCCTCGCAAAGGAACCAACAGGGGGAGGAGGTAGTAGGCAGGAAGTACGACGGAGGGGCTCGCAAAGAATGGATTCGAGGGTTCTGGTGAAAATGGGTTGGAGGATGTTCGTCTGGTTTTTCAAAGTGTACTCTTCGCCCCCGCTTGTTTGTTCTCGCCCTCACGGATCTCGGGATCGCTCCCCGCGTCTTCGCGTTGTTCGATCTTCGACTTAGGGTAATACAGGAAACTGGTGTTCGCCCCCCCCCCCTCGAAATATCCCGCGGAAGTAGGTTAAGGTTTATCATCTTTCCTCGGAGTCGCGGCTCTCCGTCCCGGAACCGTTTCTGCGAAATAGCTGGAATTAATTCGAGACTTTTCATGTCTTAACCCGACTCAGAGTCACCACTAAAAATTGCTGTACAGTATCTATGTAAAATTGCTGTTAAATATGGTGGTACCTAATCGATCACTAGACATGTACGTATTGTGTGAGGTATTATATCAATTTTTACATCCATTAAATGAAAAAAGTATATATGAAGCAGAGTTGGGTATTAATCGATTAAAATTTTAATTTAAGATTGATTGATTAATGTGCACGATTAAAAAAGTAATCATTGAAAAATCGGCGATTGATTCAATCGATCGATGAAGTTAATCGTTAATCGTTGATTAAAAGAAGAAACCATCGAAAAATCGGAGACTGACTCAATCGATTGATGAAGTTAATCGCCACACGGTCTATCCATAAATTGTAATAAGAAGGGAGATGGAGATAGAGAGCGAAGGTGGAGAATTGAGAGGAATATGTCTCAACAAAAACTGAGTTTACATTTTTTTCAGTATTCCGTTTTGATTCCGTATTTCATTTCGAAGTTTCAGCAGTTAATCATTAATCAATTATCCGATTGACGGTTACAATTGAAAGGAATGTAATTGTTAATCGCAATGACGAAAGTAGACATCTAACCGTTATTCCCAATTAACGATTAATCAGTATTTAATTAATATTAACTAGTATTTAATTTAATTTAATTTAATCGTTAACTGCAATTAGCGATTTATAAGTATTTAATCGTTAACCGCAATTGACGACTAAACTAGGAGATTAATGGTTAATTGCGATTAACGATTGGAGTACAAATCTATTCGTCAATCGTTGATCAAGTTCTCTGATGTAATGAAATTATTCTGATGTCGGAAATCGGTGAAAAATTGTGGCAATGGACCTATTAAAAGGATTAAAAAATATCAATTGCGAATTTAAAGGAAAGCGATATTATTCGATTCATTTACAATATCGTAAAAATTACATTGGACTTCTTTTTTTTTTAATTTTTGCTAGACCACTTTCATAATTATGGGCGCATCCATTCCGCCCAAAGATCCGTAATTAATAATGTACAATGAAGAGAGACACGAATTTTGTTGATCTTCTTGCGATTGTGGCGCACGGTGGAGCGGGGTTGGCCCTTTTTGCGTCGGGTCTCGCGAACTTTCGGTCTACTTACGTTTCTTGCCGAGGTATTCCGGGCAACAGAACCGCCGCCATTTTCGCGGCAGCGTCGCAATAATTTCGAAAGTTTCGGAATCGTGCTGCGGCCGAGGCGCGAGGTTGACGCGAATATTAAAGACCCTGTAAAATCGTGTCCTCCCGTCTCTTCCCCGAAAGAAACTCGATGAATACTAAAAGCCTTCCGCCACGATCGTCTCTCCAGGGCGCTGTCGACGTTTCTGGCTTTCCACCGATACTCGCGATGACTGGCGAATATATCGTCCGCCATGTCACGGTGATGTTTGTTCGAGCGAAATGCAACGAGCAACCGATGCGCGCGTTAATATTCTAGGCGAAGATATTAATGTTGCAGGGACTGTTCACGCGTGACGATTCGATAAATGAAACATTCAAGCAGCCAGGAAATTGGGTTCAACTTACAGTGACGCCGGGGCTCGTATCCGAATCGCTTAATGGCAGCAAATTGTACGGCGAGCGCGCGTTACACAAATCTCTAGATTAAAACCACTTCAATTTCGCTGTGCGAGTGCCACTATGGACGATAATTACTTGTCAGCCGGAGCGTGTAACGTATTAGCATGAATCAACAATTCGTAACACTCGAGTGTAATAATTGATGGCGACCGGGTTGCGATCGTTGCTCGATAAAATCTCTGTTCAACGAATCGAGAGTCGATTTCGACTCTGGCACGACTAGAAATATCGACGGCACTGTGATTTTCTTTTCATTGAGGAATCGAAAGTCTTGAGCACGAGAAGAGGACCGCTAAATAATAGAAATTAATATTTCCGAAGAAAATTGAACGCTTCCGGTCCCGGGGAAAATTGGAAAAATAAATCAAGACGGAAACATCCTTCGAAAGCCACACGAGCCAGCGAATCGATACGGTATATCGGTTTCGCAATGACCCCGAATGCCAAACAGGAGAATAACGTGCTCTCCGGAAGAGTTGCAGCGACTCGCTCGAAAAAAAAGAATAGACGTAGACGCGTAATTAAACTTTCCCGGTACCCCTCCTCCGACGACGACCACCTAACCAAGTTACACAAAAGTCCTGCTGAATCGTGGAACGAAGAAACGTTGTAGAGGCTGCAACGTGCCCTCTCGAGTGACGAGGTCGTTCTGCCTGGAAAATAAAGGAGAAGAAACCCAGAGACCGTGGGACTACGAAAAATCCATCATGCTCGTGCACGGAAGAACCTTCTAATACCTTGTCTACAAGTTAGTCGTCTCGCTATAACAAATATTGATCCGCCGCAGTCGGGAGACCAACAATGTCGATTGCCGAAACTTCACAGAAAAGCGAAGACAAATTGGAAACAATTGTATGTTCTATAGGAGCCACATAGAACGAAATGCGAAATAGGTGTACAACTGTACTTAAGCGAGTGCAAAGATTCATTGCATGCATTTATAACAAAAATGAATAGATTCCACTTTCTACATAACTGGTTACATGGAACTGTATGTAACTCCAACATGAATAAATGTTTATTCAATAAAATAACTACTTGTGAATGCAAAATAAATGTTTGCTAGTGTAGTACACCCCTTCGTGTACGCTTAAAACAGCAAATTTAAAGTTTCGTGATTGTACGTACCACATGCGAGTAATTAAAAGTTAGGAAAGAAAATCAATTTCTCTATTTCACTGCAGTTCGTTGCAATTCAGGTGGAAAATAGAAATTTTGCGTAAAGAACCACTGTCTAGTTATAATAGATGAAGCCTTTCAGGAGTCTGGGCGAAATGGACTCTAGCCTGTCGCTTTAACGTCGCTGCTGAGGTATCAAAGATTAACAAAGGAAAAGACGCAGTCCATTCGGGGAGAGGGACACGCGTGTACGGAGTTGGGAAGTATTCCCGGTTCTGTTCGGAGTTGAAAAAAGTTTGATGGCACCGGAGAAAGTCAGGAAAGGAGTGGAATAGGGGTGGGAGAGCTACATTCGCAGAATTTTTCGAAATTCCTCGCGATCTCGTTAAAAAAGAGAGAGAGAAAGAGACAGGGGGTGGGAGCAGACGGAGAGGGAGTTTGAGGAGGGGAGAGGAGGTTCTTGTCGCCGCGTATGCCAGAAAGAAATTCGAGCTGCAAGGAAAGTTTCTGAACTCTCGGGTCCTGGAGTGGCCGTAGACTTGCGAAACTTGTTCCGCGGAATTACCTCGTAAGTCGCGGCTATTCGTGTACGAGAGAGGGGGAGGGGCGGGTTTTTGGAGGGAGAAATTTTCACGTCGACCGACCAATATGCACGTGCGTCCTCGGAATTTCGTGCACCGCGACGAATTCCCGATCGAGCGGGCACGATCAGACGATTCTCGAGATTACGGGGCATCCGAGATGCAGACCGACCGTAAAGTTGCTCTCTCCCTAGCTGGCTGGTGGCGCGAATCTCGGAACTTTAACGTTGCCGAATCCCAAAAGGCAAAAGTTCCTATAATTCCGCTACGGATTACCGTGGAAATCTATAACCTGTCCTCGAATGAAACACCCTCCTCGGGAATCTTTCCAACTGCGCTCTCGCTCGGCTCTCTCTTCTTTATCAAAGTTTCCGCCGCTCGAGCGTTGCTGGAACAACAGCCTTATGAATCGGGCCACGGGGCGTCGAAACAACAGCGCGATCGCTTGATAAACTATAGTCACTATACCTTACGACGCCGAATAAAACTGTTTTTGAACCGGCACTGGTGGAAGAATGTCGTTTTCAAATTTTTAGTCACACACATGGACTCCCATTAATATTCATAAAAACACGATAACTTATTTAATATTGGACTTGGATTTCTTTTTCTCAACTTTCCAAAAAAGTCGAATATTATAACCCTCATACGCTCCCCAAAAATAGTTGCATAAAAGAAACTGGGAAAATAAATTCACCAAATTTTCTTCCACACGATAAATTGGCAAATTATGTTTTATTTGTAACGTCACATTTTAAAGAAATGCATTCCACAACATAGACATAAAGGGATCAATAAATGGGTGAATTTTCATCCGGAGGAACGTATAAGGGTTAAAAATGTTTTTGTAAAATTCAATAAAAAAATTGGAAACAGAAATAAAGAATGTGCCACAACGAAATTTCTGTTTCCATTCGAGAACATGTAAAAGATTGAATATCCTATTGTCCTGTATTTTTTGATCGTTGGAAGGCAGGAAGGTATAACAGCGAGTGTAAAAAAATATATATATACATGCTAGCTGTCTGCATGGAAAAATATTTCGTTAAATCGCGTCATTGTCCTGGGACGGCCGGGCCGAATTTAAAAACCTCGAGGAACAATACGAACACCGGTATCGATGATCCAGAATTTTTAATTAAAAAACTTCCCATCACGAAAATAGACTTGTTATTCTTATAAACGGCCGAACGTTGCTTCGAACTTTTTTATTAAAACGCTGATTAAAGAGCTCCGGAGGAAAACGAGCGGACGAAAACATATTCCGACTGAATAGTTTAAATAATGCCGGGGGGATACGGTAACTTTTGTGTAAATTCGTGCGGTATCGGGTATCCGGTTTCTCCCGTTCCGAATAAATAAATCCCTCGGACGCATTTTAAAAGGGATAGATAGGTCGGCCGTAATTAAATTGACTAGCGAACGACTAGCCCGCCGCCGTGATAACGAAATGCGCGAGGGGAGTTACAAGGAAACTGAGAATGCTCCATGGAGAGAGGAACCGAAAGAGAGAGAGAGGGAGAGTTAAAAAGATAGGAACGATCTCTGCTTCCCGCCGAGTAACCAGACTCTTCTAATGGATCGACGCCCTTTGTTTAATGAAATAAGAGGAGTCGGTTCATTATCGAATAACGCTTCCCAATAAGAACGCGACTATTACCTACAGCCGCGGACCGCGTGAAACGAAATTGTTCGGGAACATCTCGCCGAGAATAATTACACAAAGTAAAGACCCACGAAGAAGCGCTACCTCGTCGATAGATCCACGGCAATACAAACAGAAATTGTTGCTCGAAATTACACAAACTTATTAAGAGAACACGTTCAAAGAATTCAGTGAAGGTACCATGATTGCAGAACGTTCTACCGGACAAATGTAATTGAGTAACAGCTTTTATACACTAATTGGTGGCTGCATCTTTGGACCAGGAGATGATCCGGACCGGGGAAGCAGAACTTTCGCAGAGAAGTTACTCCGGAGTCGTAGATAGAGTCCTGAACGTATCAAATTCAGGGAGAGGAATCAATTTAACTGATTCATCGCGATCGGAGGGAACTTCACCGTCGCTCTAACGAACGTAAAGTTTTTATCAGAAAAAGACTTACGGCGGAGATTCGGCCGGTAACGCCGCGAATCTTTCGGAGGCGAGTTCCGTGGAGCGATTAGACATCTCGAAAGGTTCTCGATATAATTGTCTCGCGCGAGCAAGAGAAAGAGAGAGGAAGAGAGGGGAGGGAGGAGCCGAAGCGATTATGATTTGAGATGTCGGCCGGATCAGCGAATTTCGGTCGAGGGGTAGGGTGAAAGCGGAAGAGAGCCATCGACGAAAAACGGGAACGCCGGCGCGGCGCGTTCAGCAGCGTGAAGGAGCTAGGGCTGGAATGACGGTAATGAAATTGACGACGGCTCGTCGGATGGGTTTTCCTGGTGGTGTTCGGCGGAAAGGTACCGGGGGAGGGACGGGAGGAGGCACTTCACACGGACAGGGAACAACTTAAATTAAGAGAGAAGAGGCGATGCTGGCCCGTTTTTTGTCCCGGTAAACGATCATCCTTCTGGATGATCAGGGGTCCTTGTAACTGGTCCGCGCGCGACTCGTGACTCGTTAGAAGAAGATCGTTTCCTCTTTCGTTTCCCGGGCCGAGGAAAGCAAAGTCACGTTCGTCAACCGCAGCAGGCGATTGCTCTTTCCTTTGAACGGTTGCCCCAGTTTTCTCCTTTTGCCGCTTCCTTTCTTCCCTCTCGCTCTACTCGTCCTCTCTCGCTTTGTTAGCCTCGTCCACCTTGCTCCGCGCCGTACCTCGTCCTCCAGAATTTCCCTTTTTCCATCCCCTTTTTTCCCCGCGGAATCACCAGCGGCCGGCCGAGCACCCGTCCCAGCATTATCATCCTGCATCTTCTTCCCCGGAGTCTCGTTACTCCGGCCGGTCTTCTTTTTTCACGGTCGATCGTCCAAGAGATTAACGTCCGCTCGTGCTCGCTCTCCCAGACATTCTGCCAATCATCGACGGGCTTTCGCAGGATCATACTCTGTCGCGAGCACACGTGAACGCTGATGACATTGCTACGCTACAAATGATTATTTCACGTTACATTATAGAAATAATCGAGATTCACGACAGCTCCTTACCCTGGTTCTCCTATAAAAGACTTGAGGGATGCTTTTCTTCTGCGATCAATAGGATGCGGGCGGACCATTATCACTTAGCCGCTTCGTTGGCGCGCGTAAGCATAATTTCTGACGAATTGCGTCATCTGGCAGCGCGATCTAGGTTACTCTTTCTTCATTTTAGTGGCCGCGCAACACCAAATTGCAAAGCGAAACGCTTCAAACACATTTAATGGTCTGAAGAGCTTAAATAAAAAAAGGAAATAACGAGAATCTTTGGTGTTGGGTGGCAAAGGGGAGGTTCAATTATCGCGCGTAGACGGCGGAATCCTAAGCGTAAATATTGGTCGGTTTGGGAATGGTCTCGATACACGGAGAGCCGTGAACCAGGTCATTCGCGATAGCCAGAAGAAAGGTGTGAGGGAAAAAGCTCGGTCGATCTTCCGGCCGGGTGATATCGCTTCGGCACCTTTACAGATTCACGGATCGACGTGCCACATGACCGAGAAACAGCGAAAGAAAGGGAACAAGGGAGGGACGGTGGAAGGGAGCGAGGCTCGAGAAGAACCATTCGAAGCGAATTTAACAGAAAAGCGCAAAGAACCGACGCTCCTCTCGGCTATTCATGCGGGGTTACGATTTATAACTGCCCTCCTTTTCTCCCGTTTCTGGTTCCTCCGTTTACAGACAATAATAAAACAACCGTTAAAACCTCCCCTCTTCCTCTCTCTCTCTCACCCTTTCGAGATCTCTGCACCATTTTGTCTTTCCTTTCGACTTTTTCCCTGTCCGCCGGGGAAAAACGCAGTATTATTATCCTCTCTCCTCGGTTTTCATTCAAACATTTAACTATTCCTCGTCCGTGTTCGTGCCGAGCTTCTCGTTAAGCTATCTTCGGAAAACAAGTCGGAACTGCGGTCAGACTTAGTTCACTACCACTGTCTTCAGGGTATTTCGAAAACGTTGACTCGAAGTCGGACACGACTCTCCTTGTTTATTTACCAACAAGGATAAAAATGCAGTGTGCAAACGAAAAAATTGTTCGCTGTTTAAGGAGAGGTTGTACCATCGGATTACCATTTTTTCCAGACTTTTTATGCGGTATAAATTTCATTTCGAATAAAGTAAAACGTCATGTAACGCAATTTTTTGCTAATAAAAAACAGAAATTCTACGAGCATGGGATCTTGCCTGAAAAATCGCGAAAGATCATAGAACTTATTCTAAATGGTAGAAAGTCTTGGCTTTCATTTTCCCTTGAGATAACGGAACGACTTTCCGATCGTCCTAATACTTTCAGATTGACCTCTTCCCAGTTTAATTCCAAGTGCCCGAGAACGAAGGTTAAATTCGGTTCGACGTGTTTGAAAGGAGCAGCCGTCGTTCAGCCCGGTAACCAGGAATCGCCGATGGCGGTTGTATCTTGAAATTATCTTGCCGACGCATCTCTTCGGTTCTCCCCGGTGCGTTCCTGCGCCCTAAAATGCGGCATAAAGGTCCTGGAAAAGCGAAAACAGTATTGCGAGAGGTGGCCCGATGGAAACGAAGGGACAGAGGAGGACGGCGAGCGAATTTCCTCGACCGAGAATGTTGCACGAAGTGTCGTTTTACCGGAACTGCTCGAATACCAGCGAGTTTGGGAAGAAATTACATCCCCAGGCTTTGCGGGGAGCGATACAATTCGAGAATGCCTCGGGACGGCTCGCGAGGATCTCGTGTTTATTTCATTGGCACTGCTTTTATTCCTACTTCGTTCCTAATTTTAAAGTAGAACGGTGTCGTGTCCTCCCGCGGTGTAAGGAGCAATTCGAGCCGTGTCTTCGTACAGTTTTGCAATCCCCCGGGGACCGTTGCTTCTTTTTTTCACTATCTGCACCCTGTTACGGTCGATACACACTCACGGACTGTCACTTTATGCTTTAAATCTTTTTGTTAAAATAAGTTTCTACAATTTACCAGGTCTGTAAATATGAAACTGGAATTTGCTCATACGTGGCCCTAGCAATAAATGTAGTTACCGTCAAACCGCGTCATTGACGCCATTTTCTTGTTTTGACATCTGACAAAGATTTTCAACTCACAATCATACAAGTTTCATACAACAGCTTAGTTTTTAATAGCGTTGAACATGTCGAATTTTGTATCTGGAAACTACGATTTGTGGACAGCATTGATTTTCTGTTACCATTTGAAGAAAACTGCTGCAGAATCGCATCGGATGCTTGTCGAAGCTCTTGGTAAATCACAGAGCTTCGAGTGGTTTAAAAAATTCAAAAACGGCGATTTTCACGTGAGAAACGAAGAACGTGGAAGACCACCGAAAAAGTTTGAAGACAGCGAATTGCATGCATTGTTGGATGAGGATGACGCTCAAACGCAACAACAACTCGCGGATCAATTAAATTTGACACGAGAAGCCGTCTCCATGCGTTTTAAAGCCATGGGAAAGATCCAGAAGATGGGGAAATGGGTTCCACATGAATCGCAAAGTGATTTTTCTTCATGATAATGCACCATCACACAGCAAAACCGCTCGAGGAAACGATTGAGACGTTTAGTTGGAGATTCTTTCGCATGCGGCTTACTCACCAGACTTGGCTCCATCCGATTATTACGTATTTGCATCGATGGGACACGCACTTGGTGGGCAGCGCTTCGCATCTTACGAAAATGTACGAAAATGGCTCGAAGACTGGTTTGCCTCAAAAGAGGAACAGTTTTTTTGGCGTGGCATCCACAAATTGTTAGAGAGATGGGAAAAATGTATAGCTGCCGATGGGCAATTCTTCGAATAAAATATTTTGTATAATTTTCATACAACAAACGTGTATTTTCTATACAAAAATTCCGGTTTCATATTTACATACCTGGTACATCGAGAATTTGAAGAGCTACGCGAAGAACAAAGCCGGCAACGTAGAACGAATTTTCTCGTAGGAAATAAGTTTGAAGATGATCAAGTTTCTAATCATTTTCGAATCAGTTTTCCTGCGAATATCGGGACACCGTGTGTACCGGGTACATTGTGTCCGAGCGCAGTCGATACCCGCAACCAGGTAATATTACAGTCAAGCAACCGTGTGCCTGCACATTTGTACAGCGGTTCTGGAACGGTGTAGCCGTAACTTGCCAGTGCCGCAGAGGTAATAGCTTTTCCTCCGGTCGGCGAGACTCATCGGATTCCTATCGGATTCCTTTTCAGCCACCTTAATCGGGTAACGAACTATACACGTGCCGGTAACTCTAATAATTGGTACTTATCCGTCGTCTAGGCGGCCTTCGTGGACCAACCAATCGACCATCGATTTCCTATCGCCGTTCCTTTCCAGCCCATGGAACCCGAGTTGCCAACAAACGCGAAACAACCGGAGAACACATCCGACGGTCGTTAACCAGAAAAATCAGAATGTCTCCGAAGCACCTCGGTATCAGAAAATAAATCCCGAAATTCAATTACTCGATCGACTGAGAAATGAGTTATCAGGTTGCTTCCCCTTCTCGTCGGTTGCTTATTCGACGAGAGCGATCCAACTTGGCCGCGTTCTATAACGCCAACTGTATTTTCCGGGAATTTGGCACGTCGTCGAGTGTCCAAGAGAATGTTTTCCTTTTTTGTGCAGAAGATAATACAGAATTCAATATAAGAATAACAAGCAAGAGAAATATTCACAGAAAAAGAACTTAAAAACAAGAATTAGTATTGGAAAATGTTTTGGCAGGAACCACGAGAATGTTATAAGGAAAAACAGTGTCTATTGGTTTTCGCCCGACGATCGACTTTTGCACCTGGACGCATTTAGGGCTTTAGTAGACTAGCACGGGGACACGCGGCGGCAGGGAAAAAACAGATTTATTTGCGAATGCTATGGGCTGCCGGTCCGGCCCGATCCGGCCCGGCGAACCCGATAGCGAATTCCAGTCATTCGATCGGCACGGTGGGAGAGACTGCAATTTCCTGACAGATAACGATTTTCCACTTGAATTATGCGCCTTTTCGATAGCGATTTTTCGCGGTGATGTGGTTTCGGAACAGAATGGATCCATCAAGCGACGATCCCGCTGAAATTCAGCCCGCTGATAAACCCGCCCGCATACATAGACGCAATATTCACCCGGCATAATCGAGATATCTATCCTGATGATAAACGAGCCAGGTAGGAACTACGATACGAGGCGAAGTGACGGCCGGAATAACAGATGTCCGCGCAGAGACATCCGGTACGCGTCTAAACCTTCCTTCCGCCTCTATGATCGTGAACCAATTATTACTGGACCGCGTTTATTGCTTTCAAAGCGTTTCTCTGTCGTCTCGGAGAGCCGCGCCCGTAATTAAACTTGTCTTCACGGTGCCTCTACGACTGTTTATGCAAATATTATTAGTCAGTGGCTCCACCGGCGTACACCTGTGGATTATTTCACGGTCCTGCCCTGCCGTCGACGGAGATCGATCCCTTTATTATACGGCGGACGGTCGTACGTCATCGTCGCTAGGACACCGTCTAACAATCCAGAAGACACTGTGTTATACCTACGTCACTGTCACGCTCGATCTTTCTGTCTACCCTTTATTAATATTATTACCACGCCGTAATAAAGTGCCCACTTCCATTCGTCCCACCCTCTCGCACAGCTTCATGCTAATGTTATTTCGTACGGGCAATCTTGTTAAAATTCTCGAGCCTGAAAGTATGTTGCTTACAGTATCAACTCCTTTACAGTTTGTTTCATTGATGCGCTACAAACATATTGGATCTATATGTTTTGTTGTTATCGATCGTATGTATTGATAATAAATCTTTAAATGTTTTCGGCGCTACGGTTCGATCCTTTATTACGAACAAAGCAATTTTGCTAATTTAGTCAAACATAATCAACGTTTCGATCCCAGGTTTGGATCTTTTTCAAGATTAATAGTTTGAATTGCGTCTGTAAGTGTGTTATAAAAATGTTGAAAAACAGAAATTATTCCATGAATTATTATTATTGACCGATTTGATGCAAATCAATATTATTTATAAAGACAAACTCACTTGCTTTGGGAAAATTAAATGCGTAAAAATTGTGCAATACTTTGGACAATACTTTGAATAACAGAATTGTACAAGATTTTCTTTAATAAACGCTCAAATTTGCTAAAAAAATTCCGGTTTTCAAGTTATAGACCTAATATATTTTATAACCCGTTCAAGACTGTAGAATGTATTTCCACCAAACGAAGGTGACGAAGATAGCACACAAGTCTGCTTAATTGTCGAGCAAAACGGCTTGGCTCGGCACGGAACGTGTTAATAGTGTGAACTATTCTTGTTTTTGGTTTCCTCTTCGAAAGAG
Organism: Lasioglossum oenotherae; assembly: GCA_028455765.1. Lineage (NCBI taxonomy): Eukaryota > Metazoa > Arthropoda > Insecta > Hymenoptera > Halictidae > Lasioglossum > Lasioglossum oenotherae. The sequence goes on along the minus strand of CM052287.1, from coordinate 3,709,761 downwards.
ACGATCCCGATTCGCTAAGAACCCCGACAACAGAGACAAAGATGGAGAATGAAGTAAGATATTACGGTGGATCCGAAGATAGATCTATTTCAACTCCCACCGCCGAACGAGCCAGTTCCGAATCGTAAGCGGGATAAATAAATATTCGTTTCCGAAATAGCGCCGTGAGGAGGATCGATTTTTGAAAGAAAAACAGACTGGCGCGAGAATAGAGAGAGCCGACGACGGAGAATTCTGTCGGTGTCCGTCGGTCGGACGAGTAATCGACTATTAACGCGTGATTACTCAAGTCCAGGAGCATCTTAACCGGACGGCTCGTTTGCTTGTCTACGACTTCGCAGACAGGACACCTGTTTCCTAGCCCCTTCTGGCGTTGACGTCGACAGTTCCGTTTATTATGCTGGGCGCACAGTTGATCATAGTCGGCGCAGCAGCCAGCTGGCCGCCTTAGCAGCCTACTTGGTGTACTTAGAGCGACGCACACGAGCACTTGGGCAGCGCGAGTGCATGCGCGCGCGAGTGGCGAGGCGTGCACTCCGGTATGTGCATGCGTGCACACGCGTTTCATGCATCCAAATTAATATCGGCGAGATTAGTGGAAGCAGTGACTAACTAACTGCCTGTTGGCAATTTCGTGGTGCGTCCGGTACTGGACACAGAGTCGGATGCCGGTCAGCATCGAGGAGAGTCTCTCGATTAATCTCCTTAGGAGCCTGGGCCAGATATTGAAACTCCCTGCATGATTAAAGGGAGAGTAGGCGAGCTGTATGTATGGTCGGCTGCCCCCTTCCTCTTCTCTCCTGCGACGTCAATTTTCTTAGATATCTCGAAAAGCAATTTCGAGCATAACGGCGAAGAACCGTGTGTTTAATATCGTACGGATTACCGAGTCTATTCGTCGCGAATCCGATCAACCAGACCCGGTGAATCTAGTTCTCGTTAGAGCCTTTGGCTTGTTGGGCTTTGCCCAATGCCCGTGCTTTTCTTCGCCGCTTCGGAAATTGAAGTTTCGCCGAGCAATCAATTTCTCCGGGAACAGTGACGAAGCAGCCACCAAATTTATACTACCCACCCTGCGCGCGCACACACGTGCCCCCCCGTCTAATCCGAGTCTCAACTTCGACTACGATTTTCTCAATTTACTCCCCTCTCCCAATAAATTGCCATTCTGGCAATATTCAGTGGTTGATATTGTTACGCAGGCATCCTTCAATAAAATACAAGACGCAGCAAAACCGTAGCTCTTTACAGTATTTTATCGATAAATGTCCCAAATGTCTGGCCGACAATTGTTCCAGAACTATCCTCTCTCCTGCGGGGTGTACCCCCTTGAGAAGTATGACATCATACGGCTCGGATATATCGGTGAGACCACACTAATCCAATGATAAAATTTCTTTATTTTTCATTATTTTTTTATGGAACTTTCGGCAACATATTTGTGGCATTTTTCTAATGAAACTGATGCCAAATATGATACAATTCCGATAATATTGACTTGGTTAATGAATGATGAAAGTTTCGATCGCAAGAAGGAACAGCGTATGAAGTTCATTGAACTGCATCTCCTTCTTTCCCATACGCTGTCCTTCTTTGCGTCGAAAACTTTCATCGTTCATTACACAAGTCAATATAATTGAGATTGTATCATATTTGGTATCATTTTCATTAGAAAAATGACACGAAAATGTTGGTCAAAGTCCCATCAATAAATAATGAAAAATAAACAAGTTTTGTTATTGGAGGCCTCTCGAGCTCCGTTGTCCTTTTTTACATTCGGCAAAAGTCAAAGAATAGTATCCCTGTAGGATCATTGTCCTTGGGCAGATCCGTGTTGGGGGACAATTATCGATAAAATACTGTATTAATAAAGAGGACGAGTACTTGTTAAGGATGAGTCACATTCTTGTCTCCGTTGCATCGTTTCAGCTAGGTATGTTTTACAATGTATTAAAATAATAATGTATTTATCTAGGGAAAAATAGAAAACAAGTCGCATTCTTATATTACGTTATGCTTCCTTACGCTTCCGAGTCTCAATGCGAATTTTAAGAGCACAGTGTATAAATTGTATTTAATCGTATTGATCTTAATTTTTAAACACATTGGTTAATAATACCTGCGTCAATCACCGGACAAAGCAACCGAGTAAAACTATATTTCTCGAGCAAAGACGTATGAATTCGCGTGATCGATAGATGGACGCGACATAAAGTTTCATGTTTTCGACAGAGAAATTCCCGGTCATTGTGGAATACAAGCACCGTAAAAAAAACACGGTTTACGAGCGGACGCGCATCAATGTTTAATAGAACCGCTCGGCAACGATTCGCGCAATTGATCGAAGATGCGTAAAAGCGACACCTCGTTCGAAAAGCAGGCTGAATAATCGCTGCGTAAGACGGTGGATGAAGAAGGGGACGAGGGAGAATAAGCTAAGCAGCTGAACTCCTTCTAAAGAATATTATCTCGCGGAAGGAAGCCATCTTTTACGCGGCCTGAATACTAATGCCGCCGCGCGAACGAATAATCGTGCCTTTTGTTGTTCTGATGGAACAACAAACCTGTGTGTAACGAGACACGCATTGAAAGTAGAAATATTACGACCACCCGGAATCACTCTCCATACTCTTCGCGGAAAAATCTAACGCAATATTAATGGAAAAAAATGAGTAGGTGTAAATTAGAATAGTGAACACACCTTAGAAGAAAGAAAATAAATGATTAATTCACTCTTGTTTAATAATAAACATGCACCGGTGAAACGCAGAATATGTATAATAAGTAGACCGCGGATTTTATGCATTTATGACAAAAATGAGTGGGTATAATTTAAAACAACAAAAATATCAGAAAAATTTAAACATACTATTATATTGTTCTCAACCCACTAAACATAATAGGAAAGAAAATAAATTTCTAATTCACTCGAGTTTGTTGCAATTCGAGTAAGAAATTTTTATTTTTTGCATAAAGATCCGCTGTCTAATAATAACCGATGAAGGTTCTATTCTCCTCGCGGGGAGTGATCTAAAGTTTCGATTGCCGAAAGTCGCGTAGAAAAATGACTCGACGTGCAAGGTGGATACGTTCGTTGCCGGGTCGTCTCCTTTTTCCGAGTGAAAATGAAAATTTTACATATCCCGGAATGCCCCGCGATAACAGTTTTCTCGGCTGCTGTAAAGATGCCATGTCGCAAAGTGCTGTATTTGAATCTCTCTTCCTTCCTGTCTCTGCCGCCTCACTCTTTTTATGTGACACAGACAAACAGATATCCATGCTCGGCCTCGGAAAATCTTGCCGTCGTCTACCATCATCGGAATGAAAATTCCTCGACCCTCCGAAAGCAGAGGAAAATAAGTAATCTTCCCGACGGCTGGAAGTTTGCGTATTCTCGAGAAATATTCAATCGACTAGCTAAACAAACGAGAGACAATTCCTCGGAAAATTAAATCTGTCCGATCAAAATTCGTCAACGCAGGAGGAACCGGAATTTCTAGGCAGGGCCTAGGTAAAAATGCTCATGGAGACAATGCTCTATCTCTCTCTCTCTCTCCATCGATGGAAATTGTGAATCAGTCGCGTCAGCATGAATCGGTTTCTTCGGCATCGATCGAGCATTCCGCGAGCTAGTTTGGCGTCGGTTGCTAGACGAATGTCGCCGGAGTTTACCGCAATCAGCCGCGACAGGCAGGCATCGGGAATTCCGCGCGGACAGATCACAAAGCAGACGGTGGGGAACGAGCAGGAAGTCGAATCGTCGATCGATCGAACTCCCGATACGATCGTCTCGGCTTCCAGCGTCTTATATTGACTCTCGGACCGCTCGTCCATGAAAGCTGCAGGCTAAGAAGACCGTCGTCTTGCCCCGCGTTCAACGTCGGCTCCGGAGATCGTAGCCAGAAGCTGCACGAACAGACGACACAGGGGGACTGAGATTTCCGTGATAAAACCAAGATTGCGATCCCTTGCCAATCCTAAGGATACCTTCGTGGGAATGAACGAAACTACGGACACAGACCGGGGAAGACCGTCTTTGGTATCGTAGCTCGGTGGATCAACCGCTTTCGAGGCGTGCCGCCTACACAGACGCGTACAACCGCACCGCACCGCAATGCTCGAGGAAACACCAAACCGAAACGAGACGACCATTCTCGCTGACCTCTCCACCCGCCCCCAAACTTGCTTATACCGACGATTCGCCGGGAAGAACCGGAAGAAGTCGCCGTGCTCGAGGAAATGGTCTTGCATAAACAAATGTCGATCGATCCGACCAGACCGTCTCTTTGTCCCCGGCTCTGCACTGTTCCCGAGATCATGCCGCACTTCGGGGATCCTGCTACCAGTTCGCCGCAGGAACCGACTCTAGACAATTTACTCGCCATTTCTTATTATCGGCCCGCAGAGATCCAAGCCCGCGATCGCCCGATCTTTCAAATTACCTCCGCGTACCTCCTTGTTACTGTGATTTGAACGTAAAACGTCTTGGCTATTCGTCCATCTTGTGGCGAGCGTAGGAGGTAGCCGCAGCACTACCATCGCGTGTGCTTTCTGTGTCCTTCGTGGTGGAATTTAACGTCCCCTTTCCTTTTTGAAATCGAATTACGAAGGAATGAATCAACGGAGAATTTGCATGCTCGGTCGTCGCAATATCGAAAATTGATATCGCAGTGAATTATTAGTTTGAAGAAGGTTCAGAGTTCGAGTACACTGTCGATACACGGCCAGTCCGATACAAGATCGACGTTCGACACAAGGATATCGATCTGCCTATCCGACGGGGCCACCACCCGATCACGATCGAGGCGAGGTTCCTTAGAGACTCGCCTTTGTTCTCGACCTAATCAGAGAATTTACGTTGCTTGATCGGTCAAAGGCATCTCCCCGGTTAGATCGCGCTCATGCGCGTGTATACATAAACACGTAAACACCTAAACTCGATGGAATACCGATTTCGCTCCTGTTTGCCGGGCTACAATGCTGCTCTCTCTGTCGTAAGTCAAATGGCGAAAACCTATCTGGCTTATGACGCCGTGATACACGCGTGTGGGTACGTGCAGGTGTTAACGATGCATCTATCGAACCAGAATTCGGATGCAACGTCTACACGCGGATATCCGAACTTCTAATTAGTGCTGGAGGAGAACGTTTTAGCATGGCAAACACCAACGGCAAACACCAACGAGCGACACGCGAAATTTTTGCGAGACCCGCACACTTAAAAACGCGGTCTCTTCATTTAATTATTCCATGTAATCTGATGCTAGAATTTTTTTCCAACCGGCCAGTTGTATAGCGTACGGGAGTCAAATAACGTGTGCAGTTTTCAAATGCACTGCTAGACAGAGGGTCTTTATGCGGAACAAAAATTAGCAGCATTGGCAAATTAAAAGTCGTCTTTTCCCTGGTTACTAGACTGCGTGGGTCTTAAAACAATAATGAAGCACTTTAAAATACTGCTGTATTATTTTCGGCTGATTAAACAATTTGATTTTACTCAATTTTGAGTAGCGCAACATTGTGATTGTTTTGTACACATTTATTTAGGGCAAAATAATGATTTCTATGTCCGTATTCTGTTCGTCCGTCGAATCAAGTGGACACTGCCATTTTCGCGAATACGTCTTATTAACGACGAAGCACAAAACACGACACTTCGACACAATCACTGTCCAGTGTAGTGTCCACTACACACCACACTTTCCAAAATTGTGACAGCGAACGGGAAGAAGTTACAAAATATGTTAAAGTTGCAAAATATGTGAAAGAATAACTTACATTCATTGTATTATGAGAATACTAATCCTGTATTATAAAATGTTACCGTACCTCAACGATTCTCCAGCGGATTAGGGTGGATTTATAGTGGAGCAGCGAGATGAGCTATGCGGTGAAAAATAAAGAAAAACAAAGAAAATATATATGTACTGTTTCATTAGTATGTGTGGAAATGTTGTCACGAATGTTGGTTTTCTTTCACCGGGCCGCTATCATCGATGCTCGCAGCTCCACTATAAATCCACCCTTAGGCGATATACCTGTAAAGGACGTTATGGCAAGCAAAAAAACGCATTCGAATCGACAACACGTGCGAAGGACCCCTCGAAGCGACTACCCTTATAAATTACGTCATTAATGACCGTAGACAATGCCGAAAGGAATTTCTTTGACAGTTTCCCCACTTCTCAACCTAAAGTCCTTCCGACACACCCCTGTCCAATTAACAAACGCAACATTTCCCCACCTAAATCCACCCTTTCACGAAAAACCGAGGTGACAACCGCAGTACTATTTTGACCGCGGTCGCAGTAACTTGTTCCCGTTCGCTGTCACGATTTTGGAAAATGTGTTGTTTTGTGCTTCAAACTTATTCGCGCAAATGGCAGTGTCCTGTTGACCCGACGGAGGAACAGAAGATTAAGAAAAATCTGTAAGTACCCACACTTGACATCAGTATTTATTTTATAACCCAGGATTAATATTGGATAAATTATGTATAAAAATGGATATGAGTAGACTGCGAATCTTTATGCAAAATAAAAATTGTCTGCATCGATTGCGAGAAATAGAAACCAAACTGAATGTTATTTCTTTCCTTAACGATTTTAATAGTGGAACAATCATACGTTGACATCTTCAATTTTGAAAATTTTCCAACAATTTTGAATTGCATCTACTCAATTGTCCTATACACGCATAAATATCCGGCGTCTAGATATAAGATATTCTTTCATATTTTGCTACTAAATTTATTATTAAATTGTTTATTTTTTATTTGTCAATACAAATAATTGAAATTGTATTTGTAAATAACAATTAACTTTATTATTTTAAATAATTCATTTAGACTGGCTCAAATAATAAATCATTATTTTTGCTTTTTATTTGAATATCCAAATAACAAAAAACTTGTTATTTAAATCTTCATTGAAATAATTATTTATTTAAATAAATTTATTTATTGCCCAACACTGACTGTAGTAGTAGGCTTTTGTCTATACGTATAATTCTACACAATGAAATTTTGCAAGAACTTTATCGCTTATATCGCAATGATTATTTGTTTACAACATGTGGCTCCTTTCAAACTTTTTCTCTTCTCGATGACTAGAAGCTATTGATGTAAAAACAAACTTTAACAAAAATGTTCTTTATTACAAACAATTTTGTGGCAAGTTTCTCTTACAAATGTCCACCGATCCAGAGGTGTAGATTCGCCTATACGACGGATGACCATTACTTTTTATACACCCTGTACATTCAACCTAGAAGGTTGCAGTAATTAGCAGAAAATGTTGATCGCCGCCGCAAGGGCGGAAGAAGAAATGTTCTCTGGTCGATTTGCAGGCAGTGACTGGTCGGGTATAGTGGGACACGGGGTGTGCGGGAGGGGTGTTCGAAAAGGTAGGAACGTTCTCGCGGATAAACGATCGCTGATACCCTCTATGCCAGCTATACGATACTCGTGCCGGCGATCCCAGGTGAACGCGGGGCGGCGGCTACTGCTTCGATGCCGATGCGTGATTAGAGCCCACAGGGAAATCTAGCAGCGACATGCTGCGGAGGTAATGCTCGCATCTCGCAGAGCCCCCGGCATACCTTTCCGCACTTCCGGTGCGGCTCGTCCCCCGGTTTCAGTTCGGTTCGTTGCTCTGTCCTGATCGAGCCCTATACTATCCGTCCCTTCGCTCGACCGACCACGCGACCTGATAATTTTGGCACTGACCGCACAAACGATAATACGCGACCGGCAATTCGGATGAATCTAATTAGCGATCATTTCCGGGGCCGCGTCGCTGGGTGAGGCACTCGCGGTTTTACATCCTCGGTATTAATAATCGATGGGCTCGACACGTTCGGCCGAACCGAACATTGACCCCCCGAACAATTAAAAAAGGGAACTATACGTGGCGGTTTACCTAAATGTCTCAGCTAAATATCTCCTGAATATTAAAGGGTAGATTAAATTCCAAATTGTTGAAAAATTTTTTAAATTCAAGATGTCGTACGACTTCTCCTCTATTAAAATCATTCAATTTAGTTTCTATTTCTTGCAATCGATGCAGACAATTTCTATTTTGCTGTAGAGATACAGCACACACTTTAAATCACAATAACTTTTATATGAATGGACCAAACGACTTCAATTTCTCTGTAAGACTAGAAGAATTAGTTTAGGTAAATCACGTCTAGCAAATAAGTTGACAAAATGCATTTGGTCGGAATTGTGAAAAACAATAGTAAAAATTAATTTTTACAACTTTTTTAGCTGGCCCAGTAACGAAAATTTGAAAGATGTGTTTGATCAACTTGTATAATTTATATACGCTCTGAAAATTTCATTGAAATTAGATAATTGGTTTGCAAATTATAATCGATCAAAAGTGGTAATTTGTAGTGTACCATAAAGTGGCAAGTTTTACCATTTTTGATCGTTTATAATTCATAAACCAATTAACTAATTCCAATGAAATTTTCAGAGCGTATATAATTTATACCAGTTGACCAGACTCGTCTTTTAAATTTTCGTTATTGTAGTAAAGTAGTACAAATCAATTTTGACTATTATTTTTCACAATTCCGACCAAATGCATTTTTTCAACATATTTTTTACACATCATTTACTAAACCAATTCTTCTAGCCTTACAGAGAAATTGAAGTCGTTTGGTCCATTCATAAAAAAAGTTGTTCTGATTTGAAGTGTGTGGATTCAGTTATGCTCCTTACTGTAGATCTATCGACGATCTCGGTAAAAACAATGTCGGGAACGTCAAGCAAAGATTCCGTTGCAGAAACGAAAATTAAAGAGCTCCGCCGGGGAAAGATTTCGGAGCGTAGAGGCTATAAAGCTCAAGGATTCAATGATCATTTGAAATATGACATGAACGTAGTGGCCTCTGCGACCGGGAGGATAATCGTAATCCAAGAACGGGCAGATTTTTATAGCGCGAAACGGACGTGGATCCAGCGGGGCGTGCTCGAATATTTCGCGTTCGTTCGAAGAAAACACAGGAATGCGGGTCGTGAAGAGAAAACATAAACTCGTCCCGGGTCGTAAATTGGTATCATTCCTCGCATATCTAGGAGAGACCGTGTGTTCTGGTTCCACGGTTGCGCCATTGGCCCGTTGCACCGTTGCACCTTTCGCCTGTCATCTTTCGCCTCTATCCTCTCCCACGCTCCTGCCCGATAAGAGACCTCGGGAAGAGGACCGGTAAAGTCCGCCGAGACATCGATAGAGATATCATCAAAGCGAACCATCGATCGTGTTCATAAATTCGGTGTCCAACTGGTACGTGCAACCGTCTCTCGAGTGACGTAGATTCTCTATCGGACCTTATATTTCTCTCGATTTTATTTCTCTCCTTCCTAACGCCCTTATCTCGGCCCTTGCCTCGTCGACCTGCTTTCGCGAGAACCTCCATTTTTACAAGGCTCCGCCTCTCGGTTAATTGTTTCGTCATTAAACTGTGCGCGATATTAAAATTGTCTACCAAAATGAATCGATTCCAGTCACTTCATCACGATCGAGAATGCCGTGAAATGTGTTAAAGCAGTTTTGATCCGATGGATAAATTTAGTCGGTGTTGATATTCATACGCGAGGCATAATCTTTTCTCGTTCACCTGATTCCCAAGTGATATTATTCCGGAATCGATATGGCACTAAAGTTCTCGAGGGTGCTGCTGTGTTTCCACTTTACGGGTCCGCCGTGGAGCAGCTCTCGCCAGAATAAAAGTCTATAATCGAGCACAGAGTCGATAACGACACTCGAATAGCTGTTGCTGCTGCTCTCGAATAAATGCGCGAGCCCTGATCGCATTGACTCGTTTAATTGGACATTTGCTAATCAAAGTAGCACTCCCGAGTTCAACACCCCGTCTAAACGGTTTTCGAACTCGACATTCGAGCACGCGTCGATCCGAACCTCTTCTAGAAGCTGGCATAATCACTTGCCGAACAATTAACAAAATCGTATCGCACCGTGTACAACTAAATTCCCGCGAAGAAATACCTGCAGAAGCACGGCGAGCCGTGTTTCATCGTGGATTATATTCAGACCGTTCGAGATCGCTCAGGAGCTCTTCAATGAATTTTTCAACGGGATTAAAAGCATTGTGGACGCAAAGAAAATCGCATTGCGAGGGGTTAATTAACGGTGACAGGGGTATAAAATTCGAGGCAACGCGGACAGAGGATTGAATAATTCCGGTAAAATTGCCCGGTGCCAGTGACAGTGGTAAACGAGTCGATTGGAACGGCGAGGATGGGGAAAAAAAAATATTCGTTCCAAGGGAAATCCTTGACGCGATAAAGTTGACGAAGCACCGAGGTGTGTAATGGGACGGGCGCCACGGGTCAGGACATTCGTGTCCCAATTAACAGAAGCACAGCTGTCATTGTGGGGAATACGATCCTCCCTAAAGGTAAGCTTTCTTCATCCCCGTCTCGATGCCATTTCCAATGGGTACCCTCTATATAGAGAAAGAGCAAATGCATAATTCGCAGCTCGAACGACGGAGCGTTTCACGCTGCGGCGTGTCGCGCGAGTATAATCCGGAGTCCAATTAGCGATAATTACGACGTCAATTGGGAATTCCTAATGGTGACCGTGGCCCTGCAGGCGGCCTAGCCGCCGTGTTCTACTCGTTCGACGTGATTTTTGCAGACGTAGTAATTCGAAGCGCAAATTAAACTCATTCGTCGGCTCCTAACGACGACTGACCCCGGATAAACGGATACCTTGATACGACTCATTATACCGCACACGCTTCACCCTAGATCGAACACGTCTACATACCCGTGGCTCTATTCCCTCGGCAATCGATATCCCCTTGTTTGCGTTACTACTTTCCATCGGACTCGCACCGAGCCGCTTTTTATTTTAAATCTAGTCGCAAATGGAACCGGGAGAAACGTTATTCAAGAAATTTACCCTTTGCAGGCGGAGTGACTCCCACCAATATTCTTTTTTCGGACGTTAGAATCCCAACAAAAACATCCTGTAAACGGGAGCCAAGTTTCTATGGCCGTAAAAAGTTGTGCGATCAAACAAAACACGGCCGAGTTCGTTAGCTTAGAAATAGCTCTTGCAATACTGGAAACAGCGTTTGTAAAAATTAGTTTAACACGCTCGCTGCCAACAACGAGTTAATTCGCAGAACGTTCCATCAAACTCGGAGTATTTTCATGTTCTTTGAAGGTATCTGGCTTTGGGGATTAGAAAAAGACACAAGAATTTGATGGAACCGTTTCTGAAAATGTCGCTCGGCAGCGAACGTGTTAAAAGAACGCTATTTAATTTTTAATGAGTTACGTGGAGGGCTAAATTATTCAAACTTGGCTGCTACTAACACCTTTTATGGTCATTGGTTTGAAAAGTAACGGCCAAGTATGAATAATTTCAGCCCTCCATGTAACTCTTCAAAAGTTAAATAGCGTTCTTTTAAACTAATTTTTACAAACGCTTTTTTTCAGTATTGCAAGAGGTATTTCTAAGCTAACGAACTTGGCTGTATTTTGTTTGATCTCTCAACTTTCCTAGAGGTACGTACAGATCAAGTTCAAGTATAGAAGATCTGGCAACCCTATGGACCACCCTGCATATTTTTCCAACTCGACACAATGGCTGATGAAAGAAGTCTACATACACAATGCTTCATACAATACTTAAATGTGTAACGTGTCTGCAGCAAATGACGTATCGAATATACGGGAGTAATATTTTCCAGGGGAATGATATTAAATAAACGTTGATTGGCGATAATTCGGCGCGCGCGTTATTATTTCATTCAGCCAAGCGAATCTGAAACGTTGTAACGGACGAATCATCGATGACAAGTGAGCAATTGCTCCGATCAATACGGCACGATTAACTGCTGTTTTAGTAATCATATTATTATTAGGGTAACGAGTTAACAGGAAAATTGATTTCGATGTCGCTCGCATTTCGTTCGCGGACCCGTGTGAAATTAACACGTAATTCCGTCGGTTTCTTCTCCGGTACGTCGCGTCGTCTGTTCTATTCCGAGTTTCTAGCCGGAGAGTTTACGCGATTATGATTCGTCGGCGCCATCTGAATCCCTCGAATTGCTTCAACTACTGATTATTCCTATGGATTATCATTCGGTGCTCTGCGACTTGCGCGCATACAGCACGCGGGAGATTAATAAATTACGCACGGGCCCTTTACTCGGATCTGTGCGCGACGATTACGCGATCCTTTAATGTTTTAGTAACGAAGAGTGTCTCGAGGTGAATCCCGAGCAACTTTCCCTCTTAAATATTACATTAACCATCGCGAAGAACGCCTGACAGAAGTCGATAACGTAGATTACAGTTTTATTTATTTATTTGTCTTACGTCGCGTCCAACTGCCGTGGTCATTAGCGACGGGACCTACAGTTTATTAAGGTGGGCTCCGAACGACCTTGGCCACCACAGTTTTAACCCCTTGCTGCGTATCATTTTCTCTACACTAAGAAAAAAAAAAGTAGTTACTTCAATAACACGCGTGTTATTGTAATTTTTTTACTTCGATGAATATCAATGTATTCTTTTCAATAGCATGAAAGTTGGAAGCAAATCGTGATGTATTTGAATTGTCTATCATGAAATGATTGAAAATAGTATTTGATTCAATACCGTATATTATTATTCGTAATATTTTTTTTCTTTCAATCAGATATGTTGTTAAAAAAATTTGAGAAATGTATTGATTTATACTGGAATTGGTTTGAGGCCATATCTTATTTTTTTGAAAACATTGATGGTCAAGCTATTGGCTTATATGATTGGCGGAAGTGAGTTTTGCTATTGAAATTCAATAGTATTAAATATTAAAATAAGTTCATATAGTACATCTTATTGAATCAACATATATTTTTTTTGTTTCGACAGGATTTTTTTTATCAGTGTACAGTTACGGTGATTAAAACGTCTGTATCCACAAAAATGTCGTAGAAGAGAAGAGAAAATTTGTATTTTTGTATGGCTACATTTATTTTAATACTTAAATATTGATGGCAAGCGAGTCAAATTTTATTTCATTTAAAAAGAAAAACGTAACATTCATATTTGTTAGACTTTGTCTAACAATTTTAAGTGACTCCTTAAAATACGGCAAGGGGTTAAATATCACGTGGAATCTTCTTCCAATGAGAAGACTGTATCAGAAATATTTCATTACAGTTCTGTGAAATTCGCCCGGAGAGTTGTACGACTCATGGCTGACCGTTTCTCCTTATTTCTCGATGATCGAGGCCCAAGCGAATCGTATGGGGTTTCAGACTAATTAGTGAAATATTGCGAGACGATGTACGCTTTCCGTTGGCAGAATGGAGAAACGAAACGCGACTGTATCGATCTCCCGTCCCCCTAACCCTCGTTATCCCGTGAACCCTCGGATAAGCGAGGTACAATTAAAAAAAAAAAAATTCGAAAATCTCCCCGACAAATTTGTACCTGTCTACGACGTAACGCGAACCACCTACCACTCGACAAACCTGCGAATAAATCAGAGTTGCTCTGACCGCCACCCTTCACGTTCCGGTTTACCCTGGCTTTCGCTCTAACACCCCGTGCTACACCCTCGGCTGCTCGCACGACAGTTCACTGCGATTCGTCAATGCTCGAACCAGTGCTTGCTCGCCATTCGTCAATTTAATACCGGCCGGCAGTCCATGAACCATAAAAACGTTCAACTTTGATCAAACAATCGAATGATGCGTCTCTTTCTCTTTCTATCGAAGAGCGCCGCATGTCACGTACTCTCACATTCGAGATATTGCCATTTAACCCTTGGCACTCGATTGGTTACTCAGAGAGACAGAGAGAGAGAGTCACTACTAGAAATTGCTGTACCATTATTCAAAATATTGTTTACATTATTAAATATGTTGGGATCTAACCACTTAGTATTGTTCGTGGTATTATTTCAACTTCATATCCATAAAATGAAAAAAAATCACACAGAATGGAATTATCCTAGCTAGAAATGTTCAATTCTGGAACTAAAATATCACTAATATTAAATGTAATGTTTATCGATCGTATCTTTGATGATCAAGATGTGATGATATCGGCGCACAGGTTCGATCAATGATAAACTACAAGCAATTTTGCAAATAATTAAACACTCAACGTTTCGATCCTGATATGGACCTTTTTCAAGAGTAGAATTTTTGAGTGCTTAATTATTTGCGAAATTGCTTGTAGTTTATCATTGATCGAACCTGTGCGCCGGTATCATCACGTCTTGATTAAAATATCACTAATTCACACCGGACATCGGTAAAATTGCATTATTTCTTTAAACACGTAAATACTGTGCTCCGAAGCTCAATTAACGCGTAAACTCAAATTTGTTGAAATTGCGACAGCGGCGGTTTTCCTTACGACCACAGATGCATAGCAGAGTTTTCGATAATTATACTCCTCGAGAAAGAGAGAGGGGGTACACGTGTAAAAGCAATTTCCTCCGGTGTAGAAGGACGAGCGAGGTGAAGAGAGAGAGGCGCGGCCTCTCGCAATACCTTTCGTAAGTGAATTTTGATTCCGGCCCGAACACCTGTCTGCCACGTCAATTAGACGTTCCCTGATAATATCAAATTTCTCATTTTCTTGGCTCGCCGGAGAATTCCGTTACTTTTCAACCCTCACCCGCGCCGAGCCACGCCAAGACGAGGCGGAAGCACGAACGAAAACTCCGCCGGAACAAAATTTCAAGTTTCCTGCCCCGCCTTCGGCTACGATATCGTGTTACGCATTTTTCAATTATACGCACCCGGTCGCGGTAGACCGTCTCGTTCGAGAGTATCGGATGCCTCGTTACTTCTCGATACCGGAACGTTTCAGACTCCCGCCGAGGCACACAGAAAAAATCCACAATGCGATCGTCTTTCAATTAATATCCCTTCGACTTCGATCGTCGCCGATTCCTTCCATCAGTCTGATGTATTCGTCTATCAATCCTGCGCACTTTGTTGTGACTTTAGGTAAATGAATAAATAAATGCAATCTGCTTGGCAAACAAGATTAGACTGCGGACCAAGGCGCTGGTTGGACATTTTCTTTCCTCAACAATTTTAAAAGATTAAAAATTTCCAGATGGACCCCTTGGGGGTAGATGAAGAAAATCATTCTTTTAAAAGGGGTCGATGTAGGGAAAAGGTTGGGAACCCCTGCTCTAAATGAATGAATAAATAAATGAAGAAATATATGAAGAATTACAAGATTATGCGGACAAAGACACAGGAGTCACTTAGAAGTTTCCTTTCTCCAACAATTTTAAAAGATTAAATATTTCACTCTTCCAATCTTTCTACAGTTTCAAACTTCTACTCACTTTTCCGATAAAACTTGCAATGATACAGACCGAATGATCCCGAGACTGTGTCTAAAATAATCTACCACCGTAATTGCTCTTTCCTTGGCTGCACAATGGTCCTCGAATCGCCGGATGGTCGAACGATCTACGTCGAATGAGCTTCGTGGAGGATCAAGCGTGTGCAGCATTAGCGTCTTGAGACGTTGTTCGAAGGCCGACGTGCTCCGTAAATATCGGCGGGTCTCGATCCGTTCGCCGGAAACGGCGGGTCTATTCGCCGGTTTTTTCTCCTCGCAGCAAAGTAGAAGCAATTTGGCTCCGGCCATTCGCGTAATGTAAGTTCCTGCTGGAATTCGAAAGTTCTCCGTCGGGGTTGGGCCCGTTGCACTTGTACGTGGACGAGCGAAAGGAGGCTGAGATACCTATGCAGCCTTATTCGTAAACTGCAACGTTGGAAGGGTATACAACCCTCCTTCTCCCCTTCGACTGGTGCAAATCCACTCCCCTCTCAATCCCGCAGGGAAGGTAACACCGATGCGAGGGCGGAGCAGGAGGAACACCGGTAGTAATACAACGGCGTATCGAACTTTTGGCAACTCGAAACTATCGACCGATGCAATCCGTTCGTTTCTGGCTTGGGTGGTGTCCAGCTGCGACAACCTGGGGGGGAACAAGAAAACCCCTTGATGAGCTTCCCAGAAGCGAGACCGGCTCGAACGACCCCGCCATTTTCTGTATCAGTCGTCGCCTGTCCATTCGTTAGGTTATTCTTTCCCCAAGCTGCAAGAGAGCAGGACTGTTCCGAGTATGCGACAGGTTTTCCTAGCAAACGAGTCCTCTATTAGCCCGTTGTCAAGGCAACGACCATTCACGTTTTCGTGCGTTCCAGTTGTTGCTGCTGTTGTTATTATCCCGTTCGAAACGTATTATTTTAAATGTACGGAGAAACGATGAATCCTACCGTATATTGTTTATCTTCGACCGGACGCGGCGGCGGACACGGGACGCTGTAAAAGTACCGATAGCGAATTTTGTTGACTACGATACCCCGTTCCGTTTACCTTCCTGACGTTTAATTGGTTCCGTTTTTGTTTTCGTTGCAGGATGTTGCTTCGTGACGTTCTACACGAGAAAGGCAGCGCTGGACGCGCAGAACGCACTGCACAACGTCAAGATCTTCAACGGGGTATGTACAGTCTCTTTCTATACTGATAGATGCGGTACCAATTCGAGCAGGAAAGGACAGATATTACTATTGGGTTGGCAAATAAGTTCGTTCGGTTTTTGTGATTTATTCCACTCTAAAAAGCCGAACTAACTTATTTGCCAGCCCAATAGAATCTTGTTAACCGCTTGCTCTACGATTTACTTTACGGTTTCAGCGATTAGAACTTTCTTTGTAGTTCTTAATTTCTTAAAAAAGGAGAAAATGCGTATCTACTTTACGCCCACATGTTGTTCAATACATTTTAACAAAACCAAAATAGAATTTCACCTCGGTTTAAAGGAGACTCTGTTGAAAATCATCAGGAGTCTGACACGATATTGTAGGGCAATCTGAAAGTTTTGTTATATTGAATCGCGATCGATCAACGAGTACGTCCGGGCGAATAACGAACGCTTAGCCAGATAATTATCCGAGTGCCGACAAGTCGCATAATCGAGAGATTGCCGGAATAATGAATACTAATACGAATGGTTATTCGAATAAATTATTCAGATCCGACGGTGAATCCTTTGACTGATCGTGGCATCTGACGCACGAGGCTTGCGTTTGCGATGCAATCGAACGAACCCCATCGAACGAACCTCTCGCGGTTTGTTTAAGGAAAAACAGGTGGAAAATAGAAATTGAGCAGAGGGGACACGGTCGACTATAAAGATATTTTTTGTCGAAATTGATACTCCGTCAGTTGCAGAGACGCGACCGATGGTATCGTTGGAACTGCACCCGCGCGATAATTACAGTTTCCACGCGAACTTTCGATGCAATTACGAGATGTCATTACGAGCATTTAACCTACCAATTCCCCGCGCCCCGTTCCCATTCCGGCGACGCGCATTTATGCTTGAATTTACGAGAATAATTATCATCGACCAACACCTAGAGTAACTTAGTCCGGAGCGCGCAGCTCTATGTAAAGGCGCAAACAAAGGCCAGACGGAGTTCCGATCGAAGAACAAACGAACGTTTTTCCATTTCTTTTTGTTCTTCCGTCTCAGTGGCGTGTCCGTTCAGAATTTTATATTTCAGACTCTCGACGACTGCGCAGTTTTATTAAAAATTCAGTATCGTGGGACTCTTACCCGCTCTGATTCGGAGAACAGTGTTATGTGGCGACTGAAACGACACTCGCCAATGTGAAGTTGGCGTTATATTTAAATGTTTAAAAAACGTTATTTTCTTGTCTTGACAAAATACAATTTGTTTAATCAATAGTCTGCCATAGAATAAGTAGGATTTAAAATATTGTGATGAAAGAATTTAATTCTATTAAAATTTTTTTAATAAACTTCAGCCCAAATTATTTATTGGAATCTCTAATATAAATTACCTAGAGATTTACCAATCAGTGGCGCGCCCAGAGGGGGAGCCAGGGGGCCAAGTCCTCCCTCAAGAAAAAATATTTAGCTTCCAAAATTAAAATCGCGGAATATCCCTGGGTACCGTTGACAGATATTTTGGCTAAAAGAAAAAGGTCATCACGCAAAACCTAGGGCAAGATTACATCCCGGGTGCACCATTGAGTTTCGTACATGAAGAATGTCATGTCATTCAGTTTCACACAAGATATAGCGAGTGCAACGCAATCTGGCGTCTGGAGATCTTCGGAAGATCCTGAAGGTCCCTTGAAGATCCTCTGTGTATCCTTAGAGGACATCGAAGGACATTGGGAACACCTCTCTCGTTGGAAGACCTTGAATGGTTTCTGATAATTCATAAGCGAGCCTGTAAAGAGAACCCAAGGATCATCAGGTTAGACCACTGAAGATCCTTAGGGTACCTTGAGGGTCTCTGGAGGTCCTCGAAAGAGCCTTGAAGAGCGTTGGAAAACCTTGAAATTCCTCTGTATATCCTTGGAGAAGTTCGAAGGTCATTCAGAATACCTCCATGGCTGTCTCGTTGGAGGATCTTGAATGGTTTCTGAAAATTTATAAGTGAGCCTCTGCAAAGAAAGTCTAAGGATCATCAGGTGAGACCTCTAAAGGTTCTTCGGCTACCTTGAGAGTTTCTGGAGATCCCTGGAAGACCCTGAAGGTCGTTGGAAGACCTTGAAGTTTCTCTGTGTATCTTTGACGGACATGGAAGATCGTTGAGAAAATTCATAAGCCTGTAACGAGAGTTGTGGAGTGTTTAACAAACCTCGTACTCGTTAAGAAACGGTGGCAATTAACGGGACGTGTATTCGTAGATTTCCTCGGTGGTTCGTCTACATCGGTGATCCGTCGAGCGAGTCGCGCGGGACATGCTGCAGACGACGAGCTTTTCTTGATCGTCGCTCGGCGGCGGCACTGACCGTGTTAGCTCGCTCGTTCGCCTACTCCCTCGCTGGTTGATTCGCTCGCTCGCCTAAACCTCGGATATTTATCGGCGTACAAATTACACTCGAGGGATTTTACGGCATCGTATGGGTTGCTCCGCTCGCATATTGGAGACGAACGACACGTGCGGTTTTCCCCCGTCCATCCTCCTCCCCCTTCCTGCATCTGTAACTTGCTGGAATTAGGCTTCGTAAATTGAATACGCCACGCAATCGACTGGGCTACACGGGACGATATATCACGTTTCGCGGGAATAAAGCTATAGTTGGGAGGATCGTTCAGTTCCAGCCGGAGGAGAATCACCGCGTTGTATTTCATGCAAATGGTTCAACCTCCCCCCCTATAACTGGATTTTGTTTGTTTCGAAACAGAATTACAGGGTTGAATACGCGGATAAATACCGGTTCCGGGATGTTAATTAAAATCTAAAATTCAAATCACATTTTATACCGAGAGAAAACGCACACTTTGCGGCCCGATGCCGAGTCCACTCGCGTTCCATTGGAAAAACATTTGTCGTACCCGTTGCCGGGTAGACACGAACGTAATAATACCTCGAGGTCGTCAACGGATACTAGATTGTTCATGACATCAGACTCGTTATTGTTTTTCGTCATCCCTCGTCGTTGTACCGTCTCTACCGAGGCGGTTTCGTCAGCCTTTCTCGCTCCCTCCCTCCGCTGGAATAATGAAGTTCGCTTGAAGGAAAATAAATTTCTTCTTGTTACCCGGCATTATGAAGCCTCGGAGTAACGTTAGGCCGGCGTTACAAGTCAAAAGCGATTCCTTTTCGAGCGTCCACGAGTCAATTACCGAGAAATTTCTTATTACCGGCCGATGAAATGGAAAATGACAGGTGCACGCTTCGTTTATTCACCTTTTCCGCGTTCCCGGCCCGGCTGTTTAATTTAGAAACTCGCAGCCTGTAACCGTTTCATCGCGATTAACGAAGAAAATTAATCGATTCGAATAGAAACGCAACCTACAAATTTTCTCCGCGCCGGCGTCGCCGAAAAATCTGCTCCCGAAGAAATTCTGAAACGTTCTGCAGCCCTGCTGCGAGCTCGAAGGAGGTCGCGTGCCGGTAAAAAGAGGCACCGGTCGAAATCCTCGGCGATTCGAGTGACTCCGCGGGGTTAATTAAGGGAGTTAAACAGTCGGAAGTCGAGGTTCTGGTTCTCATCAGTTGCAGGGCCGACGCGACGGCGGCAGAGGGGGATCAGTCTGATCAGAAGTCAAGGGACCGAAGAAGAATTCTCCGGCGATGAAACACGAATGCAATGGTTTGCGAGGAAGAGAGTGAAAGCCGTCGAGAGACGAACGAAAGAGAGAGTCTGAGGCTCTCTTAGTCGGGAGGGAGAGCCCGGGATGGGAGGAGAGAGAGAGAGAGCGGAAGAAAGGGAAGAAAAAAAGGAAAGAAAGGAACGGGTGAATTGCAGAACGACGTTTTCGCGATGAAAAGGGTTGACTGAGTATAAGTGGGTGGCTGAAAGGAGCAAGGGTCGAGAACAGGAGGGACGGAAGGCGCCAAGAGAAAGAGAGAGCGAGTAAAACAGAGAGAAAGCAGGAGAGAGGTTGGAGAGGCTGAAGTGGGGGAGAATAAGGAGACGAGGAGGGGCGAAATAGGGGCGGCTTGTGCATTTGAAGGAGTTTAGCTTTTCTCGTATCAGATTTCGTTTCCACGAGTGGCGTCGAGTCGAGGGGTCTGTGTTGGCTCGGAGAAATGAGTCGAGTACTCCAGGGAACCCTTGTTACCCCCTGCACACCTCTCGACCTCCACCCTTCGTGACTCCACGAACCTCCCCCCCGAATACCACCCACCGCCTCCCATAGCCCCTGCTCCAGAGCCGATCTTTTTGGGGGGGGGGGGGGGGGAGACTAGAGCTTCCCGAATAGAGATTCGACGGTTCTCCGCTTGTCCCGAGATCGCGAACCCCTAGCTACCACCCAAAGCACCAATCCCTTAGCTCGCGAAAGTACACACTTCCCGCGGAAAAATCCTATAGCGTTTCGCTTTTATCGTCAGAGACCGGGAAAAATCATCGATTAGGATTCAATCGTTTCAACCCGAGAAGACCCGAACGATTTTTCCGATTTTTCCGTTGAAAAATGAAGATCGAAGCCGTTAGAGTGCGAGAGATGCTCGGCAACTCGCCGGTCACGGTATAATCCCCATGCTTCTTCATCTGCGGTCATTATCTGGTCGCGATAACGACGATCATTATTTTTTGTTAGCTCACCGCGTGCAGTAACGACAATTGAAAGGCAAGAACGAAGGATCTTCCCCTTATACGCGTTAAGGAAAATCGTTCGGGCTCGCCGCAATTTATTTAACCACCCTTAATCACGTACAGGGCGATGCTCGCCCTAAGCACCGCCGCTGAGTAAACTTTATAACAAATTCAAGAACATTTCGCCGTGCAAGATCGTTAAAAAGTATCTCCACTTCGTCTAAACGAAGTTTAGTTAGTTTTAGTGGAGCAGATGAAATTCCAAATTGTTGGACAAGTTTTCAAATCGAAGATGTCGATATATGATTCCTCCTCTATTAAAATCATTGAGGGAAGAAATAACGTTCAACTTAGTTTCTATCCCTTGCAATCGATGCAGACAATGTTTATTTTGCATAAAGATCCGCAGTCTAGTTATTATGCTTGCCAAATTCAGTATCCCGTAAAAGAAGGAAGCTAACTCGCCCTGCATTTCTTCGTATAAAAAGCCGCAGTCTAGAATCATTTAATTCCCGGAGTGAAACGCGCATTTGCAGTAGCCTCGGATCGCACGGAGGATAGAGGAACGATCGTAGCGGTGGAAAAACTTGACAAAGCGTTTAAAAATCCGTAACCAGGTGTAAATGGCGATCCGAATGGTTGGGTGGAGCGTGGTCGAGCGCCGAACGGTTTCTCCGTGACGAAAGAAGAAACGATTGCGCGAATCTAGGCGAGGAACAAACGTGCAACCGCTGGCGTTATTTAAAACGGAAATGTGGGTCAGACGTGTCCCGTGTCCCGTGTCCCTTGTCCGCGCATCTCACCGCCACCTCCACAGCTCGACAGCTCCACAGCTGCACAACCACCTCCACACCCTGATGTGGTTCCACCTCCCTTTGCGGCGTGGCGCGAGAAAAACGGAGACAACGGATTTCTGTTCAGCCAACGCGACGCGCGACGCGCCAGCAAGAAAAGGAGACGCCACTAGAGAATGATCCACGTCCGCGGCGATGAGCCGTGATTTATTTTCGGACTGACGGCTGAAAATTCGCCGGTGCTTAACATGGTCTTGTAGGTGATCGAAAGGTGAACGAGTGTCGTTGCTCTTCGACCGTGCGGAAAAGCTCGTCGATACGCGCGACACGCGGTGCACGCGCGTCACATCTCCCGTATCCGAACGGTCTGACACATTGCTTTTTACCCGTCGAATCCGATGTCAGCGCGCCGCTTAAACTTCTCGGACAAATATTTTGTTCCGTCAATTCATAGATCCACAGTGATTCTGACCAATGTTCGGACACTGTTGAGGATGTTCTGGAGGTACAATGGGAGACAAAAGCACAAGAAATTCGAAATCCATCAATATATTGGCAATGAAAGCCATTCATGAGTATATTTTGCATGAAAAAAATAGATTAATTTAAAAAGCTTTCGTTTAATTAGTGAATTACATGTTATATTTATTTTTTAATCAAATTGTCTTCATATTATAAAAAATTGTAAGTGACTTCTGCGAATAATTGTACCCTCTGATTTATACTTCAAGATAGTAAACACGACAAATAACAATGACAACAAACTTTTGCTCTGTAACTGTTTAGTGAATCCTGTGCAAAATGTGCAAAAAAAAGTGAATCGAACCCAAACTTCGGTAATTGCATTAATTTAGTAAGAATTATATCTTGTCAAATTTTCCAAAATTTTGTTGCGTTTCTATATACCTCCAGAACATCCTTAAGAAGACTTGAACACTTTTTTGAGGAGTTAGAACAATTGGTTTGCTACGCAATGTGAAGAAACTGTTCGAAAACAATTTCTTGAAACAGTTTTTTTTTTTATAAACGCCTTTAAAGTGTTTTTATGGTCTTCTGAAATGTCTTTCAAAAAGTATTAGAAGCTGGTCCGTTTTGGGAACACGGGAAAAATTGGGAGGACTGTTTTCCGAGTGTTCCAGGCTTATCGACAACGATGTATGAAAATGAACACAGGTTGTAAACGGGATTTACGACAACGCGTAATTCATTCTAGATTCCCGATGCACGGGACGCTGCAGTTATCGATCGAGTTCGAGGCGGATGCGACTACTCTCCAATTTAAAAAAAAAAAGGAACACGCCAATATGGTGAAACATCCGCGCGAAACTCGGATACACGTGTGCGGTTGCAATTGGTTTTATCGAAAATCTGGCCAATGGCGAAACACTGGATTCATAAAAGGTGATACATTTGATCACCAACCTGTTCGAACGCCTCTATCGACTGAGACTCGGTGAGAACCTGCATAGTCATTCGATGATGCCCGCCGATATATTCTCACCAAGAGCTGTATAAAACGGTTCCAGATTTCATTACTGTTAATGGAGCAACCTATGTATCTTTATTCACGTTTGTAGAATAATCTTCAAGATTATTTTGAAGCAAAGCTCGTCTTCCTTGAATACCTGATCGACTGCGTCAAAGTATCGACGCGCGGGGAACGAAATCGCAATCGCGCCTCGCAGGGTCATTATATCGCGCATCGTAGCGCTTTAAAGGGCGCGCCATTGTGTCCGTTTTCAGCGGGCGTATCGTTTCATTTTTCTTGCATGCACCCCCGGTCCGCGGCAGCCGTTCGTTCATTCGTTCATTCGCCCGTTCGCTCGTCGGTTCGACCTTACCCCTTTCCCGAGCTTAGTATAGAAAGCCTAGTCGTATAATATAGGTCGTTTCTTCGAATGCCTCCGGTACGGAAGCTGAGTAATCTTCGTTGTTTCGCCGCGTTTTGTTTCGTTGAATGGCGAAGGCGAAGGCGTGCGGAGGTGGTCCTGGGCTCGCGCGAATAAAATTAACGAGCCGGCCCCGTTCTTTTGCCCTTACGGTTTATATTGTCTTCGCCTCGCAACTTCTGCCTCCCTTCGCCCAGGGATTTCTATAGGGTCTCGGGCCGAACAGCCGGGGAAAATTTCTGGAGGAAGCAACATCCTCCCAGACGAGCGAAGTTTCGTCGCGTCTCCCGGCTAAATGAGAATATTGAAATATGAGAATCACCAAGGGACTGAACAGCAGAGCCAGTCCTCCGCTTTCCCCTCCAACGAGAGAAACGAAACAGAGATTTGCTGAAAACTGGACGCGAAACCGACTGGAACGCACGTGACGAGAAATTATGTAACGATCGGTGCGTACTATTAGTATTCCCTGCTAATTATCGCGTCCGATCGCGCAGCGCAGCCTATATAGGATCGTGGGCTGCCTCGATGGGTCACGTAACTCCTTGCGTAAGTGATGGCGCACTACTGTCCCCATAGTTACCGCGCTCGCACGCTGGTAATTATAGAAAACACCGCATATATAATACATTATCCGACACGGCCCTGTTTCTGTCTCGTTCGAGGCGTTCGCAGTCGATGGGAGAACAACGGCTCGCCATTAGAAATGTTCACGGAGTCGGTTAGGTCCGTCGAAACGCAGAACTATCGATTTTGGTTATCCTGAAAAGTGTCACGATGTGACCTCATCGCTTCAGCGTTACGCACGCGATACGTTTTATCTGCGAGCACGATCGAAGGGGTGAGGTTTAATCGTGTGCGAGCGGCCGGAGCACATTACGAAACCTTTTCTCTACCCTGAGCTGCTGCTCGACGTGTGTTAAAATTCACTAGATAGACGATCCAACGTTAATGATTCACGCGGAGTCGACTGATCCGGCCGATAACCCGAATAATTCTACTATCTGTTTGCTCTCCGTATATAAAGCGCCCGCTGTTTTCAAAATGGGAACGACGCTACCCCGATCCGCTAAATCAACAGGATTTTTAGCGGCGACGATCGCCACATAATTACGCCGGTCGAAATCCACGCTGATCCGCCAAAAATTATTTCGTTCGATCCTCCGGCTGAAATTCATTACTAGACTGCGAATGGATAACAGAAAAAATTGATTTCATCCCTTAATGATTTTGGTACATTAAAAGCGACATTATATTCTTGAATTTTTTAAAGCTTTTACTGTTTTATATTTCTCCCAACCAATTTCTTCATGAAAGTGTAAAGATCCGCAGTCTATTCATCACGTACTGTTCAATAGAAAGATGTCTAGTTATAAATTAACTTCTGAACAACCTCATGTTGGGTTTAACATAATTCCCGTAGATTACCCGATACCGTGAGGCATTATTGCGTTCGAATTATGGAAATTTCGCGTATTGCGCGGCAAGTTACTTAGCAGAAGGAAGGAACAACCGGCGAGACGCACGCACCCCGTGAACAGCAGAAGTTTTAACTTTTCCAATCGCGCTGGTTCTTATGAATTGCGAGAGCCGCGCCGGGGGAATCGACGGAGGGAAATGAAGGACAAGCGGCGTTTCGGAAAGTTTGATCGGCGGTAGAACAACGGAAAACACGGCAAGCAAAAGAGACATTCGATTCCGGCGGTCTTGATTATTGCGGCCGCGAAACAGCGTGGTCCCGGTAACGATGCCCGTTGACTAAATTGCGTTCCATTTCTCACTAACTTTTTCAATTTGTCGCGACTCAGCCAACTAATTACCGGCCAAAATGACTTTTCCTGCCGTCGCGCGTCGCGTCGCGTTGCGCCGAGTGACGACCCGCGCGTCCACCGCCATACACTCCGTGTTCCCGAGACTTTCGCGGCCAGGCTTCGCTTGCCACAAGCGAAATCGATTGCCTGGACGGCTTTGTAATTTGTTACGCATTATTCCGGCCGCTGGAAACGCCGCTGTCGAAATAAGGAATTCGATAACGGGCAACCTGGCGTCGGCGGCGACGGCTGCAACTTGAAACCTTGCACGTTACACTCCGGCTACGAAATAACGTACAACCCGCGATGCAGCGTTATCTACGGGCCGTTTACCGCGAGTTTATGCGGTTGATTATCTTGGAAAGTGGCAACAACGGAAGGGACCTCGTATGGAAATTAAATGGCGCGGGGGAAAATTGTTTATCACGGCCGATTCATTTTTAACCGACTTCGAAAAAGGAGAAGGTTACTCAATTTGATCTGTATGTGTCTTTTTTCGTTTTTTTCTATGTATATTTACCAATTACGCCGAGATGGGTGGATCAATCGGAACGAAACCTTTTGCATTTTGTAGGGTATGTCTCCCAATTGGTCTCTTGAAAACAAATTTTGCATTCTTTCATTCTTTACGGTTTTTATTGCAAGTAACCAATAAGACCGACAAACCATCCCATGATGTTCTACAAATTCTACTCGTTCCGCTAAAAAGTGTGGAATAAAAAAATTTTATAAACAAAAATTAAACCGACTTCGAAAAAACGCAGTAAAAAATGCACTAAAAAGTATGAAATAATTTCCGTTTAATTTATGTGAGTACACACGAACTTGAGTAAAATACAACCTTTTCGCAGGCGGTGCAAAATTGAAAACTTTCGGTACTGGAAATTACGAAAATTCTTAAACTCTCTTCTACATGCTTTCGTATATTAATGTATCTTCTCTTCCCACCTACTGAATTCCAAGTCCATCATATTCCAATGAAATCATAATCAGCAACACCTGTCATTTGGAAAATTTTTAATTTTTGCCCCGCCTCCGAAAAGATTGTATTGTATTTAAGTTCGTGTGTATTCACATAAATTAAATGGAAATTATTTCATACTTTTTAGTGCATTCTGTTAGTGCGTTTTTTTCGAAGTCGATTTAATTTTTCTTTGTAAAATCTTTTCTCCGAGATGATTGTCCACTTTCAATTCCTCTTTAACAAAATTATTGTAGATTTGATGTTCTCCAATCGTTATAAATTAATTTACATTTGAGGAATAAAAATATGCATTGCAACTATAAAGTTCAACTATAAAGAGCATCGCACAGGTTCGATCTTTACAATTGCCACGGCCACCCGAGGGACAAATCGTCAACAGCTTTCTCGCAAGATGCTAAACCACCAGTTGTAAAGATCGAACCTGTGCGCTGTGAACTTTCCTTCCTTATAAATTAGTTTAAAAATTGTACGATCGAGATTAAAAATTCCTACTTTATAAAGAGCATCGTTGAATATCTCAGACCATTTCGGTTATTCAGATACGGGTTAAACGTATATTTAACGTATAATTAACATCATGTCACATATCATTCAGAAGTGGCGTAGTGAATATTAATCATGTTCTCTTTCGATGGTGTATTTCAAGCCACACGTCAATCCAATCTCAAATCGTCCGTTCAAGATTGGAACGTATACTGAGGAGTAAAATAGGAAAATTAACGATCGATCCAGCAGACACTCAATCCTCGGAAGTGCGGGACGGGATAGGCTAACGCGCACGCGACTCGCATTGGCAGAGATATTCGGTGGCGATTGAAAAGAGAGGAACCGCGAGAGGGAGGGGATAAAGTGTCGATGGAAAACCGGAAGCGGAAGAAGGATAAGCGTGACCCAGAAGAGTGGGACATCAGAGGGATGAAACGATAGCGCTCGGCGAGGAACAGGCAGAGGGCGTGTTGCCAACTGCAGTTTCGTAACGGCATTCTTCAAATCGATTCCCATTTCCCTGAGAAATGTGGCACGCCGACGAAACCGGTCGCCGTGCTTGTGGTGGAACGCGCGAAATGGGATGGATCGTGGACGCTGCGACACAATCAAATATTATGTGAACGACTCGCCGGATAATCGGCCGTAAAAGATAATTGGAATCGTTATTTGGCCGTGCCAAAACAACGCCGATGGTTTTTCATTTCTCAGAACAAGGTCCGTTCTACTGCCCGCGATCCTTGACGTTTACCGAGGACGTTCGGAACGGTTGCGATTCAGGGAAGAAGTCCGCCGTATTGGGTGAAACGAGCCGTGGCCGTTTATTGTACCTTCCTGTCGCTTAAGCCCGTTCGTTACAGAGTAATTAAAATTCAATGGTAGCCGGGGGTGCGAACATGCAAAAAAAGTAGGAGCGCGCTGGTGATGATGCCGTGAAAACACCAATATCTATGCGAATAGTTATGAGCTATAATTTCGCGTACAGCGATTGGCGGACACGGCGCCCGGGATGGCTATTGCGATCGATTAATCGAGTTCCCCCGAATTTACCGACACGGAGAGGGAAAGCGAAACAATTCCATCGCGCCGATAACGAAATCGTTGTCGATGTAATCGTCAGCGATCGTGACTCTTGGTCCTCTCTCCCTCGCCCTATCCTTTTTTTTTTCGTTTCGCGCGCGATCTCCAACAACAAAAAACCCGTTCGTGCGCGTGCATCGGTTGCCGACGGGGAAAATTGAAACAAAAAAAAAAAGGATCGAAGAGAAAACGGAAAACCGACAGGGGATATTTCCGTGGAAAATTTCGAGCAGGGCCCGCCCGTTATGAGTAATAATTTAACGCGCAACGACTGGAAAATGCGATCCGATCCGTTACAGTCGATTGGCCGGATTTTCCGGAATACCAATGGGGCACTAAAAGTGATTAAATTACTTGGCAAGCCGGCCCTCGGTAAACTAGCCGGTGATTGATACGTGCGCGAACGCGCGATCCCTCTCTCTCTCTCTCTCTCTCTCTCTCTCTCTCTCTCACGCACACTGCTCCTCCTCCTCTTCCTCCTCCTTCCCGCTCGCTAACTCTCTCTTTCTCTCTCTTGTTGAACCGAACGCACGCTACGATCATTTGTGCGTGACTGACGTCTGTTCATTTCCTACAGGATTCGGCCTGGTCTCGCCTCCGACGGAATCGCGAGCGTCGAGGGCAACTGTCGTTGTCGATTCTCCAAACTATTCACCGATCTCGACAGTCCGATCGAACCTTT
Organism: Lasioglossum oenotherae; assembly: GCA_028455765.1. NCBI lineage: Eukaryota > Metazoa > Arthropoda > Insecta > Hymenoptera > Halictidae > Lasioglossum > Lasioglossum oenotherae. The sequence continues at coordinate 3,680,931 of CM052287.1, read as the reverse complement.
CCACCGAAATAGGTCGCATAATCCAGAAATCAGCGAAGACCAGCGGAAAATTAATTCCGCTCTGCTTAGCACGCGAACAGTAGACGCATCAAACTGTACCTTCATTTTTACGACTCTGCTGCGCTACGATTTTTCATACACGCTGTCTTCGATCTAGTGGTGCAGCCAGAATGGTAATGAGTCTGCAGAAAGAACTGTAACAAATGGAGGATATAGAATAAATGTATTCCATTAATCTTCGTTTGACAGAAATGAATAAAGTACATATTCAGTAGATCTCGGAATGGAAACGTTCTAGGTCAGATGAGTCTTCTGGGTTCGGAAGTTAAAGTAGCTTCGAGTGCGAAGGGTTCTAGTGTAAAGGAAAAATAGGTGAAGCGTTATCCTCGGATCTCTCATGCAACTAATTTCGAAGAGCGTATGAAGATTAAAGGAAGGGCTTGGCGGAACGTGCGAAATTATGATCGACTCGTACTACTGCAAAGTTCGGGGAAACTATCTACTCGTCGTCCTTTCCCTTCCTGAATGTCGATAGCGTATCAAACGCTGTATAAAAAGATATTGTCTCTTTAAGAATAAGCCAGGCAATGTCCTTCTTGATCGATGTGAGACGATTGATCGATAGATTGTGCTAATTCAATTACATTGTAATTCAATTGCACGATTGAATTACATTGTATTTCAATTATATAGTAATTTAACTACGTCGTAATTGAATTACATAGTCCAAATCTTTCGATTAATTCCACTGCTAAGTATTTTAAGCAGATGTGTAATTGAAATAGAATATAATTAAAATACAGCTCTCCCAATTATAGCCCAGATCTTTGAAGAAGTGTGATATATTTTCGTGTTCTTCTTTCATAAACTCGTTTGCTGTTTATGCGGCGTAGTTTCTATTCCTCGTCCTCGTTCATAATACGTCACATATTTTATAATTGTACTCCAATTGCAATTGCGAATTACATTGTAATTTAATTACGAAGTATTTTATCATTGTACTCCAATTACAATTACAAATTACATTGTAATTTAATTGAGTGAAGACCTGAATTATATATTACAATACGACTGAATTACAGTGTAATTCAATAACTTCGTAATTATAATTCCTGGAATAATTCAATTGTAATTCTGCACAACTCTGCGGGGAAGAGAACAATCGTTTATTGATCCTCGTGCACACAGAAGAAATAATAAGATAATAAGAACTAATAAGAACAACCCAGCCCCACGATATTTCTACACGGAGCTGCAAGCATTATGCAGAGCAACACTCGGGACGCAATAACGTCGATTCGTTGATATGGTGTCGGAGTGTGTACAGTGTCGGTGGTGTTAGGGCCAAGGGCCGAGGGCTCACGTATTTCGCCAACGTAAGCGGACGAGCGTTCAAAGTTTGCGGCGTGGGATACGCGCGCGAGAGGGTGGAAGAACGTCGACGTGGCGGAAATGAAGACGAGATCGTACGTTGGATAAGCCGGCAAAAACCCTCGAGAACTCGGCGCAACATCAATAACTGAAAAGGAACTTTTTTTCGGAAGGAGTCCCGCGGAAATTGAATAACGTCGCCGCGTTTACTGATTTCACCGGAAGCCGGGGACGTTCGCGAGCGACTCTCCCTCCCTGCGCGACGATAGCGATGACAGTGATCGCTACGCGATAAAAATTTATGTGATCCGTTTCCCCTTGGACCGGGACATTTTTGGGACGCGCTCATTCAACACGGAAAAATGTTACTGTCCCGTAATATTCCGTAGCGATGATTGCGAGCTAATTTTTTTGAACCGTCCACGCTCGAGAAATTTTATAAAGGAAGCTATCAAACGTGTTCATTCATATAGTGCAGAAATAAATGCAGAAAAACTGCTCTCTTTTATTGCCTATTGTTATTTACAGCATTCTGATTATTGTTAGTAGAATTCTGGACTCTTCTGTGAACATGGATCTGTATTTTTTGTAATAGTTTATAATCTATGCCAGTTGCCAAGACATTAAAGACAAAGCATGTTAACAAACGGAAGCACCTCGCTGAATAACTCAAAAAAGCTCTGCACTTTTGTTGTGGGAGTACTTAGCGAGGGGATTCGATGGATATTGTGCTCGGCGAACATTGATTTCGATCGATTCCCATGATCGTGAGCGACGTCCCTAATTTTCGACACCCTCGGTGGGCGTATGTAGATTTTCCAACGACCACCACCCCCGTCAGTCGCTTTTTCTGTGGCATCGAGGCTTGCCGACGCGGTGGAACGCGACACGAATTTCTAACCAGCGACACGGCAATCGCGGCGGAGCCCTTGAGCCGAATTCGTCAATTTTAATATTCGCCCTTCCTCAGCTCCCCTTTTTACGCGACCTTGTCGGAGCTCGCAAGCCGAACCCTCGATCCGTCAAACCTGCGATCGCCTTTTACGATGAAACACCCCCGGAATTTATGGTACGCCGCGATATTGTGACATTCAGGGGTGCGTGCCTCCGCTGCGAAACATAAAAGAATTTAATATGCGTGGAAGGATCAGCCGGGTTCGTTAGCGAAGACGTTCAAGATCCGGGCCTGGATTTCTTCTTTTTTGGATAATTCCCTTTTTATTTCTTAGTTTTTGTTACTGATTTGATCTTAACGGGCACAGTGATCTTTACAATAAACTCAAGCGAGACTCAACATTCAGGAACATCCCTGGTTCCTAAATTTGCAGCTGCTCAAACGAAGAGCGACGAAGGGCTTACTAATATCGTTGACTGCATCCTTGTGCGGCATCATTTTCGAAAAATTCGTTTCGCGCGGTATGAAATAGAAGAGCGCGGCGATCAACAGGTCGGAGAGCTGGGCAGAGCGTAGCGGCGCGGCCGGAAGCTAACTAGTTCCATAATTCTTAATCTCGTTCAATTTTAACAGCGCGAAGGTGTCGCGAAATTTGTTCCGCTCGGTCTAATTCGATCCCCGCCGGATCTAATTTGCCGGTGAACGCCGAAAGATTGCAATTCCGCGGGGTCGAGTTGACCGGAAACGGGATGGCCGGGTTTGGCGTGGTCGTGGCGTGGCGTCCACCAAGCCAACTCTCTCTTTCTCTTTCTCTTTCTCTCTCTCTCTCTCTCTCTCCTGCCTTCGTTCGTTTATCTCTGGACGGGAAACCCGGACCGGAGGGGGGGCCGATGCCGCGGAACTCGATTTAAAGTTACACCGCTGCTTACGTATTCTCGTTTTCCGCTCGTTTCCACGGCCGAGGCTTCTTTATCCTCCTTAGCCCGCATCCAGACTGCTAAAGTAGCAATTCCGCGCTCTCTCCCTTCGAAAGCCGCATCCTGCTACCACACCGTTCCCTGTTGCCGTTGCTGCTGACTAGCACCTCATCGTGACTTTTAATCTCGACCCCATTTCGAAACCACTGGAAGACGGTTATTTTTATGATCTTCAAGGAAGGAGGAAGAATAGGTGTTGCGACCCGGGGGACCGAGTAATGGCGGCGAAAATCCTCCACGCTCCTTCAACCTATCGTAAACTGATCCTCCTGATTGCTCTTCCAGCGAAATTTATTGTTTCTCAACGTTTGATAGGCTACTCTACCCAAACAGCGATATCGTGTTCTGCGAACGGTATTGGTCGCGAAAAAAGTTTACCGCTACTCAAAATTGATGAAGCACTCTCGTTGCAAGATTGTGCTCGTGTCCAAACAATAGCAATCCATTTGACCACAGTGCGAGTGATCGTTTCAGTGTTCTGGTTCTTCCTCAAACCACAGATTCCTAACCAGAATATTTGTAGTCCGTCCTGTACGAGGCACAGGTTATCCGGCTTAAAGGGAAACCTGGACCGGGGGCCTCCGATCGTAACAGAACGGATTCTTTCTGGGCGATTACGCAGTTGTCTCGCAATTAGACAGAGCAGCCCTCGGAAGCTTTTCCTCGCGAAACTTTCGGGATCGCCTTGAATAGCAGACCATCAGCCAGGGGCCGAGGCTCTTTCCCCGGGCTGCTGCCTATCCAGTATCCAGGGATCGCATCCCGTTCGCTCAGATGATTACCATAGTCGGTGGTGTAACTTTTAAATCCGTCGGCCGCTTCAGCCGGCGGGTCGTCCTTTATCCGTGGCCTTTATTCGCGCCCTTTCGTATCCTGGGCTCGAATATTATAAAAGTGCGCGCGTATCTCGCGGACGGAAGGCGAGTCGCGGAGATTAAAAGTCAGAGTCAGCAGACGGTGAAAGTGAGAAGTAGCACTTTTGTAGTTCCCTGAAGCAGAAGAGGGTGGGCTAGCGGCGGGGAGGGTGGTGCAAGCGGCTCGGCCTCGCGCAGGGAGAGGGGTGAAATTGAAGAGTTTCGCGACGAGGGTAAAGAAAGAATAAAAAAGAAAGGATAACTGAGTGGGAGGAGAGGGACGAAACGCGGGGATGGATATCTCGCAGTGTGTCTGCTTAAAGCGGAGCGAACGTGACCGCTCTCGGTTCTGCAACTTTAAATCTATACTTCCATCCCTCGTCACGGCTATTCTCGCGATTGCGATCTCTGACCGATCCCTCGATGACCACTCACCGCAAAGAATCGCTGCGCTCACGCAAAACCGTGGAAATGCTTCGCTATCCCTTCGGGAAGGAAGCTCAAACTTCGTCGAGTCTGTGCGAGTTACTGAATTTAGACGAGTTGTTAATTACCACCTGAAGTTATTTATGCAGGATAAATATGTTCCGCGAACAAATTCTTCGCCATTTTAACACTTCGCGAGCGTTCGAATATGTACTTTGTAAATTTTACCTGTCCATTGTCGGCTGCCCCCGTCCAATTAGTGGAAATCGCAGGAAACCGAGAACAGGTCACAGTGGTCCAAACAGATTCAGGTTAAGTTGAAATTCATGTACCGCCGATCACGGTAAATTTCGAGGGGAACTGCGGTTTATTGAAAAAATGCAAACGGCTATATAAAGCTGATCGCATTCACGAGTCCGTGTTTCATCGGGCGTAAATTCACCATGAAGACTTTTTTTTTCGAGGTAATAAATAGTGCAAGCGGCTGTGTTGCTTGGATAGCTGCCTGATAGCCTGAATTCAGGCTGGCCTCTAAATCACCGGCTCGATCCCTCGCCGCGAAAATCCGTCGCGTTAATATCCTCGAGGAAATTAATCACGGACAACCGATCTCTCGCGGATTATATAATACATCTATTTCGCGATCGTGACGTTCGTTATTTTTCTTTTCTGTTGCATCGGTTGTCCGAGCCTCGATCCATCATTATCCCGACGATTATTCGACTTTTCGACCTCCGGTTGTTCCGTGCGAAGCGAAAGGAACGATTCTCTCGCGAAGCCAGCAATTCGAGAACCGAGGAAAAATTAATTTTCGCGCGAGCGCATCGGTATGGAAAGGGGGAAGGATGTTTCATTGTGTAAAAGTGGGAGAAGAGCAAAATCCACCGTGAACAGTTTGAAAAATTCAGCTGGACGTTTTTTTTTTCTTCTTTTTGTTTCTCATTTCCTGGCAAAGTAGCTTTTCGTTGCAACGACGGGGGCCCAGGCGATACGCTCGCTTAAGAACGTACAATATTCAGGAGCGGAAGTTGAAGATATTCTATTTGCGAATCTTCTCGATCTTCCAGACGCGAAGGAATTTCTGGTATCGTGGTGCGAGCCAGTATGAAATTCATATCTATGCTAAACGCGACCCCTGCGTTTGGGTTTAGTGGTTTCTGCATGGTACCTTTATATTGCGCCCGATTCCATGATTTTGTACACACTGGTCCCCTGAAAGTCGAACTCGCCGATATCGATTCACCGGGTGAAATGAACTCCTGGACGACTATTCTGGTCACAAGCTCGCCTGCTCTCTGTTTTTACACGGTCGCGCAATCGGCCGAACGGCGATTCTACCGACGAGTAATGCAAAAATCAAACGTCCATTCCGAATACTTTTCTTTTTAACAGCGTCGCAAAGTGTCTACTCATCTGTCATAAAATAATTCTATTTTTGCGTTTGGTTGAATAATTTTTATTTTGTGTTATTTTGAATAGTTCTGTGGATATATTATCGAAAGGTTTTTAGTACACTGAGAAAAAAATCCTGTTGAAACAAAAAAAAAAAAATGTTTTTATTAAATAGCGCCAATATCATATGAACTTATTTTAATATTTAATACTATTGAATTTCAATAGCAAAACTCACTTCCGCCAATCATATAAGCCAATAACTTGACCATCAATGTTTTCAAAAAAATAAGATATGGCCTCAATTCCAATTCCAGTATAAATCAATACATTTCTCAAATTTTTTTAACGACATACCTGATTGAAGGAAAAAAAGAAATATTACATATTATTATATTATTTCAATCATTTCATGATAGACAATTCAAATACATCACGATTTGCTTCTAAATTTCATACTATTGAAAAGAATACATTGATATTCATCGAAGTAAAAAAATTATAATAACACGCGTGTTATTGAAGTAACTACTTTTTTTTCTCAGTGTAGTAATAATCAGATAATCTTTATGCATTCATGGCTCGTGAAAACGTTGAAAAAGGACTAGAATATAAAGATCGATAGAATTTTGTACAATTTTTATTTGTTTCGGATCTACCAAGGCTGCTCCCGTTAAAAGTAAGTTGCTATTTCACTCCACTTTCTTAAAGTTTGTCTACAAAAATTGCAAAATGCTCATCGACTCCCAAGAATTACCAATTCTGTCTAACGACGTTTCGCGAGTCGGGGAATACACTGCCATAATCGTTACAGCGCGTGTATTATGGAAGAGTCGATTCTCCAAGACGAAATGGAATCGATTCCAAGGCGAATGGGTCGCATAGAAATCTGCGGAATAAAAGTAGGCGAGGCTCGCGCGCAACCAACGTGAAAACGAGCAGTAACTACGCCATGTAGAGGACCCGGTTGTTGCATATTTCAGGAAGTCTCGATGGCACTCCGGACGAATTTTACATGCCCGTTCCGAAACGACTTTAACACGGCCCTTCCACGACGACGTTAATAATACACTGTCCTTTCCTGCGCGAAATTAAACATTTCCAGGCACACATTACCGGATGGTAACGAACGCGCGAATTAATAATTCAGCGTCTTCTTCTTCCATTTTCCAGATGCGACATCCGGTCCAGATGAAGCCCGCGGACAGCGAAAATAGAAGCGGTGAGTACGAATTTACAAAATTTCCAGCTATTTTTGATTTTATAACGGGCCAATAATATTATTAAATATTGTAGAAAGCGTTGGATATTGAACTAACACTAGTTTCATACTTTTCACTTTACAATCATTGAAATTGTAAAGTAGCTTACATGGGAATTGATTCGATAAATGTCTTTGGCCAAGCACAGTACAGTAGGACTTCGATTATCCATGCTAATTAGTGGAACATGATTGTTCGGATAATACAACGATTCCATAGTTTCAGTGCTGAACTTAATCCTTATTGAAGTGTGCAGTAAATCGTGTAGCGTATGGATTGGTTTTACGCAAACTAATTCTGTGTGGAAAGTATTCAGACGATAAAGAATTGTAACATCAGTGGCCCGGATAATCGAGGCTCTACTGTATTGTTATTTTTACAAGCTAAAACATTTGAATCGCGTTCGTGTTAAGGGTGAAAAATGCGATGACAATTACGAGACGAAGAAGCTCGAGCGCAGAAGCGATTTTCTTCCGAAATTACAATTACTATAATTGAAATGCCGAACCGAATAGGGTTTGAAGCCCGCCTCAGCCTTTGCGTTTATGAAAGCTTCTGAGATATTAGGCGAACCGAACCCTCGCCTCGTCTCCTTGTACTCCACGTTCCCGGTGACAGCGACAGCGACCCGCGGTTCAAAGCTTGTTCATCGACTGCTAATTAATTGGCTGAATTGAGGGGCTGCCTAGATTACGCGTCGAAAAAGACGCAACAGAAGCAACGGGTCTGAACGATCGGCTGAAATAATCGAGAACCAGCCTGTGTGCAGCTTGCAATTTCTATCTACGTTGTTTCCACCGTATCATTTATTCGACCGATTTGTTGGAAAATAATAGCCGAAACGGAGAAAGAAACGAGGCGATAGCGCGGACGAGATATATAAAAATAGACCTGACATCCGATGTATTTTCGTGGCTCAACTTTCTGGGACGCTAGAGCCCCATTACCGTTGCCGTATCATTCACAACGTTATCAACAGAGTCTCGGAATAACAGATTCACTTCGATCATCAAACTTGAATCAAGCTTTCGATTTTTCTCTACAGCAAACTCCGTAATAACGCGATCAAAAAACATATATGCATATTTGTATAATACTGTACTGTATCGTAGGGTAACTGCACCAGTGAATAAACGGGCACCAGTAAATGAACGCTTTTGTATATTTCAACAAATTTTAAGCCGCATGGCATACTTGCGATAATGACTCTTGGGCTAATTGAATTCTTTTTCGTAGCTGTATTCCTATTGGTACAATAGAAAGAATATGGTAAGAATATATTGGTACTAGAATATAGTGTTCATTGACTGGTATTTTTTATATTTTTTATTTAACGTTTAATAAAGAAAAATAATAATAATTTCATTTTATTTGTGTTCATTTATTTTTGACAAATGAAGCATAGGGAGCCATTTGGCATATATGAGATTCCTTTAATTCACATATTTTTTTTTAAATAAAATATCTTCCTGAACAATTTCTTAAATGTTCATTCACTGGTGCAGTTACCCTACATCGGAATATTCAACATTTTACACTCTTAGAACTTCGGGCTAATTATAGACGGTTAATTGAACTCGCTGTCTGCTGGTATACACTCAAATGAAATGCAAATGATCCGCGGGAGTTTACGACGCCAAGTAAAAATAATCGATGCTGTTCCATCGGGCCGCTCGCTACTGTGTTTTCATATTTCGCTAAATCTTTCCACGAAAGCATTTCGTAAATACGGCAACAATAAATTTATTTAGATTGTCCTTGATTTCCAATATAATAAATGCTGGGACACGGAAATTCATTCCACTGTTTTGCATAAATGAATTTATACAATTTCAATGAATGTAAAATATAAAATTAACTCTGCTTCGGGGAATAGTTGTCGGTAAAGCAGTGTTCTTTGTTGTAGTGTTCGCAAACGGTCTTGAAAAGCCACGGAATCGTTAATAGCGCACGTTGTACATAACGAAAAAGTACATTCTCGAAAAAGAGTCGCGCGAGATTAATATTCCATTGGATTTTCCTCGCTGAAAAATCTCTGGTAGAGTAGGACGAGCACGATCGATACACGAGACAGCCATAACACGGGAATTTTTCGAACCGCGCCGAAAATCCGACTGCCATTTTGGGAAGGGCGGCACCAGCGGGGAATAAAATGACAGCGCATCGGCGTCGACGACGAAAAACGAATCCTAATGAAATATTAACGACACCCGTCACGTGCTAACCGTCCAGCTGGACCAGGGTTTGCGCTCATTCTTTTTTTATCTCGCTCTCGGCTTTTTTTACCTCGGATGCGAAATCACGGGGTTATAATAGGTACACGTGACGCGGAGGGTGAAAACGGTTTGGCGAACGCCCCGCTCTCTGTGCATCGTGTACTCTACCCTGTGCAGACAGAAACCGAAGATCAACGCTTTTCCCAAACGAAAATACTTTCTAAATTGCTCGTGTAAAAGGTAACATTTCCGTACGGAATTTTTCCAGTCTCTTGCGGTTGAATTGTGATTGAATTGTGACCGAAGTAATAGTAGGAGTTTTGTTCCCTGCGTAAATGTGCTCACAAATTTGAGATTAATTTAGTGAAAATTTCAAAAAAATTGAATTTATCAGTTATTTCACATCACATTATTTTACAGCAAATTAATTAAATGTAATTTTTACGATATTGTCGCAAATGAACCGTTAGATACTGCTTGACATTTCAACATTATGTGGAATTCATTTAATTGTTAATTATGAAAGTGGTCTGAAAATTTCGCATTCAATCAAGACGAACAAAATTCTAAATTACAATGTTACAGAATATAGAATTATTTTATGTAGTCCTTTAAATATCTCGCAACAAGAAATGTATGACTTATTGTTAGACCACATTCATAATCATTGGCACAAATGTTTAGCTTCTACGGGGGAGAGACGACGGAGACTTCGAAAACGCGACGGATTGCCCGATTCATTTTGCCTATAATTACTCGGTTCGTTAATGACGGTGGCAGACGCTTTTAGCGACGGTTCCGACAGGAAGCACGTCGATCAAGAGAGCTCTCGAGTCGGTGGCTCCAGGCCCGGGCGTTGTCTCGATTCACCGTAAGAAAGCCCGAACCCCGAGGCCCGAGGTGCCGCAAAGAAAGTGAAAGCTTTATTTATACCCGTGACATTCTGTTTATTTTGACTGACACCGCCCCTGCCTCCTAAGTAACGACATACTCGGTCACGTGTTACGCTTCATCCACGTTCCATCCATTCTCGAGATCGCTGCTACGCCGCGCGCCGCCCTCGCCCGTGTGTTACGTCACCCCCGATGAACTCCAGCCCACGATAAACTTGAATTATCGATCAACCTGGGCTTCCAGCCCGTAATTTAAGCCCGGCGAAGAAACACAGCTTTGTTCGACGATTACTTTTGCTCGGTCTGATTCATTGCCGGCTTCTCTGACAACTTGAAAACATCCGAGCGAACTCGAAAAGCTTCCCACCGCAACAGCGAAGCTCGCGAATTAAATATTACCTCGTCCCGCAATGTCCTCCTTCAATTTATTTCCCCATTGTCATTTTAAAAAAATTTATCCAGTCGTATACACCGACTCCTATTAATATTCGGACGCTCTCCAAAAACCGATAGCTTTTTTAATATGAGACTATACGATTTTGATTTTCTCCAGAAGTTGGATCAATTGGTCTACTACACGATGTGGAAAGAAATTTTCTCAGAAATTGGATTTGGCAGGGATTGTGGAGCAAATACTAAAAGTTTCATTGTACAATTTTTTTTGAAAATTTAAAGAATATCCGAAACGTCAGCTGTCAAGATATACCAGGAGTTTGCGATTTGAAATAAGGTTAAATAATAGCGAATGGAAGCAATGCCATTTCTACGCGAAAAACAAAATTACCTACCGAATGACCTAATGTTTTATAGAGCGGTTTAATATTTCCAGTATTTCTGCAGCGTCGCGGTTCATTAATTGCGCATCGTCGAGCAGAAATGTTTAAACAATGACAGACGTTCCTCGCAAAAGACGAGCACTACCATAGATTGCAGTCTAACTCGTCCCGTCGAGGTAATCATAATTACGTCATTCTCGCGCAACGTCAAGGATTGCATTATTCACAATTCCAGGAGGTTAAGTATTATGGAAACGTTCCTAATACAGCTCATCTCGCGAGGCCAAAGATGTGGTCTCTCCCCACCGTTAATAACAAAGTGCATCGCCACTTTTACACGATAATTTCATCCAATGATTTCATACCGCTCCGCAGATGATACTATTACGTCCCCGCGGACACCGTTTCGCACACCGAAAAGCCTATTAGTAGGCGTTTTAATGGCTCCGTTAACAACCCGAAAGAAACTTCGTAATTGCCTTTTAAATAATCATCGCGAGAGATGATATTAAGTCCGTTTCTGTAGGAGTGTTGGGCAACCGGTGGCTGGGGTATGGTGTTAAAAATATACATATATAATTCGAGCTTGGCAAGGTCTTCCCTCCGCGCCGGAATCCTCCATTTTCACGTTGCATGTGGACACGGAGAAAAGGAAATGGAATCGTTTGGAAAGGGCGGGGAGTTGGGGAATTGCCTTAAGTCAGTGCATGTTCACTTTAAGCGAAGTGTTTGCCAAGTCATGTTTCATTGATGGGGTTCGGAGGTATAGGAGAACGACACTTGCCGGAGCGAGAGATCATGCGCATCGACTGCATTATCGCTGCTGTACCGTAGATACATTTATGGCGCATCAACCGGTCCGTCCATTTGCCAATTGTTCCTGTTACGTTTGATAATTAGAGTAAAGGTACCAGTTATCGGAAATTTAGTCACGACTAGGAAGCTTTTTATTAATTGCAAGGCACTCTGTCATTTATTTTGCATTATTCGTAATAAATAGACGCGGATTTTATGCATTTATGACAAAAATGGCTACATACAATTTAAAGCAGTGAACGTGTAAAAATATTTGAGGACATCCAATGTGTTAGTTTCAGCTTAATAGGATAACTAAAAGAAGAATACAATTTTTATTTGGTAAACATTGCTAAAACAGTCTCAACCTTTTTTCTGTATCGTCAAATTTTTTCTGGTCGATTCTGCTAGAAAGCGATAGAAATATTGCCAATTGTTCCTGTAACGTTTGATAATTAGGGTAAAGGTACCAGTTATCGGATATTTAGTCACGACTAGGAAGCTTTTTATTAATTGCGAGGCTTTCTGTCATTTATTTTGCATTATTCGGAATAAGTAGACTGCGGATTTTATGCATTTATGACAAAAATGGCTACATACAATTTAAAGCAGTGAACGTGTAAAAATATTTGAGGACATCCAATGTGTTAGTTTCAGCTTAATAGGATAACTAAAAGAAGAATACAATTTTTATTTGGTAAACATTGCTAAAACAGTCTCAACCTTTTTTCTGTATCGTCAAATTTTTCTGGTCGATTCTGCTAGAAAGCGATAGAAATATTGCCAATTGTTCCTGTAACGTTTGATAATTAGGGTAAAGGTACCAGTTATCGGATATTTAGTCACGACTAGGAAGCTTTTTATTAATTGCGAGGCTTTCTGTCATTTATTTTGCATTATTCGGAATAAGTAGACTGCGGATTTTATGCATTTATGACAAAAATAGGTACATACAATTTAAAGCAGTGAACGTGTAAAAATATTTGAGGACATCCAATGTGTTAGTTTCAGCTGAACAGGATAACTAAAAGAAGAATACAATTTTTATTTGGTAAACATTGGTAAAACAGTCTCAACCTTTTTTCTGTATCGTCAAATTCTTCTGGTCAATTCTGCTAAAAAGCAAAAGAAATGTTGACGAACTTTTTTAATTTACCGAACGCAAGTTTCTGGCAAGTTCATTCATTTTCTATAATCGGAAACGAAAAATTGCGTTGTCTCGAGGAATAAGTTTTTCACCTATGTTTTCTATATCTTAAACAAAAAAAATGGTTGTAACACTTTCGATTTATTCATTTTTTAAAAGAAAGTGATACTTGGTGCTTCATGTTATTTTACACCGAAACCGAGTAGGGCACGTTAAGTATAATGTTGTTGGACGTCCTAAGAAATATCTTGTGTTAAATCATTATTATCGGTTCGCCGGAGGGGTAAAATGAACGGCGAGAAACGTCCGAGCAGAAAACAAGTTGGTATTTCTGGTAAGCGTGCGGTGGTCCGTCGGACAATGGGCTCGAAATCTCCTGGCTTCGATAAGATAAGCGTTATCGGGTTTGCAGCCCGGGTCTGACCACGAGCGAGACGGTCCTCCTTCGCGTTTCCTGATCCAAAGACGACGTAAGCGGCACAGACGACACAGAAAACGCACGCCGATACTAATTGTCCTCCGGTAATTTGTTCTCGTTGCTCGTCTCTCATTTCCGCGAGATCTCCTATTCTCGATATCTAACCACTGGTAAAAATAGTTATGTTGGGCCTTCGTTGGTTCAGCTGCTTAAGAAGGCAACATTTCTAACAGTTTTACAATAAAAAATATCAACCATAAATGCTACCGGGAAGTAGCAATTACCGTAGAAGTTGGTACCGCGAAGGGCTAATTTATGGCAAGCTCCTGCGGCCATTTGTGGGTCTACGGTGACCCAAATTTTGAAACGAGGTGGCTCTCGGCGCACGATCGAAAGTTCTGATACTTGAAATAGTTTGCGCGATATACTAGACCAGACGACACGGCCCGGACCTCTTCACCGAGTTGGAAAAGAAAATTAGTCTGGCACAAGCGAAACAGGTAATTAAACGAGCGCGGGACAACAAAATGTAAAACTCCGGGGTTTAATGTATGCGAATAAGTAATGGGCGCGGATGGCACGAAGTTCATTTCCAAGTCCCATATTCCGCGGACAAACTTCTGTCCAATGGCAACGTCCGTTTCTTCGCCGGAACAATTTGGAATAACGGCAAGCTTGCAAAAGTTAGTTCTATTTACCCGCTGATCCTTGTGATCCACTTTTCCACAATCCGTGCTTACCCGATGCATATTCAAGCGGCCCGGGGACCCGAATAAAGTCTCGTTAACGACCGATCTACGCTCGATGGAACCGTGCGTGGCTCGTCTCAGAAACTTGAACGCGATTACACGAGCCTATTCTCCCGAACAGCCTGGCTGCTGCGAACCTACAGCGGAACAAATGCCCGATCTAGCTTGGAAAAAAGTCATGTTCGGAAATAGAGACATATTCTCTATATTCCTGTTCCAGAAATAATTTATTTAGTAACCATACAAGCGTAGAAATCGTTGCATAAACACTTCGAATCGTAACGTGATGAAATTATACGTTTATTTGTGTTACAAAGAAAGTTATATCTATGTGTACAACTTACTTGAAACATATCAAAATTGTCTCATCGAGTTTTATCGAAACATCACCTATGAGTTAAAACAGAATTTTCTGACACGGATGAATCTGATACTGAAGAATTATACGGAAACATTCTTTTTTTAATGAAAGCTTGAAGTCTCGCGTTTTCCTCGACTCCACACAAGTTAGCCTAAATAACTGTTTTTGATGAGTAGTTGGTCGAGAAACGGTTGCGCGGAACTGTGAAAAACCGCTCTTTACCGTCGGAATTTTGTCCATCGCTGTCTGTCAACGATGTAATTCCCTCCTCGGTCAAAACAACCCATTTCAAGTTTCTGTAACATTACGAAACGTATAAAAGTACACGGGACGCGGTAAAAAAAAAACCGTGTAATGTTCACTCGACCAAAAACGTACCGTGTAACCAGAGACTGGGGCGCGATGAAATAAAATTCTCCGTCACTTTGATCGCTCGGTAGTTCCGATGTTAAATCGCGGCGATCTATGAAAAATGATTAAAAATGATTCCACTGTGTTTGCCATTCTCATTCGTTTACTTAATAGTTGTATTGTTTTCAACAAAACGCCCGCGAAGCGACGGACGATGTTCGGCGTGTGACAGCCGAATTTACAGTGCGTTTAATCGCATTCGAGATTGGACAGTGAACGCGCGCTAATTGAGCGATTAAACTCGTTGCAGCGCATTCCCGTTTTTATGGCCGGACAAACAGGTGCTTAGCAACGTGGCGAACATAAAACGGAAGTTTGTAATGCGCGTTTCCGATACGCGCGACTGTTCTAAACATCATTAACAATGATACACGTCGGGGCGGTTGCGTTCCTACGATTTCCGGCGAGCGTGCGCGACTCGCTGGGACTCGCGCTAGACTCACGGAGACTCACGACACCGCAGAATTCGATTTGAATGCGTTCGGCATTCGTTCGAGACGGAATACCGAGAAACCGCGGACAGATACTTCCACAGGGTGGCGAGTACGAGGCTTGGCTACCGATTGAAATCAAACACCATAAGATACTCTGTGCGCCAG
This sequence comes from Lasioglossum oenotherae, assembly GCA_028455765.1. NCBI lineage: Eukaryota > Metazoa > Arthropoda > Insecta > Hymenoptera > Halictidae > Lasioglossum > Lasioglossum oenotherae. Next base: position 3,665,389 of record CM052287.1, on the reverse strand, counting down.
CGTGGAATCGTTTGGCGTCGCTCTCGCACGGTGCAAATTGCGCGACGCTGGTGCGTCTACATTCTTTCCTGTGGGCGTTCGAAATAATCTCTGATTTCATCGAAATAAGCTGAAAGTTAGAAAATATCAGGTCGTTCGGAAAGTCATTCCAATTTTTTGACATTTTGTTTTACGATCTTTTGCGATTTTCAGCCAACTTGAACATCCCATGTCCGTAAAATTTCTATCTTTATGCGTTTACGACGTCCGAAAATGTTCAAAAAACGTGAAAACATAAGATCGCACAGAATTTAGTACGATTTTTAGTTATTCCAGATCTGCCAACATTACTATCACTGAAAATAAGACTTCACGTGATTCCACTTTCTTAAAATTGAAAGTCATTTCAATTTTTTGACATTTTGTTCCACGATCGTTTGCGATTTTTCAAGTAACTTAAAGATCCCATACTCGTACAATTTCTATCTTTATGCATATACACCGTCTGAAAATGTTCAAAAAACGTGAAAACGTAAGATCGCACAGAATTTAGTACGATTTTTATTTATTCCAGATCTACCAACACTACTATCACTGAAAATAAGACGTGATTCCACTTTTTTAAAAACATACAAAAATTGCAAACTGCATAGACGTCCGCAATCTAGTGATAACAAATGGAAGCAGTGCTAGCTCTACACGAAAAACGAAATTACTTCCCGAACGACCTGAAATAATGAAATTAAAGGATCGTCGAGCGCATACCGATACAATTTCCAACTTGTCAATCCGTTATCTGTAGCCCCCATTATCCGCGCGGTTTTATTTCTATTTGATCACCAACATCGCAGTTTCGAATTAACGGGGCACAATAAACTAAGAATCGCCGGCAATCTCTATTAAAACACATTTCATGCAAATACCATATTTATATCCCGGAGTACACACATAACACGGTTATAGCTACGGATCGAATATCGTCGGGGCAGACCCTCGCGCACGGTAATGCGCAAATATTTTTCGGACGGGACGAGTTTACGAGTTCGTATAATAAATGCGAAGACACGAATTGTTGTTATTTGTCGCCGCGTCTAATTACGAGCATTGAAATGTTCGATGATCCACGCCGTGATATCATGTTCCCTTCCGATTTTTCAATTCGAGAAACCGTTCCTGTCGTTATTTCGCATAATTCGATACCCTTTGACAGTCTATACCGTTTTCAATGAATAGACATCGGCGCGCGTTAGCGATCGCGCGAATGTTCAATTAATTTAATAAACATTGCTTGATCGAAGGCTACATCATTACTCGCCTAAATTAATTTCCGTTTCATCAATAAATGCTCGAATTCTCATTGGATTAGTAATTACAATAGCGCACCACCGACGAGCTTTGTATACGATATTTGGCACCGCGATTTATTATTATAATATCGTTACAAGTGTCCAAATAACATCATGAAATAATATCCCGAGGGTAAACCGAGGCGCCCCTGGTGCGAGGAACGTCTGTTGCCTGCTCTGTGCAGTTTACACGATAAATAGGGTAAAAGTACCAGTTACCATTCCGTAATTTATGCATTATTTCTAATAAACGATCGATTATCAACCTGTTTCTTCATCGTCAATGTTTTCTGGACGATTTTGTTCGACAGCAAAAGAAATATTAACGAAGTTTCAATACAAATTCTGATACGAAGGGGAAACATCAATTTTATTTTACCACGTTTTTATTAGCTCGCTTTCTTGTTTGTTTGTCTGTTCAAGAATAATGTAACACTATAGGTACATCGCGCGTTTTATTTTTATTAATTTTTGAAAAGCTTGTTTTGTGTCCGATAACCGGGTGGGGCACGGTGACTGGCACCTTTAGCCTATTGCAGCGTTTGATCGTGAAAATTGGAGATTTCTTCCGGCTGATTGGTTTGTTTGAGCGGTTTTTCTGGTGCCGGTCCAACAGAGGAGGGCGCATTCAGAAATGAGACGCGTCATCGCGATCTTTACAAGTGGCTTTGGCGTTGGAAAAGCAGATGTGCGTGCAGAAGGCTCGCTGCTAAGGCGGAATGGTTGCTGCAGATTGGATCTGGGCCAAATATTTATACACATCGCACCCGACGGGCACGTACACTGTTGCTCCACCGTGCACCCGCATTATGTTATAGTCGGTATTTAACGCCACCCGCATAATAAAATCAGCCATCGTCGAACCACTAAATATCCACGGAAAAATATTCCACGTTATCTGGCCCCCCCCACCCCCACCCACGCGTGAAATCTATTGCAGCGCGGTGGCCGGGAACCGTTGCCAAATCCTGCTCTATCGAAGGAGAATTTGCGTATCTGGAACGGTCCCGTGTGTCAACCTACATTTGCTGAATATACTTTATTAACACGCCGAATTCTGCGGGGCTGCCTTTGACCGGCGCCATCGGACGGCGCTTCGAAACGGTCCTCGTAAAATCACCAACCTCTCCAAACGTCGATTTTTCGATATCTCCACGACCCCTGTCGAACTCTCCATTACCTAATTACATTTGTCACTGTTACGAAACTGGACGGACAGCTAATTACATGTAAACACGACAGCGAGCGACAGCGTTTATTCATACGGATCAGTTTCCAATTTACTCACTCAGTCTAAAGTATCGCGGCTATTCAGCTCGTTTCGAGCCGACCTGACAAATTGGGCACGTTGCGTGACGTTTACAGTGCAGACACCTAGCTGTCGATAGCCTGTACGGGCTGATTCTGGGAACTGGGACAGGTTACTGCTGTTTTTTTAAGTGAAAATAGAAAAAAAAATCGTGTGTCATAATAGGTCCTGACCTATTCGATTTTATCAAATCGATTTTACCGGAACTCTCGGATTCGACGGGGTAGCCCTCGAGTTGTTTGATCGAACGCGATGGCGTCTCGATGAGAGCTAATGACGAACGGTCTCAAGTTCTAAATAACGCTGTTGCGTGAGCGGGAATTAATATAACAGTTGGCACAGGATCTATGATCTTCATCCAGGAATGCTGTCGTGCAACAATATAAGTAAAGATTTAATAAGAGAAAAGTCGGCCAGAATGAAGAGGCGTGCCGAAATTAAGGTAACGTGGCAACCAACGACAGATCGGTTTACTCGTGCCCGAACGATACCGGGGAATTCTGGCAAATAGTACAATGCTCTCCGAAGACTCGGCGATCGGGCGCATTAAGCCATCAAATCGAATCACTCGACCGAGCCCGTTAATTACACCAATTAGCCGAAAAGCACAACCGGACGCGCCGAACGAATTTATCGCCCCTGAAGATCCATGGTCGACGGCGATCTACGATCTTCCGTTCGATTCCTCGGTTTTTCAATGTTTCAGAAAACCAGGTGCACAACTGTGAACGCTCTAGATGTCGGAGCTTGAGATCCCGCGATCATCCAGCGATCGATTAAATATATTTTGTTAATAAATTCAGGATCCTATGATTAACTCCTTGCCTTACAGTATCGTGTCTGACTCGTCATGAAGATTTCGAACATAGTCTAATAAATATGTATGTTATTAATCTCCTTTAAACCGAGATCAACTTCTATTCTGGGTTTGTTAATGTATAGTTACTGAAGAACATGTAGGCATACAATAGATATCGATTTTCTCCTTTTTTAAGGAATTACGAACTACAAAGAAAGCTCTAATCAAGTAAATCGTAGGGCGACGGGTTAAAGATGGTTATCTCATTAAGTAAAATTTGTTTCTTCATTAAATATATATTAGATCGAAGAACTAAATTAGATTGAAGACTAAGTACTCTCGTGGTGCAGGGTAGAACTTCTTCGTAAAAACCGGATGCGTTTTCGGGAGGTGTATAAATTTTCACCTCGCGTCTTCGACCGGAGACGATCCTGAAAAAATTGATACGGCGCGACGGGCCCGTAGATCGCCGCAAGAATAGGGAAAAATGCGCGCATAAATAACGAGCAACAGTGTTGCCTGGTCTCGAAATGAATTCATCCGCGGTGGCACGGCAGTCCACGCGAAGAATTTCTAAGCGCGCTCGGCCCAGCGACGCGACGGCAGATGCAACGCTTGATAAAATCTTCCTAAAAGGTTATTACCGTTTCTACTCAACGAACACTGTGCAATTTCAATGGTAAAAAGTCTCCTGAAAAGATCCTCCTTAGAAAGCAAATGCGCCATGAATAATGTAACATCTCTCGGGCGCTCGTTGTCTTCCTTCCGCGGCGGACATCTATGCTTGAGTCATTGCTTATCGGTGGTTCATCGTTCCGTCAATAATCGGTCGCCGGAATCTACGCATTCCATTACCGTTCGTCAAAATTTCGTACATGCGCGCGACGCGCCCGAAAAAAGTTCCGGCGGACCATGCGGACGGGCATTATTCGAGAGTTCGATGTGCATTAAATTTTATTATTTCATTTAACCACGACGTCACTCGGTGGGACGTGTGGAAAAATTTTGTAAAAATTTACCGAAACACGTTCGCGTCGCGTGTAGTTTCTGCTGCACGGAATTTATCGTTCGTGCTCGGCTATACTTTCAGCCTTGAACGCCGTTCACGCGAGCGCTATGAATTGACAGCGATTTTTAAAACGGAGCGTCTATTTCCTATTTTCAAGAATCTAGAATATTCTCGGAAATACTATACAAACTCGTGATTTCATACGTACTCGACCTCTGACCTTGCCGCATCGTATTCGAACTTTTACCTGGCCACGTCATCTTCGAAACTCTGACCTTATCATTCTAATCCTTTTCGTTTGATTGTTTTGCGTCGCTTCTTCAACTGCTATGGTTATTAAGCGACGAGACCTACAGTTTTAAGTTGGGTTCCGAACCACCTTGGACACCACAGTTTTAAATGGCACATGGAATTCTAGTCCTAACAATTCCTAAACATCCACCATTCAAGTTAGAACCTATACATTAGAGAATATTAGTAAGTTCTTTATATATATTTTTTAACCACGAGTTTTTTATATCGAATTGATCGCAAAATTCAGAGCTCTCCAATGACATACAGTTCAAAAGGAATGGTCCCTGAACGAGGTTATAATGATACAATAACAGAATTACAAAACAAAAGGTCGCGAATTTAGTGACCAAGCTAATATAAGTGTCCAATGACTTATGGACAGGAGTGTATTACAAATAAAATACTAATTAACGGAATACAACACAGCAGATGACTCATGTATTCGTACACGTCTGGTCCAAAGTTCTCGACGACGTTCGCCACGACGTCCCACCTGCGAATCCGACACTGTGTAGACAGTTAACAAGGTCCAAAACCAAATGTTGACCATAGAATTACCATGTGTGGACGTTTCAAATGGGGCCGACGTTTGGTGTCACATTCGAATCAGGTTTGCACCCAGCGTCGGAATTAAGTCCCCTCCACATGCGAATTCGACATAAGGCAACGGATGTCGAACATTGGCCGAGATTTTCACCGGAACATCCTCGGCCCGATGAGCTGCATATTTAACTAGCATTACAATTAGAAATTATTTTTTCCTGCCCGCACCGAGTGACCTAAAATTCTGAAAAAAATTTACGAAGTGGAGCCAAGATGCACTTTACTATCTGCATTTTAATTCGTTCCAATATCTTACGTGGGTGTCGAGAGTCACGATTACAAAGTCAATAGTCTTCATCCCCGTGGGAGGTGATTTCTTCGGAAAATCATTTTTCCCTAGCTCTTCCGAGTGACCTGAAATTTTGAAAAAAAAAATCCACGCCGAGCAGACAAGATGCAGCTACAATTTGCATTCTGATTCATTCAAATATCTCGTACGGTAGTCGAGAAGTAGCGTAACGAAGTTAGGGGTTCCTCGGAGGGCGAGATAAAAATCAGGAAAATCTCGAGATTGAATTTTTCCGGGAAAGGAACAGTGTTCTGTAAATAGAGGTAAAATAAATCGCGGCGTGATCTTCGTCTGGAATATCCTCGCTAACCTAATACGCAGCAAAGCCATCAAGATCTCTCTGTATCGTTCTTGTAAACCCCGTTGTATCCCGTAAGAGTGGTTGAATGTATTCGACCCGATTCGACGATGCGTGCTCGAGGATAGAACTAAAAATTTCTTGGTAGCGATATCTGTGGAGAGCTCGGAAGCCCGAGGTTCGACGAGCTGAATCTACATCGATAATGCGTCGTCGTCGCTCGGCTCATGACGATGTACACGATACGCGACGGTCGTGTATAAATAATGCATCATCAGCGCCGTTCGAGAGGAACAGGCCACAAATATCCATGAAACTTCGATGGTAACGATGACCCTCGATGGCCCCCCGTGAATCGACCTCGACTCGCCTCTACTCGTCCGAGTCCGTATCCGATTCTGACTCCTTCAAACAAGTTACCCCCTGTTATACGTTCGAATCTAGAACTAGCAGGCCTTTGTAAACACACTGCTAACAATACACTGGGTTAGTGGAACGATCATTGTCTGAATTTCCAATTGGCGTGCGCATCGGAATATTTCAAAGACAGTTTACTCGAGGAACCGTAACAGTTTTCCACGACACTCGGCCAAACCTAGATCCGGCTGTTTACCGACTATCCTCGTTTGCTACCGCAAACGTTTTACTTTTCCGGAGGAGTAATCTCGCAATCAGGACGGTTAATCACGACGCAAATGATGTTTTAACACTTGGCTGTAGAAGAAGTTCTTTGGTTACTCGAAGCGAGCAACGTCGTTGAAAAATGTGCAAAGAGTCTTCTAAAGAGAGTGTGTGTGCTCCGTGAAAGAGTTGCAACGCGTGATTCAACAAATTAATACGAACTAATTGAGTGATAAAGTGAACGGAGAAGAAGAGGCGTGCAAAACATTTTTATTTTGGACAAAGGTCCGCAGTCCACCAATAAGTTCTAGGTCAAACATAAATAAAAATCGTACTAAATTCTGTCGAATCCGATACTTCAGCCTCTTGTGAAAATTTTTATCAACTATAATTATTGTTATTCCCCTGTAATAATTATTATCCCTGCAAATGTAAATGTAAACAAATTAATACAAACTATATAAGTGAGTGAATGTATCGATGTTTAAGAAGAGAAAGCGTGCAAAACATTTTTATTTTGCATAAAGGTCCGCAGTGTAGCAGTAACATTTGTAGATCCAAAATAAATCAGAATCGTACGAAATTCTGTCGAATTCGATACTCCAGCTTTTTGTGACAATTTTTATAAACTATAATTATTGTTATCCCCCTGTAATAATTATTATCCCTGCAAATGTTTGCAGGCAATGTAAACAAATTAATACAAACTAAGTGATAAAGTGAAAGCAGTCTAGCAATAAGATTTCTAGGTCCAAAATAAATCAAAATCGTACTAAATCCTGTCGAATTCGATACTCCAGCTTTTTGTGAAAATTTTCATAAACTATAATTACTGTTATCCCCCTGTAATAATTATTGTCCCTGCAAATGTTCGCAGGCAATGTAAAAACTGAACTGCGTATGGTCGCGAAGTGGAAAGAACCGTTCATTCCGCGAAGCGACCGCTTTGAAATAACTTAACGATTGTTCAGTGACGCGGGTGCACCGCTTAGGTTCCCGAACCTCAAGGTAATCATAGGAATAATCCTTGCGTCGTTAGCGCTAATGGCTGCTCGGTCGTGAATTGTCGCGACGCTAATAAAAGTTGCCACATTTTCCGATCCGACGAAATGGTTTTTTCTCGAGCGAAGGATCGTAAGAGCCCGCTCCCGTTCATTTTTCCCAATGGCAGAGTAAACACGAAACGAATAGAACAATGGCGCTCGTGATTGTTGGAGCGAGAGCCTCGGGCCAAGTAAATGCCTACGAGTTGATAATCAACGGTGCTCGTGACTCATCGGTTCGGTGTCTCTGTTGGCACACGAACCTTCCTCGTAAACAAGCGCATTTACATTTCTGGCTGCGTGTACGTGGACGTGTACATTTTCCATGCGCGCATCGCAAATATTAATTACCGTCTATCAACGCTAAAGCGTATCGCTTTAATTCAATTACGATTGTCAAAATATTACGAAATTTATTTATCGCCGGTGCACCTGCTGCGCCCAAAGACCAGAAAACGCGATCGCGGAGAAGCAAAAGAAAGAAAAACAAGAAACACGATTCTACATTTCGCGTTTTTCCGGGCGCGTTATGTAAACGCCTCGACCACTATCGTGGCCCGATGTTTACACCGACGAATAAATTATCCGTTTACACGATTAGCAAGTGCGCGGCTGTCGCGTCGGAGTTAACGCCGAAATAAATCTATTCGCGAGCAGTATATTTCTCGAGGCTAAGAGAATCCTCCTTTTTCACCTCGCCTCACGGAACCAACGAAAATCGGCCTCGAACGACGCCGCACGCCGTGTCACTAATTTTATTTCGGATTATACTAATTTATTTCCGGCGGCCACTCTCGATCCCCTGGACAAAAGACGATGTTCTACAACGTGTCACGTGTATCGCGTGGGTGGCCGCGTCGATCTCTTGGCCGTCGATTTTTGTGGATCACGACATTCTGTTTGCATTTATGCGGTGAACAGCAAAGTCTAAATATCTAACACGGTTTTATCAATTCTTCCAAATCAACTAAATTCAACGCTCGGCAACTTAATTTAAATCGAAATTTAACTTTCAATCATCATATTTAAATCTATATTCAAATTCATCTTTCGTTCATTATATTTAACTCCAAATTCAAATTCAACTTTCAATAATTATATTTTAAATCTAAATTCAAGTTCAACTTTCGATCATTATATTTAAATCTAAATTGAAATTCAACTTTCAATCATTTTATTTAAATCTAAATTGAAGTTCAGCTTTCAATCATTATATTTAAATCTAAATTAAAGTTCTAGTTTCAATAATTATATTTAAATCTGTATTCAAATTCATCTTTCAATCATTATATTTAAATTCAAGTTCTAATTCAACTTCCAATCATTATATTTACTTCCGCAATTATGGGCACATTTAGGAGATCACGTTTCAAGTATTCGCCACGAGTCTGCCTCGTTACTCTCCGTCGAGGGGGTTAACCCCATAGCGATTTTTAAAGGGAACAGGATCATGTGGATCCCCGTTGCAAACAAGTTGTAGCAGGACCGTGGAACGGGGGGGTATAGCCCTCGAAGAAATTCATTGGCCCCGTTGAGGGTGAGTTGCGGGGGGCGTTGGCGGAAGCTAAGAATGAAACTGGGAGAACTTATGTGCGCACGCGAAACTCATAAGCGGAAATTGAACGACGTTTGGTGCTTGTCGAGGAGGAGGAGGAGGAGAGGAGGGGCAGGAAGACGCGCGGAATGAGAAGCGGTGGATCGACGGGAAAAAAATAAGAGAGAAAGAGAAGAGAAGAGACAAAGGTGGAGGAGAGGAGGAAGGAAGGGCGCGCGCGACAGAGAGAGAGAAAGAGGATTGACTCGAACGAAAACAGAAGAGGGGGTGGTGTGGGCGAGAGGAAGCGTGGGGAAAGAGAGGAGAGAATAGTCGTGAGTGCACGAAGAAGCACGAAGTGACGGACGAGTGGCGGTGGAAGCTTGAGGCGGACGCCGGTTCTCTCACTTGTTGAGTGTCGAGCGACGAACTGGGTCCTACCGTTCGTTCCCAGCGACCGGTAGAGACGACGGTCGCGTGTTTCGTTTTTTCCCCGTTTTACAGTGTGACAAACCGAGGACGCGATCGTACGATCGTCGACGCGACCGTGTGACGAGTAGTGCGCATCCCAGCTAAATCATTCCGCGATCACGCCGCTGCCAGTGAAGTGCGCGCTGCTTTCGATCGGTCGATCGATCGACGGATCTGTGACACTGGATCGGTGCCCGAGAGTTTCGACCACGAGGTTTTCGATCACGAGGTTGCAGCGAGAGTCTATTCGTCGTCGGTGTTATCGGTTGTTGACCAAACGGTGATGAAAGGTTCCTGACCGGTAGATCTGGATCGTTGCGCGGAGAAAGATGACGATGGACCGGTGGGAACGGTGATCGACGGGTCGTGGGATCGATGGAAAGGGACATTGGGGTACCGGACCGACCCGACAGTCGGGTACCAAAGCTGTTGCGCAGGGTACCTCGCCACCGAATTGTTGTTGTCGCGATTATTCACCGCGCGCGTTGCATAAGCATGTGATTACGTAAGACAAAGTACAGGAAAATTGTGAGATCGAACAACAAGAGTGAGAGAGGGGGAACGTGCTGGTCCCGGATATTTTGATTTCAGTGTGATATGTTCGGTTCGAATACGCGAGAGGAAAATATGCGGGATAGTGATTGACACGATCGTGTTTGGTCGAGCGACTTTGGTTTCCGAGTGACAGAGCCCCGGCGGCTGTGCAGTTTTCTCGTCGTGAGGGCCAACGAGACGCGCATCCGATAACAAGGATCGATAAGCACGCGACAACAACCCGCCTGGCGTTTCGAATTTCGCGCGCTCCCCGCACCACGTGTGCCGAACAGCCGCGATGGCGATGAAGAGCCGGAAACAGTACACCGGGCCCGGCTTCGGATCAAAGAGTCATTATCCTGCAATCAGTCAGGCCTACTGGGCGCCGCAGCCGCAAAATGTACCATACTCGGTTCCAGGTATTGTAACGCTGTTCGCAATTAAAACGTTATTCCCGACCAATTTGCGTAATTCGAGGATCGCCTTAATCCCGAAATCCGAGGCCCGCCGCGCCGGAAGCATGGGACGATCACTTGGTCACATCGACGGCGAAATTATTTGTTCTGTTATCGATAATTATTCATTTCCCGATTATTCGACGGAGCACCGAGCCGCCCACATATCTGCTTAATCCGGAATGATAGGCCACCAAATCTCGTTCTGTCGGATATTTAGTCACTACTTAGAAGTTCTTTTTATTCATTCCAAGGCATTCTGTAATTCATTTTGCATTATACACAAACAGCTAATTTCACAATACAGACAAGATTTATTGTGGCAATTACTTTCGCGACCCGCCTCGGCGCCTCGCAGATCCTAGCGAACTTCGGCTCGCTTCGCGGATCGCGGTAAAAGTTGATTTTCTAGTTTGATGGAAAAACTGTGTCACTCGTATACGTGACCGACGCGCGACGTAACGAGTGTTAAGGTTCACTTGATTTTTTCGAGATGCCGGCGATGGTAAACACGCGATTAGACAGCGGATCTTTATGCAAAAGAATAATTTTCCAGCTGAATTGCAAGAAACCGAAGTTAATGTATTTGATAGGCTGAGAATAATATAAAAGCATTTTTAAATTCGTCTAATGTCTTTAATGTTTCGCATTACACCTGCTCATTTTTCTCATAAATGCATGAAATCCGCTGTCCACGTGCGATCTACGCCGTTCGTGATGCGCCTGTCGCATTAATTTTAAATGAAAAACCGGATGCGCTCGATTCCTCCGGCAAAACAGCATCGCGTTGCGAAACGCTGCGAAGATTTAGTCATACACAAGAAACTTCAAACTCACGTTACACCGATGAGTAATCGTTTTACGCGCGCGCGTATCCCGCTGCGTTTGTATCCGAGCATTGTGTGGCTCATCCTTATTGCCGGTAGCGAATTATAATTTCAATTTTCCTGGAGACGAGGCCTCTTGCCTCTATCTAATGCATCCATGATCGTATCGCTCGAATAATGAGACGCATATACCTCGTAATGCTCCGTTACAACGGAAAAAAGTTGTATCCACGTAAACGATTACTTAGCCTGTTGCAAACTAGACAATTTACGTTTGATCGGTGCACGTCCATTTAGATGCGGATCGAAATTAGGTGCATCTAGTTAGACGCGAAACGAAATTACTAATGCTCGAATCGATCGGATACGGTTCTGCTAATTAATTTCTTAGTTTGTTCTCGATCGACATGACAGGCAATCTTGTTTCGATATGGTCAGCTATCTCGGCTTCGTATCGGCGGATAATCGATCCGAGAAATCTATAAATCAATCGGTCAGGGTCCGCACAGTCGCCATTGCAAGGTGGTTAACGCGTCAAAGATGGTGACCGCCGCAAATAGCTTCCATTAGTCAATAGACTCCGAATCTCCTCGCAACATACCAATTACTCTAATTATAATTAGCAGAAATGCACTGAAAATGTGTTCTTCCTTTAATCGTTTCGACAAGTCAAAAATTAAATGCTTCTGGTGTCTTCACTGACCTTTTCACACTCGCAGATTGCAGATTCCAGGCGAAATGAGTTTTCGAATAATTTTGTATAGTGTCCAGACCAGAGCTGGGGAAAATAGTATTTTAAATAGTAAATAGCAAATAATCCCATTTATTTTACAGTATCTGTACAACTTTGAAAATGAAATATTTTATTTGATGCAGTAATTTTTGAAAATAAAATATTTATTCTATTTGTTCTATTTATTCTATTTATTTTATTATTATACACAAAATATTCTATTTTCTGTTTCAGATTATTAAAATAGAATTATTTTATTTTGTGGATGAAATTGTTGAAATAGAAATATTTTATTTTGTGGATGAAATTGTTAAAATAGAAATATTTTATTTTGTGGATGATATTTTTAAAACAGAAATATTTTATTTCGAGGTTCAGATTGTTCGAATAGAAATATTTTATTTCGAGGTTCAGATTGTTCAAATAGAAATATTTTATTTCGAGGTTCAGATCGTTCAAATAAAATACTATTTTCTTTAAGCAAAATAAAATCTAACATATTAAATAGTATTTCAAATATTGTTTTCGCCAAATAATGCCCACCTCTGGTCCAGACCTTTCCTAGCGTCTCGTACCACAGAAGCAATTTTTCCGCGGAGAATAACCGCGTTTAAGGGCCGCACGTTTCCATAGTTTTGCGCGGCGAGAGTCGCGTTTTCGAGCGTAGTGCGCCGCGTATGCAGAGTATGCGTTTCAGCGGGGAATGTTGGCGATCGAGCATCGACTCGTTTCGCTTCTGTACACACTCATTGTTCTGCTGATTTATCGCGTGATATTTCGTCGTAGTCGGGACGCGTGCCGTTGTTAACGGTACACACACACACACACACCGCGCGGAGTATGCGATTCGGAGACGATCAGCGATCCATTTTTCCGTGGAAAGGATACATCAACGAGAGAAATCAACGAGATCTCTCTCTCCGCGATTCTCTTAGAAAATAATGGCTCGTCGCGAGAAGCACTTCATTAATTTAGTGAGCGAGGTAAGAAAGCGTTACGCAACACCTCGGGTGTCAATCATTATTCATAGTCGGCCGTGCAAAGTTTACCGCGCGCGGAATATGCAAAAGAAACGACGAACAGAGTCCTTGAGTTCTTTTGCACTCTGTTTGACTTGTCCACGACGTGGTCCCGTCGTCGACCGAACCTAACCGAAGCCCGAGCTGTTGATACGTCACGTAGGTATACATTATTGCAAACGTCGCGTATTTTTAAACGGGCAGTTATACCGAAGACGATTGTCCACCAAGGCTGCCGAGAAACTGACACGAATACGTCAACGTGTTATTCCAGCCGGACGAACGTCTTATCGCTCGGAAATCGAGCGCACGGTTTCTCATAAAGAAATCAGCGTAATTCGTTGGCAAAGGTTTTTTCGAACGCAGGATCAACCAGGCTATAAAAGTTCCTGATACCGACGGCCAAATATGGCTACCACAGGCTTCCACCGGATACCAGACCTCTCCCTCTCGATATCTCTTCCGAGACCGACTGTATTACAGTATAAAATAAACCCATTTCAAGATTGGGGGTATCATCGATAACCGCTGTCTAGCCTCGGGCATACTTTTGTCCGAATCTAGCTCCCGAATTTCCGCCGCTCGATAATTCATTTGTTTCGCGACCACGTTAGGTCGCGGCTTCGCCGGATACGTTTTCCGATCACATGCGACACACGCTGACCCCCTTGCTCGTTTCGATGCGTTTTTAATGGCCCCGCGTCGTTTTTACGACGCCCGGTGGGGCAAATGCCCGATCCAGACACTTGAAGCTTTCGTTTTCTGCTGATTTTAATCGCGAAAGAATGTTTAAACTCCAAAAACTAAAACACAATCTTTATTGTAATGTTCACAAATTAGTTCTTGATTGAATTAGATGATTGCATAAGTTTGAGCCCGATTTGAAAATAAAGTTCAATGGTTAAACTTTAAAGATTGGTTAAATTTTCTACAATTAGAAAAGAATGGTGACTATATGTGTAATTGGTTAATAAAAAGTTGTATTCTTTCAAATTGAACCATTGAATTCTATTTTCAAATCGGGCACGAATTTCATTTATATGTTTTAAAGTGCGACAGAGGAAGCGATCGCATTGTCGCATGAAAAATACCGGAATCGATCGATGCGAACTGCCAGTCAATAGTTTGAAGGAATCTATGATTCACGGTCGAGAATTCTTCAATGCATTTTCTAATAATAGCAGCAGGTTGCAATGATGAATCAATAATCAACGCTGAGTAATATGTAGAGTTCCTTGTGTTAATGTGATGGACCTTCCGGATAGTATAATTAAACTAGTTTTCAGACCGATATAACGAAGTTGGAACTGCATTTTAAAAGCAACGCGCGTCCGACCTGAATGCACTGTTGCCAGAACGTTGTCGGACTAGTTAAAAACGCGTCGGAGCAGGTGAGACGACCGGAGTGTGTGTTTCGCGCGATCGAAAACCGTCTCTATAACCTAACCGCAGCCTTATGGTACGCGTTACCCGCTCGAGAACTGGAGTATTCGAAATCCGCCGCGGTAACCGAATATTTCCGGGAATTTCCCGCGATTTACCGACACCGTCTCGCAGGTATCTCCTGCGGTCTACTAACGAGGTCAAGTTAGAAGAAGTATATATTCCGCACACCGATCGTTTGCAACCATGGTCGAGCGCATTAGGAGCATGCAGCCTGTCCGGTATCGACGCGCAACCGCTCGGTTGCTTGCGCAATCCATTAACACGCGTCACCTGACTCGCGCGCGCTCTCTGCATTCTGCCGTTTCGCTGATTCGTGTCTCGCGCGAGGCAGATTGAGCGTACCATCACCTACACGCCAAAGTTTCTCTCTGACTTGTCAATGAGCCGCGAATAAACTCGCGTTCCGAAACTCTCGGCAGACGCATCTAACCAGAAAACAATCACGCCACCCCAACCGATCGAATCGAATGTCATCGCGCCATTTTCTTTCCCTCTTTCGCCATTTTTGTCGGTCGTTTTTTCGTCACGATTTTTTAACTTTTTATCCTGTGCTTGTAATGAAACTTTCAAACGTGTATTTATTATTGGGTTCAATTTTGAAGAAGTTATTCGTTTTTGAAAGGTGTTGAACTTTGTACACCCATTTGCACGTAGTTTTGTAGTAAAATGAATAATAAATAAGCTCGGCAGTTCGCGTTTCCATTCAAGAACTTGCCCTCTTGCTCGGAACTTGCCTGCCCCTGTACTTCGGCGTCCTAAGTACACAATGGTTCATAATGTGTTCCTCAAGAACAATGTTTATTCAATTTAATTTCATTGATGCCTGAAGAACATGGTTTATTCAATTCAATGTGATTGATGCTTCAGTAATCGTTGAGCCGATGCGAACATAATGGGAATATCCGAGTGACAAGTTCTCGCCGTAATTTCGTTAATATCAAACGGATTTTTGCACGAGAACCATACCGGCCGGCACTTTTACATCGGCTTGATAAAATTCGAAGAACGGCTTTGAAAAGCAGAAACTGTCTCGCGATATCTTCTGCCGAGGCTGCTACGAACGGACGTTTAAAATCCTCGTGTCCGTGGATCACCGTGTACTCTCGTTTTTCTCGGCTCACCGTTTTTACCTGCCTATCCGCTTAGCCGCACAGCCGCAGAGCCACTCAAAGGCTCATTATGTAACTTCCCGCGTGCCAACTTATAAGGAAGTCAAGGATGTTTGAAAGTGTGGTCGTTACAAGCATACAAGTATACTCTTCCCTTGGCATTCTTTGCGATTTTATCCCCGGTGTCCAGTCTCTCTCTCTCTCTCTCTCTCTCTCTCTCTCTCTCTCTCTCTCTCTTTCTCTCGTCATCAATTGTTTTAGACCGTTCCGTTCCCGAAGGCGTGTCCGAAAACATTCCACCTTGCCGGTGCAGCATACTCATCCTTCGCGATTTCTGCGGTTCGAATAAAATGTTTGCTGTCCAGACTCCAGACTTTTTACATTAACTTTTTTCAATCAAATTTCAACAAACCAGTGTGTGCCACAAACCAGTCTGGTTTAAGGATGTTCTGGAGGTACATAAGAACGCAACAAAATTTTTGAAAATTTGACAAGATATAATTCTTACTAAATCAATGCAATTACCAAAGTTTGGGTTCGATTCACTGCACCGTTTAAGAATTACAGCAACTTAAAGTTTGCACGTTTTAACACGTCTTCTTATGGGGAATTCATAAAATTCCACTTCAAATCCTATTTAAACCTTGGAAAAACGCAACTAGAAACTCAAAAATACAAAATATATACTCATAAATAGCTTCCATTGTATTTGTCTCCCATTGTACCTCAAGAACATCCTTAAGTTCGTGTGTATTCACACAAATTAAGTGGAAATTATTTCATACTTCTTAGTGTATTTTTTTAGTGCGTTTCGAAGTCGGTTTAATTTTTTTTATAAAATCTTTTTGTCTATCAAATTATCGCTGTAATGATATCGTATTGTAAATTATTTTGTCCATTCGTTCATGATCCTGGTTATTGAGATTCTGCATATAAACTTTCAATGCAAACTCCAATACAAGAAGAAGAAGTCTGAAAGTATACTTTGCTTTCAAAATGTTCGATCAGAGTGACGAAATTCTCATGGGAACGTAAAAGATTTTTATGAAACGTACCCGAGTTGACCGGTTATTGACATAAGGGTTAATCACTCGAGAACATATACAGGTGTACAGCAGATGTACATTTTCTTGTTCACCGCGGAACCAGCGAGCGCCAAAGAAGCCCTAATCACAGAAACGGTAAAGTGAATCGCGGGCGCCGAAGCTTAATGACTGAAAAACAACAGCGAGTCTGTAATTTCAGGCTCGGACGTCCCGAGTGCGTAGATTTCGACGCGGAAGCGCGGAAAATTGCAGCGGAGGGCAGCCGCGCCGGACTTTTCGGTGGCAATAAACGTCAGTTATAAAGCTCGTTCTCCTCCGGTCGGTCCACTGACACATAGATGCGCACGGCCAAAGTCTCCTCTCTGCTGGCACCGTGGTGCCTCGACTACAATCTCGTGTGCTCGTAAAGTCGCGCTTTTTCAGAAAAACTTCTTCTTCCCGCCTACGACGTGCAACCGGTGTGTTTTTTTCCCGGGACGCAAGCGAAGATCTCCGGAGCTTTTCGGTTCGAAGAAACGACGTAACGTCAAAATGACTTGGTTTTTCTTTTTACATGCGGAGTGGACGACCAACACGACTGTTCTCTTCCCGGCTGGAATGTTTTACAAGTTGCGCACCGCCTTGCAAACTTTACGACTGGCGTCGCGGACAGAGTTTCCCTGAATCGTATCGCTCTCCGGCCTCTCTGTGTTTCCTTCGCCTCGAGGCGGTGCTGCGCCAGTGGTGTTAACCAGGTCGCGTGAATTATCGCACGGCGACTCTAACTTTTTTTTTTGCAAAATTAACAGGCTCTCGATTATCGGGCAAAAGCACGAACGAAGCCCTCGATTTTCCGTGTCGCAACCGGTCGGCCACGCTGCTGCTTCGTCCTCCAGTGTGTTAACCAAGTTGCCGATGCGTGCGATTTAATTCGAGCGAGGATTATGCAAACTGCAGGCTCAACTTTGGGAGAGTACTTTTGTGGGATTTAACCAGCGCTCTGTTGGTCATGTGGTCATTTATTCGTTTCCCAAATAAACAATGGACAGGTCATTCAGGAAGTTCGTAGCCTAACAATGAAATGACGTGAACCAATGAGTCCAAATACATTTATTCTCCAGTATATTCTCCCTTAAGCTCAATACATTTTTTCCAGCGATTTTCTAAGTCATTTACCTCTAAAATCCTCATCTACGGCTGCTATAACTTCTTCATTCGATGAAAAACGCCTGCCCACGTAGGAATTTTTTGAGGTTCGGGAAGAAATAGAAGTTAGAGGGGCCAGGTCTGATGAATATGGCGGATGCTGCAACAATTCATAGCGTAACTCCTTCAATTTGGCCATTGCAAGAACACCTTTGTGAGCCGGTGCATTCTCCTGGTGAAAAATGACTTTCTTCTTCGCTAAGTCTTTTCTCCCAAATTTGTGCATCCAGTTGATCCAAAAGGTTTGAGTAATACTCTCCTGTTATTGTTTTCCTGGTTTGAAGGTAATCTATTAACAGAATTCCTTTCGCATCCCAAAAAACGGATACCGTGATATTCTTCGTCGATTTTGACCACTTCGGCTGCTTTGGAGCTGTACAACCGGGCTAAATCCACAGTTAATCGGCGATCTTCCAAAACCAAATCATGGGCATTATCAATCATTTCTGAAGTGGTGGCAGTTCTTGGACGTCCTGAACGTTGATCATCATTAATGTCTGTACGACCATGTTTAAATAGAGCAACCCATTTTTTTACCATTGCATATGAGAAGGAGCACTATCCCCTAACACATTCACCATATCAACAAAAATTTCCTTCCCGCTTAACCCTTTTTTTATATAAATATTCAATGACTACACGATTTTTCGAGTCCTCCATTTTTCTAACCAATAGTCCAGTCAATACTCGTAAGAGGGCGTAGAGGGAAATGGAAGGAACACAATTTTTAACATTGGGACTTTGTTTGGACTAGTTAGGAAGTAAATATACTAAAAGTCCCTACTCCTTGGATGTGAGCGGTGTACAGAGGGGCACGCAGAAGGTCCCCATTTTTTCGGTTTTCCGCTTATATCTCGGAAACTATGCGTCCTAGCGACAAGACCATTCTATACAAAATTAAAGCTGATAAAACGTTCCATAAGATTGATTCTATTCAGTTTTTCACTATCTCGCATAGTTTCCGAGATACCCGCGCTCGAAGTTCACTAATTGTGAAAAAGAAATTTTTGCCTCACGTTTTTTACGTTATTTGATTAGCTAACTCTTCAGCACAATTAGTGAACTTTGAGCGCGGATATCTCGGAAACTATGCGAGATAGTGAAAAACTGAATACAATCAATCTTATGGCACATTTTATCACCTTTAATTTTGTATGCAATGGTCTTATCGCTAGGACGCATAATTTCCGAGATATAAGCGGAAACCCCAAAAGGGGAACCTTCTACGTGCATTTGAAGTTGAAATTGAAAAATTGCAGTTGAATTTGAGAAATTGATGTTGAAATTGAAAAATTGATGTTGGAATTGAAGTGGAAATTGAAAAAAGTGAAGTTGAAATTAAAGTTGAAATTGGAGTGTTGAAGTTGAAAATGAAGTTTTGAAGATTATAAGCGGAAAACCGAAAAAGGGGACCTTCTACGTGCCCCCCTGCACCTCGGTCACCTCGTAGGAGTGTGGACTTTTAGTATGTTTACCTCCTAAGTAGTGCAAACAAAGAAGCAAAGTTAAAAATTGTGTTCCTTCCATTTCCCTCTACAAACTTTTCGTTGACTGGACTACAAAGCAAACACGTCTACTTTAGTCAGCTGGCTGGAGCAAGCTATTTGACAGATCGATTTGGGATGTATGGTATGTTCACATCAAGGAGGGATGTTTTCGACAACGATATGTTTTTGCTGCTGCCAATATCATCTATGTGTCAGGCTACGAACTTTCTGAATCACCTGGTATTTCGCGCAAAAAGTCTGCACGCACTTGAATAAACCATTCTTCTTCTGGGTACTACAGAGTTAGCGAAGCAAGAATGTTGGATCGTTCTGGAGGTTTCCGATGAAGAATCCATGGGCGCAGTGTTGACCGTCGGGGATAAGTGATCCGCGTTTGCTTATTTCGCAAGGTCCACGAATATACATATGCGGGATAAGCGAAATACGTATACGGAGCAGCGTCGAGCGGCTTGTTTCCTCGTGTGTAGACGGGGGGCAAGCAGTGTCGAGTTACGGCGCAACGTGAGATGATTTATTGCAGCTAATCGGCTCTCCGCTGCTGTCGAGTGAGTCATCATCGGGAAATATCAGCCTCCGGCCGAAGTAATTAAACAAAATATTGACGGTGCACAAGCGGCCCCGACACTTTAACGATTATTTCAGAGCGACGAGATCGGGGATCGCGGCTCTTGTTTTCCTAGCGTCCGATCGATCCAGAGACGAACAGATTAGGTCGGCTCCTGTTTTCAATCTAGCTTCGATGGAATCCAGCTCTGCCACCGGAGAACGCCTTTCGTTTTTAATCACGATTTGTTATCTTCGATGTTGTCAACTTTTTTACAGTCAGATGTTTCAATTAGAAACGAGTTGAAAATTTGTTCGGACGCTGTGGAATGTAGTTAGAGATACATAGTGCGTGAAGGTGTGAAAGAGGTGTAAAGTTTGGGCGTCGAGCCCAAGGGTAGCGGACATTTAGCAATATCGTCTAGCATCTCTAATGGCATCCTGATCGCTATCGAGTTCAGGAACCGTAAGTCTAGACGCGTAGGTGTTTGCCAAAAATCTCCGGTCGTAAATTAACTGCGAGTTCTAATGCTAATGCGACGACACTCGGGCGTGCTGGTCTATTGTCTAAGAACTGACACAATTATCATACGAGGAATCTGACTGATTGTTCTGAGAATCTCGAAGAGTCGTCTTCGTCCAACCACGCACGATTATCGAATAAATTTTTACCGATAAGGACCAGAAGTTTTATGAGGGTGGAATTATGAGGCTACCGGAATGATTAAAATATTTGATCGATTAAAGTTCGTTGCTTGTATTGGATATGGATGTTAATTGTTAATAAATGCACACTGGTATGTACTTACCTCGAGAGGAAAATCTTTGCTATGTACTCGAAATGTTAGCTTCGACTGACGCTGAGAGTAAAACCGTTGGAACCCCGAAAGGAAACCAAGGTCCCCTCGTATTTCCAGACTGTTTAGGTTAGGCCCCACAGTCGGGCTCTTCAAACGAATTATCCGATGGGATACTTCGAAATCTCTGTTTAGAAACGATTCCGAGATCGTTGATTCATGTTTGACAACGAACAATAAATTCATTGTAGCTTATTGATAATCCAACAGCTTGAATAAAACAATTGTGTTTCGTTTCACCATAAAATACCGAAATGGCTTTCTCGCCAACCCGATAAATACATGGAGCATTTTCAAGGCTCCAAAAAGGGCGAAAGTGTTTCTAATTCGAAAATAACGCCTGCCGGGCAAGTTGTTGGGCGACTCAGCGAAGAATCTTCCAGGAACAGTAAACACGAGCAGCAGATTAGCCGGGTAGCAGGAACGCATTCCCCGTAAATCAAGATTCGAGGAGGCATCGAGCGTCGGCACCGCCAATTTGCTCGTCGGCCTTGTTGTATCGCGCACGACTCCCGCCGGCAAAAGTCGGTCGTTGAAACCGGCGTTACAACATTGACCTCGGTCCTTGGCATTCGAGGCTGCACTCTCGATGTCGACGATCCGCAGCGCACACGGCAGCCACGGGTCATCGTATCCCTAGACTTTAAAACCCCGCTTATTGCCGGCGTAGTTAAGCGTCGCGGACGCCGAGAGCTCTCTTCTTACGAAATCAGTTCGTGTCGTTGTCGCGACGCGTAGGCGAGCTCGTTAACCCCTTTCCGTACAATTACGTGACCGACTCGTCACGAACATTTCAAACAGCCTCCACTAAATATTCCTTTATGAAGTGTATCTGTCGGCAAGCCGAGAGCCTCTCGCTGTGTGTGCTGACGCAAGACGCAGGTGTTTGGACTAGAACTTCGATTATCCGGCTCTCTGGTGTCTGGATTGTTTATTGTCCGAATATTCAGGGGTTGTACAAAGGCAAATTCTGCTTTCTATAAGTTCTATAGGAATTATCGCCATCCTTGGTTCAAACGTGAAAAACTATTCATTAATACCGCTTTATTAATGATTTTAATAGAGGAAAAATCACACATCGACATCTTCAATTTTTAAACTTCTCCACTTTTAAATTTCATTTATCTTGTCAGACTTCCTCAATCAAAAATATTTTCCACGAACAAATAGTTCGACTTAACCCTCCACTGCATGATTTTTTTCATTGGGATGAAATAGTTGAAAGAAGGTCAGTTTTTGTGTTTTACTTAAGGGAGAAATATTTAAAAAAATTAAAACAACATTTTATCAGATGAGATAAAATGTGTAGAACAGTACGAGTTCAAAACATTCTTAGTTTACTATGTATATACCAGATTTGTTAACTGCATCAGATATGATACACTATGCAGCGAAGGGTTAAACCAATCCATATTCTGCGCGATTTTATTATTTATCTGCCCTGTCATCCGAACAATACCGTCTACATATACTCAGTGCTTAGCCCTCCACATTAAACGGATGGAGCAAATTTTAGCTTCTTGCAGCTTCTACGTGGCGCTCGAGGCCCTTATCTCCCCATATATCTTCTGCATGGTCGACTGCTTATCTCGGGAAGGGAATAGATACGTTACCTTCGGGTCGAACGTGTTAACATTTCGTTAAATTGGTGGTGAAAGACTGTGAGCGAACGGCGATCGATTTCGAGTACTTTGAAAAAATGATTCGGTCAACTCGTTTAATGTTCCCCAGTGGGTTTGCCGAATACATATCTGAGCAACCTGTTCCATCGACAGGATTCTGCTAGCGTTGGTGTAAGCGTGCTCGATAACGAGATAGAGGCCATTATCCTTTCGCAGTGGACTGCGACTGGAAGTTTTATCCGGGCGTGATCAGCATTCCGCGAATCGCTGGTCGATTTCAATGAGAATGGAGGAAGATCGAGCAGCGATAGAGAGATAACGTACGGTTTTGTTTCCCAATTCGCGACTGACCCAGTATTTCTCTCTCAGCTGATCGTAGCTGGTCGTTGGCCTCTAAAGGAGGCTGGCTGGTCGCTCGTACAGGGTCAAGCCTAGCGTTCTTTTTATTAACGAAGCAAGAGAGGGACGAGTGGACGGCGAAGATACCGGATAACGGTCCTCAGGGTCGTTCAGACGACTCCCGCGACTGGTTCGCGGTAAAATATGCAACGACACTTGTCGGAAGTCGGGATCACTCGGCCCATACCGGTCTCTCCCCACTATCAGCGGAATTCGGAACCGCTGTACAATTCCGTTTAACCTTAAAGGTCCGTCTACACTATACCGACAAATTTTTAAGGTCCATCTAAGTACACTATACCTTCTAATGCCATATAGTGTAAATCGACCTTAATCGTTGATCGTCCAAAAAAAATCCGGGAACGGTCTCTCGAAGATCGCGAATGGGAAACTGCTCGGGTGCAGGCTGCCCGCGTTGCTCGACTTTGCCGCGATTTATTCCAGTTTGTGGGGCATATGTAGATGCCCGTCGACCGTAACTGGTTACCCGACTTTTCAAAAACGACCTGTATACGGGTCGATGGGAGAAGAGAAAGCAGAACGGTCGGCGCGTAGCGATCAACGTGGAAATTAACGCGAGCGTCGAGTTCGGGAACGGAACCGACTTGTCGCGTAAAACACCTGTAATTTCTCTTACGCGATACCTGATTAGGAAATATGGGTCTTTGGGGACCTGGGAATATAGCCAGGCAGTTTTCATCGAGAGCAAAGAAACCACGCCCATTCAGGGCACTCTTTAAAGATCCTTGCGATTTTCGGAGACGGAGTTTCGGAAAGTATTCGTTCTAGAGAGAACAATGCTCTCGCCCGACTCCGACAGAATTCGGAGCGTAAAGCACCTGTAATTGCTCTTTCGCGATACCTGATTAGGAAATATGGGTCTTTGGGGACCTGGGAATATAGCCGTGCAGTTTGCATCGGGAGCAAAGAAAAACCACGCTCATTCGGGGCACTCTTTAAAGATCATTGCGATTTTCAGAGGGTGTTCGTTCTAGAGAGAACAATGCTCTGGTCCGACTCCGACAGAATTCGGAGCGAGGAAACCACGCCTAGTCGGTACGGGCCACGCCTGCTCGGAGCATTCTCCACAAAGGAGAGGACATCTTCGGAGCTAGAGTGTTACGGAATACTACTTCTAAACCAGGAGGGTGCAAAGATTACTCTGCGGAGCGTTGTCTGGCTCCATCAGAGTCGAGAGCATATCGGCTACGCCCACTGTGCGCAGGCCACGCCTACTTTCGATAGAGAGAAGACGACAGACAGTCTCCGGTTGCATCGACCTGAACCAAATATTTATAAAATGATTTTCTTACTAATCAATGATCTTGAACGATAGTTTCGCAACTGTTTGGATGTCTGAATACAACAGTCGTCGAAATTACGAGGCCGGAACGATTCGACCACGAATTTGACTGATCCCTGACGCGCATCTGCCAAGCCAAGAGTTACGTCACGATCGCGTTATTTCTTCTCGCGGTTCGTCACTCCCAGTAATACACATTGTCGCCTGTGAGCGTGTTCCGCGAAGTCGGTAGACGTGGCTGGCCTTGCGTCACGATCCTCCTCCCGATCCTCGGGGTTCTTTCTGCAGCTCGTTCGCCGGTCGTTTTTGCCGGACGGTAGGCGAGAGAAACGAGACGGTCGCCCGTCGATTGCATTACGTTATATTCCATTGTCCGAGCGGAGCTCGACGAGGCGTAGCGACAAGCTCACCGGTTTGCAGCCTGCGGATACTGTGGATAGTGTAGATGCGCCACTGACACCGCATGTAGAGACACGGCTGCTGGCCTGCGAAATTACGTTTGCGTAAAACGCGCGCGCTATCATTTGTGTACTAGCCGAGAGCGGGAGGGAGAGAGAGAGAGAGGATACCGCTGCTCCGCCGGAGGCCAACTACTACCATTCACGATTAGCCGGGACTGGGTCACATGCAAATCGGGAGCCAAGACGAAGGTGCCTTCCACCTGTCACTGTCATTTCGTTCCTTTTCAAATAATTTGCCTTTCCCACGTGGCCCGTGTACCTAAACCTCTACCGTTGGCAAACGGTCGCGGGAAATCGTTACTTAGTTACACTCCGAACATCCTCGCGAGTAATGACGGGATATTTACGCCAGCTAAGCGATATATCGGAGAGCCGTTTCACAACCGACGAACTCTACAGGTCGCCCAAAAACCGGGTCGCGCGAAAATTCGTTAGAATTCGCCGCGGTATTTAACCACTACTCCATTTAGAGCTTTCGACTTACACTCCGCGACAAAACTATAAGACATGTGCGAAATTCGATGAAAATTCTATGTCCAAAAGCGACAACCCAGCGACGAGCCATTCTGAGGGCAGCGTCGAATTCTAGCTTGACTGCACGGCAAATTGCAGAGCAAGCTGGCGTTCACACCAATATTCGTGATGTGCAACGGATAATTAAACGGTCCAAGCATTTAAAAAGACGAAAAGACACAAAGCAGCCGGGGAAGATTTTGCGGAGAGACATCTCCAGTGGAAAAAAGTGGAGAAAAGGTATTTTTTCAGATGAAACACGGGTACCACGGGAGAACCGATGTAAAATTGATTAACACCAGCATGAATGCAATTAAATATATAGAAATCATTCACTATTGCATGTGAAAATTATATTTTTCAACGCGATAATGCCGTTATGCATACAGAGGAACGTGTAAAAAAATATTTTGATGACCGTAATATACAAATTTTACCATGGCCTGCGAGGTCTCCAGATTTAAATATAATAGAAAACATCTGAGGAATTTTAGCACCTACTGTATATGGAAATCAGACACCGTTTTTATCGGTGAAAGAGTTGAAAGCTCGTATTGAAGAAATTGGGCCAAATTAAGTCAAGATGAAGTAAAAAATTTATATAAATCGATACCACGACAATTAATTGAAACTATAAAAAATAAAGGTGGCAGAACACATTACTACTAAATAGAAAAAAATATTTTTCATTAACTTCCACCGACTTTTTTTAACGTAATATACATATACATTGTCTTATAGTTTTGTCGCACCTTATTTTATCAAAAATTAGAAATTTTAATAAAACTTTTTTCAATCTAATTCAACAACATTGCCGCTATGGAAACGTATGTACTTTAGTTGATTATTTGGATGAATAACGAAAACTTTTACGAAAAAATTAGTATTAATAAAATATTAGCTAAAATCGCAGGTGAATTACAGTTTTGTCGCGGAGTGTACTTCCGAAGGCCTCCGTAGAAGTGGCCTCGTCAAGAAATTAAAATTCGAAGTTCCACGGCGAAGGATTTTCCAAGCATTCGGAACAATGTGAGAACGAAGGTTTTCCGGAGCTGTGTTGAAACTCGACGAGTGAACTTGAGCCGTTCAAATGGATTTCCATCGCGTCGATGGAATGTGTTTCCCGTTTGTAGCGTACATCTTTCGTTATCGAAGGAATCGTACGTCGCGTCGATGATGCGGGAGCGAGAAACGGATCCCTCGATCGCCAGACGTAACAGCTGTCCACCAGAATGGAAAAAGTACCGTCGGGCGAACCCCCCAGCCTCGTGCATGCCATAAATCCTCGACGACGCCTAGCGGCGATGGTTGTTTTGCGGTGTACGGCATTTACTAACCTCGGAATTTCATCAATGGAGACCGTTATTGCGAGGAACAAGCGCCCAGAGACGACTGAACTGAATGAACCTGCGGCTGATCTCGACTATAACGAGCCGCATCGCTCTCGATCGTTTTCCTCTCTTTCCCGACTGTCCTCGCGGTTCTCAGACAACGAGCACTGTGTTCGCCCTACTTTGTACCTGTCGCGCTTCCTTTCCCCTACTTCGAGTCACGGAACACGCATTTTCAATCCCTTTCGATACGCGCGTGTCCCAAAAACTCGCTGCGACTTGAAACGTTAACTCATTGCATTGATTTTATGACATTTAGGACATTTAGGACATTTAGCTTTGAATTATACAGTGCGTATTAGAAGTTTAGACGCAACCTATTATTAGCTCGCTTTCTTGTCTGTCTGTCTGTTCGGTACAAATTATGCAATTGATTTTAAACTAACTTCCCGATGGGCTAGAGACTTGAAATTTTAAACACAGCTCAGAACTGGATGACAATACAATATTTAACCCTCATCCGTCCCTCGTGTCAATTTGACACAGTTTTCCCGAAATAAGTTATACTGTTCTTTTCCATGTAGGTACATTTTCCCGAAAATTTGTGTTTTTCATTTTTTTAATGCAAAACACGTAACCGAAAACCTAAAGTGTAAATATTAACTCATCAATTTAACACGTTCCGTGCCACGTGTAGCACCGGTGGTACACGTTAAACTTGATCTTCAGGCCACAAAAAAGAGCTTGGCACGCAACGTGTTAAATAAAAAAATCATCGAAAAATAACTGTTTACCTTGTTATTTCATCGATCTTTTATCACTGTGTCAATTTGACACCGTGGGACAGTTTCAGTCCGTGAAATGAGGGACGGATGAGAGTTAAAAAAAGATTTTTTAAAATCCATTGCGTTTAGGAGATATAAACTATTAAATTTAACTGTTACACTTCCTCGCGTGTCGCTCGGTAGTACGTGATCGCGTTCAGCGATCCCCACTCCGCGCGACAGCGCTCCCTACGAAAAACGTGGGGCGCAAGATAATA
Source organism: Lasioglossum oenotherae (assembly GCA_028455765.1). Lineage (NCBI taxonomy): Eukaryota > Metazoa > Arthropoda > Insecta > Hymenoptera > Halictidae > Lasioglossum > Lasioglossum oenotherae. The sequence goes on along the minus strand of CM052287.1, from coordinate 3,637,861 downwards.
ATAATGAGCGTAGAGAGTAGCTGCCGTTGAGAAAACTCATACATACAACAGTTCATATCATTTGCAGTGCAATAAAATTGTTAGTAACTTAGATGAACTATTCATGTTTTTCGTTTTAAATCTTACAAGTATTTTCATAGCTGTTAAAAATTCACAATCACAAATGTTCAGGACTATCTGTTATGGGGTTAGGAACCTGTATGGGCCAGGAAAAATTATTTTATACCTTTTAGTCCGTCTTTTAAACGCGGTATTTTTAAGAAATGTATGTTATACTTTTTAGTCCGTTCTGTAAACGCGGTATTTTTAAAAAATTTATTTTGTACTTTTAGTCCGTTTTAAAAACGTGGTATTTTTAACAAATTTATTTTTATCTAAAAATTATCTTTTTACAAACACGTACCCTCTGATTAATCTTCTGAAACTATTCATGTGTGGCACAGCGGGGAAGAGTTTTTTAACCAAAATATGAAAAAGGGCTGTGTAATTGTGAAGTTAGTGAAGTATTAAGAAACTCAGCATGAAGATAACCGCAGAATTGGTCCCCACAGAGAGGACATCCGACTGCGAAGTGTTTAAACAGTCTAACTGTTTTCAGAGGATATTTGATCAATCGCGCCATCCAGTGTAAATGGAATACACAATGTGAATTCCAAACGTTCGAGGTTGTTTGTGGATAAACTTGTTGGAACGCGGCGCGCAAAAAGTTCAAATTGCTCGTCATTATATCTGCTAATTGTTTAGAGCAGTACGGTATCAACGGTTCGAGCGCCGCGGGCCAATACTGCGCTGGAAAAAGTATCAGGCTGCCGGTTTATTGAATATCAACTAATTTCGAGCAGCGCTGTGTGACATTCGAATAATAGAAATTTAAACAAAATTCTACCTCGTATGATTTGTAATCGCGCAGTTGTATAGTTTACGCATGAATCTGCATCGGAATAATTCGTATTGATCGGCCATCTCCTCCGCGACGGGGAATATTTCATTCCGACGGAATGAGGGACAGTTATCGAAAGCCTTTCGCAAGCCCTTGCACGTGGGAAGAGCAATATTTTCTTACTCCTTAGGTGGCGTGTCGGCTCGCACGAATTCCTTTCTGTCCGGACGGTTACGTAACTGTTATTTTACAAACATGCACGTTTTGCGTAGTGGCGGGGCCTGTCCTTGAACATCCGTCCAAGGAGGTTGATTTCAACGTGCAAAGAACACTCGATGCACGCGGTTACGCAACCAAAACGCAAACAAGTCGTGTCCACGTGTCGGGAATGGGTACACGGCGGTGTTGAAAAATATCGAATTCGTTGCCGCGATGCGTTCGTTCGTATTCGAAGAAGCGGAACGAACAGAGTCATAAATAATAGCGAAGCATATTTCATCGTCTCGTTCGCGCGTCGCGGAACCCGCGGAGCTAAAATTCTACAAAACGGCGGAGAAGGTGCGATTAAAAATTCGTAATAGGTACGGTGTTGCTCGGTTATTTCCAGAAGATTCATTAAAGCCCGCTTTGTGGAGGCAATAACACTCTCCCGAAGTCCCCGGCACGAACTTTGCATATCTTTGTCGCGTGACCACGATAAAAATGCAAATACCTCGGGCTTGTCGAGAGATGAAGAGAGAAAGAGACCCGCAGAAAACAAGGGAAAAAAAATCGAGTCGCGATCCAAACCGTAACTTCCGTCAAAACGAGTCTCGCGTGAATTTCGCTACGATTCTCGACCTTTAAGCAGACTTTTTCCCGACGCGGAATTCCGGGCAGTAAATCGGGGCCACCGTTCCTCGGAACGACCGGACAGTCGAGAACAATATCGATAACGGCGCGATCGCACGACACACACACAATTAGAAGTAATCGTTGCGTCGTTAACGTAATAGTGCGTTGCACGGAACCGGCGAAACTTTGTAACGCGTGCGAGCTGCTCGCCATTTGCGAACTCGCGTTAGTTGCTGCGGAAAATCGACGTGGAAGCTTGAGTCCGCTGTATGGGCTTTCCATAGACCGCTCCGTGGAGAAATCTGAGCTCTCGTCTTGCCCTCGGGTGCTAATAACGCGAGAGAAAGAAACAAAACTTGCTCCTTCCGCGTAGAATGCTTCGAGGGGGCGTGGCTTGGTGGCCCCGGGTTTTTGCCCAGAGCCAGAACGAATTAACACCGAGTGAACGATTTTTGCTGGTGAAACTCGACCCCGGAAATTTAATATCATCTTGCATAATTGAATCGCAGTGCTGTTACAAGTTTAATAGGGTGCACACGAGTAGCGTAATGAGCCGGAGGCTGTTATAATTGTCCGTGCAGAGCCGGGAATCGCTCGCGAATCGAAGAAATGGCTAGCAAATCGCGGTCAGCTCGCCTCTCGAATTATCGAGGCAGCACATACTCACCGTGATTCTATAATAATAATAATTCTCTATGCCTGCTGTGTCTTCCACTGGCAACGGAGTATGTGTGCGTGCGTGTTGCACCGGTCGGATAGGTGTACAGGCACGCATACAAACGCAAGGGACGAGTTAGCTGTGGCAACCTACTTACCGGCTCGGTAAGCTGCACCTACTGTCGCCTCGTTATTTTCCAACGCTAGTATCGCGTGCGCGTCCTGTTATACGCGGACGAATACATAGCTGCATACCTCTTCGATGTCCATTGTCCATTGTCCATTGTTTTTCTCTCGAAAACGCTGTCAATGATGCCGGCCGGCCAATCGAAATCGTCCGAACCGTACACACGATTGTAAGAACAGCTGGCTTTTCGTTCGATTCTTGTAACGAGCATTTCTTCCAGCGTTATTCCCTTGGACCAGAGTTGGGCATTAAACGATTGCAATTTTAATCGTGATTGATTGATTAATGTGTACGATTGAAAAAAGAAATCATCGTCATCGAAAAATCGACGATCGGACCAATCGATTGATGAAATTAATCGTCAATCGTTGATTAAAAATAGAAATCATCGAAAAAAACATAAAAGCACGTAAACAAAGTTTATATTATAGACCAAATGACAATACACCTAAACTCAGTTTACATTTTCGTCAGTTTTCATTGTATAATTTTGATTCCATATTTCATTTCGAAATTTCAGCAGTTAATCATTAATCAGTTATCCGATTGACGACTACAATTGAAAGGAATAATAAGGAATTAACAAGTATTTAATCGCTAACCGCAATTAACGACTAAACTAGAAGATTAATTGTTAATTGCGATTAACGATTGACGTAGAAAATTTAGTCGTCAATCGTTGATTAAATTTTTTCCCAACTCTGCCTTGGACCATATGTACACAGGGTGATTCTGGGAAAAATTACTGCTCTTTTTTAAGCGAAAATAGATCAATGGAGGAAGAAATCACGTGTGTCATAATACGTCCTAGCTTCCTATGACCCCATTTTTTATGTTGATGCATCAATGCACCCGCCAATTGCAAATGCACTTCAGTCTTTAGTGCAACCCGACTTTTTTGTTAAACTTTTATGAGATATTTGATTTTGAAGGACATGTACACTTCAGCTTCACTGTACCGCGACTTCTCAACAGATTATAGCACCTTGCCCACATCCGTCATCTGGTAGATGAAGTAATATTGTCTAGAAGTATATATGGCTAAGGCTGTTCCCATCGTAGACGGTTTTACTCTGATAAAAACGCGCCGCCGATAACCGTCAAGTAGAATTTCCATCCGTTCGAAGGAGGTCCGCGCGACGATAACAAGAAAGCATGACGAGCACGAACACGACGGTTTTAATTAAATTTTTAATTGCCACAGTTCCGACTACTCGAATTATAATTATTTCGCCGCAACTTCTTTTAATTGCTACACTCCCTCCGGTGTATGTATCGATTTTCTCTTTCTCTTTCTCTCTCTCTCTCCGCCTCTCTCAATCTCGATAACGCGTCCGCGGATCTTATACACGCGTGCAACGTTTCTTCCTTGTCCCAATTAATCTGGCGTTTCTGGAATTTCGAACGAGACGGATCTGTATTCCAAAATGCGTCCCTCGCCTATTCAGTTATGTTGTACTCGTCGGGAGAAACGGAATTCGGAGAGTGAAGAAGAAGAAGAAGCGTTAACAAGGAAAGTGTAAATTTACCTCGGAGGTATCCGAAATAATAAAGCGAAACTCTCCGTTTGTTCAAACATGTTCGAAGAGACGCGGGACGGTTCGACGAGCAAGACACCTCGAATAATAATAGCTGACATTTGCATGAAAACGCATTTGTTTGCGCATTCTCCGTGTTTTTCGCGCGGTCGCAACTGCCAACTGAAAGTTTACAATAGAAACATTCTCGCTGAATGCAACAAAATTTCGGTGACTTGTACCGTGTTGTTGAACATCGTTTCGCGAAATCCTCGATAATTCGAGGTTTTCTTCCTCCATAAATTCCTCCAGTTCCCGAGGGACCGTGGAATCTGTTCCGTGGCAATTTTTCGCGTTTCGAAATTATGCGCGACCGAATTGTTTCCGAGAAACAAAAATAAAAGCAAAGAGAAAACGAAGTCGGCTCCGAAGGCTCCAGAGACCGTCGGAGATGAATGACTGCGGCGACCGCCGCCGTGCCGGTAGCTCACTGTCAGAAGTGAAATATGACGAAAGGGAGCATCGAAGCGGGAAGAGAACACTTTCGAATACTAATAGTAAGAGGCGGGAAAATAGCACCAATAGGAACTCTCTCGGTGACCAAGATGCGTTTCGTGACTTGACGCGACACACCTGCGCTTGTCCGAGCACAGTTCGAGCAAAGAAATGCCTGTCTCTCTTTATGGTCGCTCGATCCTCCTAGGCCCGTCTCTGGCTCGCGTTCCTCGCCAAGCCGAGGAGAAACCGACTCTACAAGAATGACCACGTGACGCAACCACGATGTCACATAGAATGTCCCATACAGGGTTTCCAATCCCGCGGGATACATGTTGAATTCCTTTCAATATACACGTGTGATAATTAAACATCGGATTTTATGCATTTCTAACAAAAATGAGTACGTGTAATTTCATGTTTTTCCTGCTACATTATTTTCAACCAATTGACCATGTTGAGAAACAAAATAAATCTCTACTTCACTCCAGCTTGTTGCAATTCAGGTAGACAATGTTTATTTTGCATAAAGATCCGCTGTCTAGTAATAATTAAACTGCGGATTTTATGCATTTCTAACAAAAATGGGTAAGTCCAATTTGAAAAAGATTACATGCGAAGAGGATTTAGAAACACCAATGTATTATTTTTTCAAGCCACTGCAATTATTAAAGAAGGAAAGAACTTTTTCCTTGGCCTGTGTTTTCTTTAATTCATGCAGAAAATTTTTATTTTGCCGTAACTTGACGATCTCAAATAACTTGTTAGTTATTTGTTGTACGAAAAAAATGTTAAAACGAATGTTGCATGGTTCCTAGGGGGACATACAGTGCTGCAATCAGATTTTTGTTACTTCGATTTTTTATCAAGATATAGAGGTCACCTTCAGTTTATTAAATGGAATGCCTGATATTTTTAATTGAACTCGGATGAAGCACAAAATTCTCTCCGCAAAAAAGGTATTGACCTTCATATATCATAAATCTAATAGTTAACGAGACATGATCAATATTTCCGTAATTATAATTCGAAGATAGTAGGTGCTGGAACTGATACCCTCAATTTGAATAAGTACAGATGGAAAATTATTTCGATTTATATCTCGTTACCTATTAGATTAATAATATACGAAGGTCAATACTTTTTTACGCAAAATTTGATGATTAATCCGAATTCGAAAAAAAATATTAGACATTCCGTTTAAAAAACTGAAGGTAACCCTAATATCTCAATAAAAAAGTAAGGTAATAAAAAACAGATTAGAGCACTGTATGTCTCTCTAGATACCATGCAACTTTTGTTTCAAACATTTTTTCGAAAAACGAATCCCTTACGAGTTATTTGAGGTCGTCATGTTAGGAGACTCGCCCTGTATAACATATTTAAATAAACAATTATTATGTCTATAACGAAGCTTCAGTACGATGTAATAATTTCTGAGGTAAATCGATTTTTTCCTTCACCAAAATGTTGGTTAAGGCTTCGTTTTGAGTTATCAATGAAATCAAGGAATTTCAGTAAAGGTAAAAAAGAACGAACGTGATCGAATCAAGAGTGACCGATGAGTAAGAGTTCACGCCATCCCTACATGATCATCGATGAATTTCATTTCACTGTCTATCGGCCGATTGTTCGGTCTAGCGTGACGATCGTTTGAAGGATCGTTGTGGACGTTCCCGATAGCGATCGAGCAGCGGCAGCGGCTCGAAAGAAAGCTATAAAAGGCGAAACGGGTGAAAGGGACACAGTAGCCAAGAGAGAGAGAGAGAGATAGAGATAGAGAGACGTAGAGGAAGGGAGGAGCGACAAAGGAAACGTAGGTTGGCAATGTCAACCGGATAGGAGGCAAAGTACCGGATCTCATACAAATATCCAATTAACGTGCGCCGCTTATGGGCGTCCGTGTTTCCGCGGCGGAGGTACAAAGTCCCCAATCGAAACAGCGTTTCCTCCATCGGCCCTCTCTCTCTCTCTCTCTCCCCGCCCTTCCGTCCTCTGCTTGTGTCACGACGAAATGAGACGCAAATTTCGTGCGGCGTATCGCGAGCGGTTCGCAAATGTTCCGCAAACGCTTAGCCGATACTTGTATGAACGCGGGACGGCGGCAACGTTTCGCGATCCGAAATTTATAGCCCCATTCGTACCGGGTCTCGTCGCCGCGGCCGCGAATGCAATCGTTGTCGCGACTCGCAGGAAAGATATTCGAGAACCGAGGTGACGACGAGGGCTTTCGCGAAATATACGGGCCGCCGAGAGGGAATTCGCGGAATACGCTCTTCACCTGTGCCGCCTCTCAAACAGATTTCGCGAAACACTCCGCGCCCTACGGAATGGGGATCGTATCGCCGCATCTCCGACGAGAAAACTGCCGGGGATCGAAAAATCGAAAGAAACGTTCAGCCCCTTCCACCGCTATTTACGCTGCTCCACAAAATTAAAGGGACACTGAGCTATCGCCGCGAACGCTCCCGTCATTCCCTGTAAAAGGAAACGCTCCGCCTGTGCTCGCTTCAAAAGGAGAATCGAAATGAAATTGAAACGAAAGAATTGAATAGATCTTGTAATTGGTAAAGTATTCGCAAAAGTATTTTTTACCACGTTTTTATTAGCTCGCTTTTTTGTCTGTCTGTTTGTTCGGTACAAATTTTGCAATTAATTTTAAACTACCTTCCTGGTGAACTAGAGGCTTGAAAATTTAAACATAGCTCAGAACTGGATGACAATGTAATACTTAAAAAAAATTTTTTTAAGTCTATCCGTTTTAAATTGAATCAGGGTAGGGATGGATAAGGGTTAATACAATTTCCACTTTCCATCAAAATCCGCAGACAATTGTATGCCCTCTCGAAAGGAAAACTCGAGTTGCCGGCAGGATTTACGACGTCCTCTTAGAATGAACAGTCCAGTGTACACGGTTAACTTCTAGTTTATTCTGCATGAAGACGGAGTAGAGTATTCCTCGTTAGATTATTCATTGGTCTGCCCTGTGGGGTCCCGACTACTTCACCGAAATATTTGCATTGTTGAGACTCTGTTTTATTCGTCCACCACAATTTAAAGCGTCACCGCTCAGCGTTCTTTCGAACAGATTTTTCTCGGGCGAAATGTAAAGTGCCGATCTCTCCCGCGGAAACAGTTTGATCGCGGCGAGGTTTCGCGGGAGGGGTGGTCTTGTAAAATCGTTCGAGCGGGTGAATTCGATGTTTTCGAATGGTTTTCCGTCGAGCTCCGAGGAAAAGACGGTCTCCGCGTATTTATGTTTCGCGGAGCGACACACATTTTCAGGTCGTTTCGAGTATCGCGCGGGAGGAAATACAATTCCCCGGGCGTTGAATTTGTAAAAAGGGAAACTGCCGGCGAAGTACATCGGCCCCGAAGAATTCCGCTCACGTTCGGCTTTATGAAACGAAAATTTACAGTCACGCTTGTCGTGCAGCTGAAACGTTTCACTAATCGGAATTCGTGGCTCTCTATAAATCGCTGCCTCTCCTTGACGTCACATCCTGCGCGTTCTGCCGGCGACATACTAATGACGAGCGCCGCATACCTGTGCCCAAACGCGTTGCCTGCCTACCTTGCTCTCGAGAGAGTCTCTCCGTTCAACAACGGTCTCGCAATCTTTCTGGAAACACAAACCTCCACGCCTCCGTGACGTTCCGTTTCCACGGATGCATTGCGCCTCCACTCGGTGCACCTGCACTCGAATCAAAAATCTTCCCGGAACGAATCATCGAGAGAAGAACGCGCACGCCCGTGTTTCGTAAACGGAGCTAATTGCCGGCGCGAGCATTTCGAAATTATATTTCTCCGTGATAGCCCGGGCTAGTATCGATATTGCCGAGAGAACAAATTTGAAATTCAATCGAGCGCGCGCGCCCGAGGATTCAACGTAGAAAGTTTAGTACATCGTATAATATAGATTTAATGAATTTCATGAAGTTTCGCGAGTCTCTTTGTGCTCGCGCGCGTGCTCCGCTAATATCGCCCGAGCAATGCCGAACCGGTTAACTTTATCCACTATCTCGCGATACATATTACATTACAGCAAATAGATGCTTTGCTCCTTTTGCAGCGACACGAATCGTTGCTCCGCGGGGCGCAGGATAAATGTTCCGCGAAGCTTCCCTTAAAAATGAAACTTCGCGCGAAGAAAAAATCGCGCTGTCGTTTCGGAACGCACCATTATATTAGTATAATATATACCGGCGATGCATCACGATGTTCCTCGCCGGGAAATCCTTGGACCCGCGCGGATCGAATGGAAACCTGCCTCGGTCCGGATAAAAGCAAACTAATTGAAACATCGCTACCAGTCAACAATTTGCCAGAAATTGTTTCATTTGGCTGCGATAAATAATTGACACCGTGTACCCTGACAAGTAATAAATACGTCTGCCATCAGGACTTGGTATTCGGCCAAACGACATTCGAATCGTCCAATAATTATCTCGCCTTCGTTCCTCGTATCAATTGTCATACCTCCGGCAATTTTTACATTGAATTTTTTGGTAGGTTTAAAGGGTTATATTTTTTCCTACCCTTCATAATTTGCTCACTTGATTAACAACATAGAAAAAAATGATAAAGTTTAGGGTGTTCGTCCTCATATTATCCTTAAAATTTTGGGGGATTTTCTTCCAATAAAAATTGTGGGGGACGCTGGACCATGCCGATCCTGCTAGACCCTTTGGCAGAGGGCGTCGAACGAACCGAGCTTCGAAAAATAGCCTAGTTGCAAGGATTGAAGCGCCGCTGAACGGGGGCATGGCGAGTAATCTAGCGAGGGGGGCCGAAGAAAGAGAGCGAGACGGAATCGCGAGTGACTTGCGCGCGACACGACGGAACCAGCGAAAGATTGCCGGCGCTCGTAAATCGTGGGCGAGCCTAAAAATACAACGGCGAGATTCTTACACAATCGTCGCGTTAATGGGGCTGGTTTTCACCCTCGCACTTGGCAGGTGTTCCTTTCGACATGGGCTTGTTTCGCCGTTGACCTGTGTTCCTGTTCCGAGCGTGAACCGAGCCGAGCGGAGCCGAGCGCCGCGAAAGAATAAATTATGAGAGAGGCGAGAGAGTTTACAAGCATAACTCTCCTCGGCCGGTGCGCTTCTACGGAAACGCGTAAGCTCGTTTAAGCTCGTGTAACAGATATTCAACGATTTACCGCCTCATGAAAACGAGATCCCCCGGTATCCTGAGGTGAAGGTCCGGTCTCTTCTTATACATGATAAATGGGCCCCGCGGTCTTTACCGAAAATTTTACCGCTGAACGCTCTCTATTAATTCAATTTAAACCCTCCGGCCAAAACGCACACCCCCGCCCGTAAATACTAGAACGTTTATCGACTTTGGCCGGCGAAAGTTATGTTTAAACCGAAATTCTGTAATCCTTCCTGATTTTTCAACCCTTTGGCTGCGACGTCCAAGTGTTGTGTTCCGTTATTTAGTATTTTATGGCCTCCCTCGTCATAAATTTCCAATTAACTCGCGATGCATCGGCGTCGGCGTCTGCGTCGGCGGGCTGTTTGTAAACGAAACGCCTCGTCACGTCTGGATGTTTTCATGTTTTTCGATCGTGCCAGTCCCGCGTGGCTCGGCGTTCGAGCACAAATAAACCGGTCAAATGTTTGTAAATCGATGTTGCGTTCTACGCGCGGCTCGCTATTTGTTGCCCTAATTAAATCAACCGGCGTCCGTTAATCGCCCCTCTGCGAAAACAGTTTTGGGAAATCACTGTCGACTTTGCCGCGGATTTTCCACCGTGCGCAAACACGCTCGAAAGGAGCCTGTACGATGTTCAGCACACTTGGTGAGAAGGGATCGTTTTTCAAAATCACATAGAGCATTACTCAAATGTTTTCCCAGGTGTATCGGACCCGGGAAATGAACAGGGAGATGTCACGTTCCTGGAGAAAATGTTCGACGATGTTACAAATGCCGAGTTTCCGTCGGAGCGACAGAGAATTTTGCATTTTCGCGGAGAAAGAGAAGAATGGCACGAGACGGGACAAATAGGGTGGCTGGTTCTTGAGACGTGGAGGGTTAGCGTCGATCAAGGGGACGATTAAAGCGTACCCGACGCTGAACCGCGGCCTGAACCCGTGGCTTTCCGACGAACGTTACGAAAGATTAGATTTGCGTTACTCCTTGTTTCGTATTCGCCAAGCCGGGAGGCGGTCTGGCGGGAATATTCTTGGTCTCTTACCGTCTCGCTTCCTGGACCTCGCGGTCCTTTGCCAGAATGAGAATTAACTTTGTTAATTCAATTCCCGGCCCCGGCCACGTTCAAACTAACTGAATTTCAGCCCCGTGCCGCGCCGCACGCCGCTCCGCTCTGAACTACCGCGTTGCTAAGTAGAGTGCCTCTCGGCTTACGTGTAATATATCCGTACACTCGGTTTGCGCCAGCTGAGCGATTATGTATGCCCGCGTACACGTGCACGACCGGTATCCTACACACGTATACACAGGTGTATATATACGCACACCGCACAGATACATGTACACATACGTATATATGTACTCGCTCCGATTCTTCCTTCCACCGTCAAGCGGCTCCGTCCGACCGGGCAAATATGCGCAAAGAAATAATTGCCGCGGGTAACGATGCGCCGGCTACATCAATTAGAATGTTGCAAATTATCAATTCCTCGGAATCCGACTCCGCCTCGTTCGCTACCTTCCACCACGTGATCCACGACGTCGTTTCAGGCTACGATTTACACTGCATACGATTATTCGATCGTATCCGACACATACTCCTCGTCTCATTAGACACGATTCTCATTTCACTCTGCCATCTCTGATAACTTCGTTGTTTATACCGATAATTACAAAATAACGTTTCAATCAGACTGTGTGGGTGAAGGTCATCTCAAAGTCATACTTCCCGAGATCTCGCGAGCAGTAATGTATCTCATTCGATGAATTTTCATTCGATGTCAACAAACAAACGACGTAACGAAGTACATTTTCTTATTCAGATTGACGAGTAGGATCTTTATGCATTTATGGTTTATAAAAATTTTCCCTGTCTTTATTTTCCAACCCAACAATGAACATAAGAAGGTAGAAAAAGTTGTATGGTGCATCCGAACTCGTACGCGAACAAGATTAACGCAGAAACCAAGAAATTTTGTTTAGCGATGCTCTGGATGCTTGACAAGCCCCGAAAATTGCGTCTTGAACTTCCAGGTCCTGATCCCTCGATCCTGGATCCGATCCGCATATTTAATCCGGCCAATAAAATTAAATGGGCGATGCAATATGCATGGATATTTTCCGGGAGCGTGGCCCGAAGTTTTCGTTCTCATTTCCGCTTCCGGGACATCGTCTGGTCTGGGTGACTATGTTCGAGATGCTTGTAGGATCGATTTGTGGATGCTCGACGCATTCTTTGCGTTCGCCTATCCGTTCGCAGACGTGGCCATACCTAAACCAGACCAGACCAGACCAGTTCGAAGCTAGTCCGGAGTCCAGACCGCACCGGTCCACGGGGTCGGACAATTTCGGTCCCCGCCGAAAGGAAGATCCCGGTCGAGCGTCTTCGGTATTTAATAAACATTCCACGAAGCCCGCAGTTTTGCTGCGGTCCGATACCACGGTGGACAAAGGGATAGCTACAGCTCTCCGTGAGTAGATAGGAGAGAGCACAGATGTTCGTGAAGAGAAAGAGGAAATTGAGAGAGATGGAGAGAGAGAGAGGAGCGCACGAGCAGGAGGAAAATATCGCCGCGGCAATGCCAGAGGGCTTGGAAATTTTTCCATCGAAAATAATTGTACGGGATGGAGTGGGTCCCGGAGCTTTCATTCAATCTCCATGGTGCTTCGTGGAAAATCTGATTCGAGCGGAGAAACCGAGTATCCGGTTAGGTTACGAAAGTAATTAAATCGTTAACAGGGGACGAGTTTGCGGCGCAATCGACGGATACGTGCGGGGTTTCCACGGTCTCTACCGCCCCTACAACCGTTCTACTTCATCCCCTTTTCCCTCGGTTTCTTCCCTCCGTGTTCTACCTTTTATTTTCTCTTCCTCCCGATTCTTCTTTTTTTTTTTGTCCTTTGACTACGATCGCACGTAGCCAATCATCGCCCGTTCAATTTACCACCCATGATCGGACCCGCACATGCGATTTACCAATTGTTGAGAAACGTGGATCCTGCAAGCCGAGCTACGGAATTAATACCAGGACCCAGCACTAAAAGTAACTAGATTCTAACTCATACGCAGCGTCGCTACTGTTAATCATTTGCCGATATACTTTACTAACCTAGGCTGGTAATACTGCTGCTAGTGCTTTTAAAAATTAATGAACACCATTTACTCTCTGTTGTAATACTCTGGAAAATGAACAAGCATAAAATGAAAAACTGAGAGGACACTCGATCGAGGAATCACATATGATATCACTCTTTGTTCATTTTATTCACACTCCTTTTCGAACAGTGTAGTATCTCCAAGTTTCGATAAAGTACAGTTTGCGAGAACCTGAATGATAAAAAAAAATGAGATAATTGCGTAAGTTCGTGTCCGATTTTCATAGATGATGTTCTTTTCTGATTGTAGAAAAGAATGGTGACTATATATAATTTTATTTTTCTGATTGTAGAAAAGAATGGTGACCATATAATTTTATTTTTCTAATTGTAGAAGAGAATGTTGACAATAATTGATTAATAAAGCTGTACTCTATAAAATTTAACCATTGAATTTTACGTGGTCCACAAAAATTGTATGCTTCAGGCGAAATTTTTGAAATTGACTTTTGGCCGGCTGAATCAATGAAATGGAACAGTGTGCAGCGCGTTAATTTTTCCGCGGCAGCAGACCGAGCAGCGTATCGGTATAGTCATAGAAGAAGTATACAAAGAGGCTGCACTTCCTATCCGTACGAATTGTATCAATTAAACGGGGTCGGCCGGCAGACAAGGGAAGGTCGTCGACCGATTCCGTGAGTATTGTTGCTCGTGCGTGGTGACTTTCTCCGTGGACGGTGCGAAAGGTGTTTTTCTGGTAAAAACGAGCTGAAGGTATTAACGCGCGAACCGGGAGAGACAGCGGATCGATCGTACTCTGGAAAATGTTGGCGCGCGAACGTGTGCAAAGTGTAGATCGAAGGGTGATTCTCCGGTTCGTGGAGGAGACGACAGAGAGCAAGCAAGCGAGCTAGAGGGTTAAAAGTGTGGCGCGGATAGAGATATTCAGAGATGCAGCCGGCTACTTTGCGTCCCTATAGGAGATCCTATGCGAGGCTGAATTTACATAAGCGGCTTTTCTCCGGACGAAGCTTTTCTCTTGGTCCTAAACAAATATTGACCGGGTGGAGGCCACCTTCGCCTCTTCTCGCTACCGAAAGCGAGTCATCTTCAAATGGTCCATAGCTGACCAGGCGCATTATACGCGGCGGACGCTTATTAAACGCGAAGACAGTGACGTGACAAGTGGGGCCCGCGTTCCTCGAGCTCTCCCGACATTTATTATATTAACCGGCGAATTCATTAGGGAACTCGACCGGGCTTCGAACACCGACGTGTTTAACCCCTCCACGTCCCGCCATCTCGTTTCGACTTCTCCACTAAACGCTTCATCGCGCCATTTCGTCAATTTTTGTCGGCCACATACGCCCCCATAATTTCTTGTTTCGAGATATTCAAAATACAAGGATATTCACACTAAATGAATTCCAGATAACGTTGAAATTGTAAAAATTACATTGAATTCGTTTAGTTTCAAATAACGTGACGTACATATAATGATTGACAGTTGAATTCGAATTTAGATTTAAATATAATGATTTGATAGTTGAATATCGATTTCAATTTGGTTGCTGGGAGTTGAATTTGGATTTAGATTCATTATTATAATAAATAAGTTTCTACAAAACTTCTCCAAATCAATTTTCACTACAACCTACTTAGACACGAGAATGTTAAACACTTTTTTGAATAAGACTTTTATGGGCATCAGCGTGTGGCACCTGACGAGCCAACGAAATTACTGTGGCTCCGTGGGATTTTTCAGGGTGTCAGTAGGTTTCTTCCGAGTAGCCGTCCACGCGCGTTCTCTCACTAGTCTCGAACAGACTTTCGGGCTAATTTTACTTGTAGTTGTCCTCGATTAATGACCCATATGTGGGACTGCGAACTTTCTTCCGTCGACATTAATAATAACATCTTGCTTTATCTATCTGTTGCAGAACGGAAGTTGTTCGTGGGGATGCTGTCGAAGAAGTTCACGGAGAACGATGTCCGGAACATGTTTAGCGTCTACGGGACTATCGAAGAGTGTTCGGTGCTGAGGGATAGCACCGGGAAGAGTAAAGCCTGTGCCTTCGTTACCTTCGCCAGTAAACAGTACGCCATCAACGCCATTAAGGCTCTTCACCATTCGCAAACAATGGAGGTTGGTATAGAACGTAACCGGGCGAAATCATAGGGAACGAGATCCGCGTTTGATCTATTGTTGCGACCGAATCCGAGAGAATCGATTGGTCGGTAACGGGACGATTCCGACGAAATGAATTAAATTAGACAGGATAGAATGAACGTCGCGCCTGGGCTAGCCAGCATAGGAGACAACGGGGCTGGGGCCGAGAGAAAGAGGAGGAAGGATTCGTTAAGAGTGCACGGCTCGTTTCTTTTCATAGCGGTTCAATGAGGTCGTCGGACATTGGCTCGATGCCACTATCACTCGAGGAAAACCACCAGTCGGTGCATCCACAACCCCGGCTTCTATACACTCACCTCTGCCCGATGATATACCAATTTAACTCCGGCTAACCGAAACCGAGCAAAGAAAAGCTGTTGAACCGGCCGACAAGACGCAACGCGATCATTCGAAACGCGCCGACACTTTTCACCTATTTTCTTATCCGTTCGCGACACCCCATCCTCCTCCTCTTCATTCCCCTCGCACGTTGCATCGATCGGTAAAGAAGCGACCTGCGGTTTTGCACGCGGCAATTTTACTTCGCCAACTACGAATAGGTCGTCCCACACGTCTATCGTTGCTTCTTATCGCGCTTCACGTGTACGCGCGTCAGCGGTTTTGCTCGGACGATTATTCCCATGCAAAATCTACCTTTCGGACGCGTGCTGTCGATCTGCAAGGTGCATTCGGTGCATTCCGATATTTTTTATTATTTTAACCCCTGCACGTAGAAAAAGAAAGGATTCGTGTTAATTGTATGTTGTACGTTGGCTCTATGTTGGCAACGACTAAGTTGAAAATTAATAACACGACTGCGGCTTTTATGCATTTATCAAGAAATTGGTTGGATGAAATATAAAATAGTGAACGACTAGAAAAATCTAAGGGCATTGTTAGGATGTTTTCGATGTACAAAATCTATTAAGGGATGAAGTGAATTTTTAGTTAACTTCTGCTGTCCACAATCGTTGCAAAATATTTTTATTTTAACCTGTTCGAAATCTTCGTCACATTCAGATATCTTCTACTTCACCCCTGCACGTAGAAGAAGAAAACGATTCGTGTTAATTGTTTGTTCTAACAGCTTTATTTCGACAACGACGAAGTAGAAAAATTATAACATCGGCCCCGAATAGAGTCGAAGAACGTATGTTAATGAAATTCATTTCCGATATCTCTGTGCGAACTTGAACATGACGATGCAGATATAAAGGACATCGTTAAAAATATATGTGACACGAACGGAGAACAATAGGCGCGAGCGAATGATTTTGCGGTTGAGCGTCGGAAAATGACACGATTTATCGTTCGACATAATACTTCGGGAAACCGGTTCCCTGGACAAACAACGTTACGGTGGATCGGAAGTCGGAGTAATTCGCAGCGAAAGGAAATTGCCGGGGCCGGCGCGGCGTTCCTGTTTCGATTTTCGAAGAATTCCGATAAAAGTTTCAACGGATGCGCCGGGTAATTTAATGTAACTGTAATGGGGGGGGGCAGAATACCGGGGGGGGGGAATGGAGAAGCCTCTGTGTATTCGACACACTCCACGGAATTGTTTCCCCCCCGTTCCACCGTTGCCGGTGGTACGCCTATGCGCGCGATGCACTATTTCGAACAGTGAAAGCAAATCGTGCCAAGGCATGCGGGCACGACGACTGCAATTCCATTTTGATATCATGAATATTTCCTGTCGCAGGTTCCTCGAACTTGCTCGTCGTGGCTCACTTAACTGGCACGATTTCGTGCTTCCGATTCCACGCGTAAACAGGCTCTCGCGCGTTTCATGCTCCCTTCCCCCGAGAATCGCGATCCCAGAAAACTGCATTCTCGATCGCGCAATTATCATTAGACGGAGGATTGTACGCGTTCACGACAAAAACGAGTAGGTGTAATTCAATCGTTTTTGATCTTCTACCACCGCACAGTGGTCTAGAAGTCAGTTCTAGTGCGAATTAATTATTGTGCGAGGAAAAATTGGCATTTTGTGTAAAAATTACTTTTAAATATTTGAGTAAAGTACATACTTAAAACATAATTTACAATACTGACCACTTGTTTATTAATATTAATCTAATACTACATTCATTAAAATTTTTCATTGCCCTTCCAACCCTTGCGGGTTCAAGTTCGTGAATGTCAATCTCATTAAAGGGGAATACTATGGTCGATTCTAACTTCTAACCAAGTCTTATTTTTCGACAGAAATCTATATAATTATTGCCTATTTTCCAACGTTTCTCAATATTTTTGATAAAGTTCTCTAAAATTCCTTCAATATTGTGTCCGCTCACATTCCTTCCGGTAAAAATAGCCTCTAGTAATCCATTAACGCAATCCTTTCGTTTCAAATTCTTCAATTTGAACCATTCTTCGAACGACTCTAAGCGGGTGATCGTGATACGTTTACTAAAATATTAAAATAGAATGATAATGGTGTTTTGTAATTTATTCGCGCTAGAACTGACTTTCAGACCACAGTGCACCGTGTCAATTTGACACCGACAGACTCAGTTTCGTGGAACGAGGAACGGATGGGAGTTAAGACAATGAAAATAGTAGAAGAATTTAAAAACACTCATTTTCATTCAATTGAATTATTTCAATTCAGGATCCCACCGTCATATTTAAGCAGACTGCGATACAGGATCGGTTTGTTATTTCTATAAACCCGCTATCCATTTACAAAGAAGTTAAATTAGCAAACGCAAGTTGTAGAAATTAAATGTTTGCTTCGTAGCTGACCGCGTTCTAAAAAACGCGATAAGACCTTCGGCAAACTATCCCGTGCAACGTGTCCCGCTGTCCGCATAATGCAATTTGTCAAGGCTTCTTATCTATAACAATGTTAATTACTGGACTGCGAGTCTCCATGGAAATTTCCGGCGACCATTCCACAAACATCGGAACGAGGGAAGAATATACTTGGCCAGCTAGAAAATTCCGTATGACAGAAACGAATTAAAAATGACACGAGAGCACACCAAAAATGCATAAAGATTCGCGGCAAATTGCGTTCGCGATTCAACTGAAATTGGCCGAGACTCGTTATTAGACCGCGGATATTTATGCAAATATTCCGGTGTAAGGGGAACAATTTGTGTGTCGGTCGTCTGAAAAGGATCGCTCGCGTTGGGAAATGCTGTTAATTTTTCCTCTGTTCCGCGAACGTTTCGTATGCCTACGAGCCCGCCCGCTGCTCTAGAAACACATAAATATATCGTGCACTTTAATATTCTCCTATTCCAGGGATGCTCGTCGCCGTTGGTAGTCAAATTTGCAGACACGCAGAAGGAAAAAGATCAGAAGAGGATGCAACAACTCCAGACGAATCTTTGGAGTATAGCCGGAGTCAACATGGCGCCGCATTACCTGACCGTCTGTACCTTTAATATTTTACAACCGACCTTTTTACCCGATATCAAAGAGCCCATTTGCATCGCGAATGAAATACTTTCTCATAAATTTGTTTTCCTGGGCGCTTTAAAAATTGCACGCGAATTCTGCGCGCGTGTACGGGCGTTGAAAAAAAGAGAAAGAAAAAATAAAGAAGAACGATTCGCACGAGAGATACGTCTTGGAGCGGATCCCGGTTCCCTTTGCACGCGAAAATTCCTTTTTTCATGCGAATTTTCATCTCCTCTCGATTTCCGGCGATATTCTTGCCGATCAAATCACGAGATACGTATAATTAGATTCGTAAGAAGATTCATAAGAAGTCTCTGCAATCCCTTAGCCCGATGTTCCGATAAAGAATCTTGCAAGATCAATTCCAAGAAAATGGGGAAAAGGGCGTTTAGAATGGGTGGGAAAAACGGTTTTGTTTTCCAATTAAGGCGTCACGATCGCTCAGAGTCCCGTTTGCATTTTATTTGCAGAACGATACGCCTACTCTGCCACCCACCTCGTTGCAACTGTTGCAACAACTTCAGGCGACGACCAGCGCAGCGACTCCGGTTGCAGCAGGTGCTGGCGCGAGCGCCCTGTCGAACGTTCAACAACAATTATTGTTGCAACAACACCTCGGCCTCGGTGCAGCCACCCCTGCACACGCTGCTGCACCCGCGGTGCCCAGTCCACCCGAGATCAGCCCCGCGAATCTTCATGGATTGGCCACCTTGGCGTCGTTGAGCAACACCGCCGGTGAGTATGGTTGGTGTCTTTTTTTTTTCTTTTATGTTCCCACTGGCCCGCTGTGGCACAAATGCCCGATCTAGCTGGAAAAATTCGTGTTCGAAAAGATATATCTTCCATATTCTTGTTCCAGAATGTTTACCGAGACCAATGACAACTGAAAGAATTTATTTATTAACCGTATAAACATAAAAATCGTTGCACAAACACTTCGAATCGTAACGTGATGAAATTATACATTTATTTGTGTTATAAAGAGACTGCGGATTTTATGCACTTATGACGAAAATGGGTACGTACAATTCAAAGTAGTGGATTGTATTAAAAAAATTTAAGGCCACCAGTGAATTAGTTTCACCTTAATAAGATAATTAAAAGAAGAATGAATTTGTTATTTGGCTCCTGTGTCTTGCAATCAATGCAAATATTTTTTGTTTTGCATGAAGATCCGCAGTCTAGTTATAAAACATTGTGAAACATATCAAAACTGTCTCGTCGAATTTTATCAAAACACATCTCGATGAATTACTTCAGAATTTTCGGATACGGAAGAATCTGATAAACAGATGTTACTGATGAGTAGCACTTTCTTCCAGCTACATCGGACATTTCTTCCACTGTGTCCTCGCCTGGCAATCGCGACATTGAACGCACCAAATGCATAATTTAGCAAAAACGAGAAACCAATTCTTCCAAACATCTAATTTTATCCTCCGTGCGTTCAATTTCATGATTAAGGCCCGTGCAAGAGTGTGGTGACACGTGCACGCATCGCTAGATCCGCATATACGTATATGAAATTACAAGGTTTACAAGAATACAAAATGGCGCTTGAACATTGCAATGAGGAGTTCAGAAGCGGTCAATTACGATTCCTAAAAGTCAAATCTATGTCTGTCCGGTGCCGAAAATGCATATTTTTACGTTATCGAGGAATAATTTATAATATTCGGCAGATACCGCCTGTCACGAGGCATCCGAAGCAAGAATGATATTGCAAGAGGGCCGCCACTGATAGATTTTCGTAAATATTGAGAGATTTATCGTTCGAATCGAAAAAATCGCTCTGCATCGACATAACCAGGACATGTACAAAGGCGGTGGTGTGTATTTTTAGTTGATTAATTAATTAAACACAAAAAATGGGTTGGGAAAAAATACAGCACCTCGAGGTTCCGAAATTTTGCACTAGTAGCACCACTGTCTCTTTCCTAATCTGCACGTCACAAATTACAAATTATTACAAATTATTCCTCGATAACCTAAAAATATGCATTTTCACCGCTTCTCAACTTCTCATTGCAATGTTGAAGCGTCATTTTGTATTCTTGTAAACCTTGTAATTTCATATACTTATTTGCGGATCTAGCGATGTGTGCGTGTGCTGCCACACTCCTGCACGGGCGCGCCGGCACCCACGCATTTTCGTTCATTTCATTGGAGATTGTTGGTTGATCGTCAAGCTATAAGCCTGATAATTAAACGAGAACATGCTGCCGATATGTTCGTTAAATAAAAGAACACGAGACAAAAAGAAGACAAACTAGTCACTAATGATAGAGCAACGGTATGACTCACGGCAGCCATGGACAAGTCTGAAGACGTGGCTAATTATAACGTCGTTTTTTTTTACTCAATTATTTCTGTCACTGCGACGGACACATATATGTAGACATTTGTTTAAATCATTATCTATTGAGAAGAGATTTCGTGAGAAGATATTTACGTGAGAATTGCCGGACACGCCGCGCCGAATATTTCGTGTCCATTGTTCCGCTGGAGAGTCCTGGCGATATCGCTTAATATAATACTTCTGTCGCGCGAGTACTAAATTATTGCGTGAATCGTTTCGCAGTCCGTTTCGTAACATTCGCTGGCGCGGCCATGTTTAACCATCCCGTACATTTGTCCGCTGGTTGTCTACGCGATAATAAAATTGTGCGTTTAATGGGTACGGAGTGCAGACCGGTGCAATGATAAATCGATGGAGATGCCCGCCATTACCATTCATATTAAAACGTGTGTTTACTGCTGATTGCCGAGGAATCCGTGGTTACTCGGTGACACGCTAGGTCTTATGCAACTATCCATCTCTCTAGGTCACCTGCCGGATAGTATACTGCCGTCCGCGTCACGTTGGCAACAATGAAATAATCTCGTCCGAAAAATTCGTGGATTTATGCTCGTGTCTACTCTCCTAATTCTTTTGTCTCTCGTGGGCGAGTTGCTCGATATTTAATGTGTTGACCCTTCGCACCGGAAGGTAGTTTGACTACAGAAATGATTAACTGGCGGGGTGCAGGCTAACGTATAATATTTATTTAATGCGCTAGAAACATATATTTTATAACTAGTTTGAGACTGTAGAATGTATTTCCACGAAAGGAAGGAGGCGTTATAAAAATGAAGTGTAGAACAAAGCACACAGGTTTGTTTAATTGGCGAGCAAACACGGCTCGGCGCGGAACGTGTTAAATGGAAACTACGGTTTATGCATTTAAAATAGTAAAAATATTAAAGAAACCAAGGGTGTCAGTAGATCTTTATTGTATAATTTAGTTAAGCGTTTCAAGGATAAATAAAGGTGCCATCTACACTAGGAAAGTGCAAAATATCTATTTTGCAATGAATTAGCCATTTGATTGAGTAAAAATTGATTTATGTTTCGGAGTTGTTACTCGATTGCGAAGGGTCAAAGAGAACTTCTCGAGTTCTCGAGATGACGATCAGTTTCGATCTCCAATCGAACATCGCTGAATGATCGAATCGCCTCTGACGAGTTGTCTCGATTGAAAACGTTGCAGCGAACGCAGGAGTCGCTCCGATGAGTATGCAGAATCTTGTCACCCTGGCAGCGATGACCGGCGGGAATAACAACCTTCAAGTGTCGCCAAACAGTGAGTAGCGAAACTTGCACGGCACCGGAATCTATAGATAGTAACGATCGTATATTTTGTCATCTCTCTCCCTCTCCCTCTCTCTCTCTCTCTCTCTCTGTCTCTGTCTCTATACCTATCTCTGTTTCTCCTT
This sequence comes from Lasioglossum oenotherae, assembly GCA_028455765.1. Lineage (NCBI taxonomy): Eukaryota > Metazoa > Arthropoda > Insecta > Hymenoptera > Halictidae > Lasioglossum > Lasioglossum oenotherae. The sequence continues at coordinate 3,615,698 of CM052287.1, read as the reverse complement.
CTCATCCTCCTCTCCTACTGTAAACAAAATTGCCTGAAAGCGGCGTGCTTTCGGAGATGTTCGCTTGAACGTGACATTAAGTCTTGAATAACAGCATGCACGCCAGCCTCGTCCGAACGGAAACACTCAGTGAACGCATGCCGATCCTAACAACGTTTCCACGTGATTCAAATTACACTTGTCGCGATGTAATAACCGTGGACTAGCGTATCGGAACTGTCTGTTGTGATACTTGTATGTTTGTGCGCACGCAATGAACACTTGCTGTACCGAAACGTGTGCTCTGTGCTTTTCAATCGTTAACCCCGACCGTCGATGATCCTTCAGCCCTTTGCGGCTCCGTGCCGATTATAACTGGACATCGCATTTCCCTCCAGCCAATCTTGTATCGAACTCAGCACGACAAATTTTTGCTTATTATTAGTAGTACACATACAGGTTTTGCACTCCAGATTCAAGTTTTGCAAGTCAAAGTCAACCTTATGCAAATTAATGTGACTCGTTAAGAATATTCGAAATTAATCATTTATTTATTTAAATTGTAAATTTATCTAGACACACGTGACCGGTGTCATTAAAACCAGCGCCCGCTCTAGCGGTTACGTCGCCCCGGACAAAAAGTGTCCGTTAAGTTATGTCACCATTTTTTAGGCATTTCCAGTAGTGCAATTAAGAAATGTTTCAGACAAAAGTTTCTCAGTACTTGGTGAGCTACATGTTCGCATATTCTTAAATCTGAAAAAGCGCTTTTTACATAAAAAAAGTAAAGGTCACCTTGACTTTTTTAAATGACACCATATGTTTTGGACATCGTTGGATTGTTTCTGACGTCGAGACGAATTTAACAGTGTACTATACCATGACCTTGAAATGACCACAAACTTGAAAATTTTGTACAAACGTAATTTTAATGAAAAATTATTTCTTACAATATGAATCAAGTTATATCAGATGTTCGAACTACGATATTATTTAAATTTTAATAAAAACATATATTTAGAAAGAAACATATAAGATAACATGACATTGATAAATCAAGCAGTACGAAACAGTAGAAATTAATTAAGAAATATCTGTACCTAGCCACAAATTGATAACCATTTAATTTTTTACATTTTCAAATGCTATTAAAAATGTGTATTATTGCACAAACACATCAATATTTTTCTCACACTTACAGCCAAAATGGCGCCCCTAGATTTTACCGCCCCGGACGAATGTCCGGGTTGCCCGCCCCTAGAGCGAGCCCTGAGAAACCAAAAATTTGTCCTACAATACCTACATTGCAGATGTTTCGAAGCCGAAAGTAAAATTGCAGCAAACCAAGTATAGAAATTTTTCTTCCGAATAATTTGACCAAGTTGTGTAACATTGTGCTAATTTCCGTTGTAATTGGAGCAGGATTGTCTGGAGCGAAAGTTGTTACTAACAACGCCGCGAAGGGTTGAGGGTGTGGCACGAAAGAATGTTCGCCGCAGTCGAATTCGAGTTCGAACTGTCGGATGCCATCGGGAATAATTGTCTCGCAACAATTGGCCGTGCGCGCATCGCACGGCGAATACCTTATATCGTAGCGCGAGTAACAGCTAAGTAAATTTCGGCGAAGTTTACGTGCTGAATATGTAAACACGTAACTAACTCCGCTTGTTAATATCGTGAACGTGTTCTGTGTTTCAGCGTTAAGCGGACTGGCGAATTCGACAGCAGGTATGTCGCTATGTACGTGTCGCATTGCCTGGTATAGTATTAACAGTTACTAAATTAATTTCGATCGTTTAGACGGATTCTAATCTCGTTCGCTGTTCGATAGTCGCTTAAAGTCGACGCGACGGGAACACGCGCACGGAATGGACGCGACCATACCAGTACACCGAATATACAGTGTATACGGGTACATATGGGGTCGCATTCATGCGTGTCACCATCATCGTTATCAGCCACGTTTAATATTATACTAATCGTGTACGCTTCAAGACGAGACCATACGTTCCGATATCATTCTTATTTATCTCTATCTATCACCACACTGTAAACGATTGTGTAAGTAAACCTTGTTGCCTGCTGCGCGTGATGTGCCTCTCCCGGTGCCCCGAATGCTTTCTGCGTTATCGTTAGTCGTTCTCATCATACAGAGGGTATTTCACCTAACTTGACCACCTTAAATATCTTTGTTGTATTTAAAGATACGTCAAATGTCTAAAGAACAAAGTTGAATGGTAAAATGGGGCTCATACGATACCAAAAATATTTTGAAATATTTTGTTTTTATTTTTTTTTTATATTTTTTTTTAGACGTTATCGTTTACTTACTTGTGTAACGTCTTAGTACGACAGTAATGGTAATTTTAGAGTTATTTAAATTGAAATATCTCCTGAACTACTAACTTTTCGACATATATAGGTTAGTACTGTTTTTATAACGAATGTCCAGCTGCATCGATTGATGTATTAAAAAATACCTCATTCCATTTTAAAAAATGATTCATACCTCTAAAAAAAAATTGCACAAAACCAAAATATTTTTAGTATCGTATGTATATACATCCCAGTCCTCAAATAAATTAGACTATATGATTGTACTCTTCATACACATGTCACAAGATATTTCCGTTATCAGATAAACGAAACACCTTGTATGAACAACCGTTCAATATACAGGGCGTTTCATAATTTATGGTACAAATTGTGTCAAGTAGATTCTATGGCTGGAAATAAGACTGGAGATGCGTGGGATGCTTCGTTTTCGAGAAAATTCTTTATTATCAACCATACATAGAACATAGAATCCACCTGACCCAATTTGTACCATAAATTATCGAACATCCTCTATTAACCTTTACACTCGAATGGTGACTTTGAGACACCAGTCAAAATTGCCATACCATTATTTCAAACAGTTTTTAAATTATTCAATTCTACTGTATTCTATAAATTGCTAGAAATTTAAATGTCGTCTTGCGAAAGGAGGAAACAGGTTCGATTTCTTGTGAATAGTGAAAGAAAGATTGTATGGAATAAGAAGCTTCTAGGCTGAACTTTAAATTCCATCATATGCGCCGTTCGTGGCACTCCGGACGTCGGAAAGTCACGCGAAAACGCAGCAGCAGGCAGCAACGATCATTTCCAAGTTTGCAACTTGCAATTTCTACGTGGTACACAAACGTATCCGCATCTAACCATATATGTACCTCTCTCTCTCTCTCTCCCTCTCCCTCTCTCTCTATCTTCTCTATCTTCTCTACCTTCTCTATCTTCTCTATCTTCTCTATCTTCTCTCTCTTCTCTCTCTTCTCTCTCTTCTCTCTCTTCTCTCTCTTCTCTCTCTTCTCTCTCTTCTCTCTCTTCTCTCTCTTCTCCCTCTTCTCTCTCTTCTCTCTCTTCTCTCTCTTCTCTCTCTGCTCCCTCTTCTCTCTCTTCTCTCTTTTCTCTCTCTTCTCTCTCTTCTCTCTCTTCTCTCTCTTCTCTATCTTCTCTCTCTTCTCTATCTCTCTCTCTCTCTTCCCTTGTTATCAGCTGTCTCTTTGAATTGATTTCGGATAAATCGGAAAAGATGTTTCTCTTGATCCTCTCGTGTGATACGCGCATCAAAGATTTAACATACACGTTTTTTTTCGTGCGTAGCTGTCCTTCTTGGAAAGACCGGGAACACAGGTGAGAAGAATTCACAGAAACTCTCTTTCTCTCTCTCTCTCTCTCTCTCTCTTTCTCTTTTTTTTCTAAGTCGTGTATCTTTCTCATAATTCCACCATGATCCTTCTAGCTCCTGCCCCACGTACGCCCCCTACACATCTATATGTACATATTTCATCACTAATTTGATTTGTAATTACTGTTGGCCGTTTAATCGATGGAACGAAGCTCACCCAGCACTCGTCCGTCCAGCTCTGTATTAATTAGGCTTGAATTTGTGCACGCCGTTTCATGTCGAATTGTTGGCGCGGTTGGAAAATGTTCCTTTCGCCATCGGAATTGGAAATGTTCGTTTCCGGTGAGCTCCGTGCGCATACGCTTGAAAAACAAAAGTCCCGGAATCATTCGGTTCCGAACGATGTCGATCGAACCAATCGACTATCGATCTAACAACATGCAGAATCGTGCATCACCGCGGTGTTCATACTGTACTTAACGCAAAACGCTTTTTCTATATGACAAAATAACAAAGTGACAAGTAACATTAACGTTCCAGGTATCGTAGATAGAGCTAGGTTTATTCCACGTAGCTCCTCTATTTTTTTTTTGTTTGTTTATCGGTGTCGTAGCATGCGGCATGCCAAGAGGAGGGGAATTATTTTTGGAGTAACTCGTGGACAGCGTCGATCAGGCATGGGCCGTTCCCTTCGCTCCCGGTGCGCTCCGGATTGCTTCGAGAGTAATAATCCCACGAATCAATAACGTACAGCTGAAGGAGACATGCACGAAGGCGTGGCTTCGTTGCTCTCGCTTTTAACAGAGCCTCTTCTAGTTTCTACGCCCCTAACAGCAAATAATCTCTAAAAATGTCGCTCTGAAGATCACAACGATCTTTTCTGCGTAAATTCGTAAAGTAGGCGTGGCTTTGTTGCTCTCGATAGAGATCGAGTCAAAACAGTATGTCCTACAGAGTAAATTGACAGTCCCACCTGATTGAAGTATCCTTTAATTCTCAATATTCTCTAAAAGCTGCATTCTAAAGTCCAGAAATGATTTCTCTCCACACGAATCGCTCCGAGTGGGCGTGGCTTCGTTGCTCTCGCTTTTAACAGAGCCCGGACAGAGCCTCTCCTAGTTTATAAACCCCCGGCCTCCCCAGAGCAAATATCCTCTAAAAATGTCGTTCTGAAGATCGCAACGATCTTTTCTGTGTAAATTCGTAAAAATGGGCGTGATTTCGATGCTCTCGGTGGAGCCAAGGCGATTTCCGCCCATGCCTGTCGCAGGTAGTCGTGGATAGAATATGTCGCGAGACGTCCAGCTGTCGACGGAGCATAATTGACCGAATTGATTTCGGTTTTGAAGGGTCCACCGGTGGCAGTCTGAGTCCTGTGACGTCCCTGGCGCTGAATTCCTTGACGGGGACACCTTTGAACGGGCTGCAAGACTCGTTGAGCAACGCGTACTCCAGCTTGCAACAATATGCGGGTAAGCCACGCGTCGAACCTTCGTTATCTAGCTATGCCTACCTGATAAATGGTTAAATCTATTGACTTATCTACTTGGACATGGTTCGTAAATATGTTGTTCTAACGAGTGACTACTGTGCGCCTTAAAGCTCTCATTGGAAAGACGTCGGTGACCATGGAAAAGAAAGAATTGCATAGTGAGTAACAAGAGTGGAATGCCTGAATTCAGTTCTCTGTTATCTGTACGACATGTGTATACATGCGTTTTAGCCAGGATTATTATTCTTTGCATTCGGTTCTGTTCTTGTACATTGTTTGCACGCGGGACAGTCGACCAGCGAATGATTCGTGACGATGATTTTTGGACTCGCAATCGTGAATTCGATGCTCGAAACCGGCTGGTCTCGAAACATTGAATTGTTCGACGCTGACTTTGATATTCCCTAACCCTCCTACTGTGTTTAAACGAATTCTCTATCTGCAATCTTGATGTATTGAAGCAACAATTATCCAATTGTTTCTTTGGACTGACCGAATCCAGAAATTAAGTGGACACGATAGAAGGGTTAAACTCTTGATTCATTTTTTGGCATGAGACGCATATATGTGCTCATAATTATGAAAGTGGTCTAAGTGAAAATCCTAAAAGAATGAATGTATCAATTATTACACACCACGTTATTTGAAAATAAATTCATTCAATGGAGTAGATTTAGCGTGAATATCCTCGTCCTTTAAATATCTCGAAACAAGAAATAAATGATTTAGACCACTTTCATACTGATGGACGCATATAGGAAATATACTTTTCAGTTATTCCCACTTCGTTTATCGAACAATCGCAGATTCCAACTCACGAGATCCGCAAAGCGCAATGGAACTGTTTCGCGATGCTTCAAAGGTGCAATCGTGAAAGTGTAAAAGAACGACTGAATAATACGAAGAGAAATTACATTGAATGTAATAAAACCGTTTGATCGCGATCAAAGTCTGGATGCGAATCTGGTGGGCTGCGAACACAGCCGCGTCGAACAAGAGAAAAGTGTAGCTTCTTTTTTGCGAAAACGGAACGTGAATCGGACGAGTGACGGCTGCGCTGTTCTTTCAGGGTTCCCAGCGTTCACAGCAGCAGCGGCTGCGGCTGCGGCAGCGGCTCAGAAAGCGAAATTCGTCACCACGGACAAACAGATAGAGGGTCCCGAGGGTTGCAACCTCTTTATCTACCACTTACCGCAGGAGTTCAGCGATACCGACCTCGTCACAACGTTTCTGCCGTTTGGGAACGTGATCTCCGCCAAGGTGTTCATCGACAAGCAAACACAACTCAGCAAATGCTTCGGTGAGTCGCTTATCTCGAGAGGTCTCCCTCTAAAAATCATTAAAATGATTTCTCGACGAACGTTGCACTGCAAGATTTCGATGAAACATGAGTGGGAGATAGGTCTTGTGATTGAGTACTTTTCTCTTGGCTATTTTCCACGTTAAAACAGTTCTTAAAGATAAAGGTTGAGGATGGTTCAACTTTTCCTTGCGCTGCCAGAAATTTTTTAAATTTCTCTTTATTAATTAAAATAAATGACTAGACTGCGGATCTTTATGCAAAATAAAGATGTTTTGCATTGATTGTGGAAAGCAGGAATAATACACAAATTGATTTCGCCTCTTAAATACTTTGTTACATTAAAAACAACATTCTCGGCCAAATTTACTGGATTACATAGGGGAAAAGCAAAAGTTTGTGGTTCGCAAGGAAAAGAGCAGGCTTGAGGATTGATTTTGGAGATATCTCGGGAAGTAGAGGGTGTTTTTTACCAGAGTTGGGCAAAATGTTATTTCAATTACAATTACAATTACTTACCAATTAACTGTAATTGGAAATTGCAGAAATTGTAGAAATACAATTGTAATTGGTAGTTGCAATTATGTATATACGACATTAATTAGATACGTACTCAATGGAAATATCTAAAAAGAACAAACAAAAAAGCATATGTTAGGAAATATTTATTATTCACTAAATATTTATTTGTAGCTAATTATTTGATATTCCACAAAATATACCTCCAGAACATTCTTAATTACGGCCCAACTCTGTTTTTTACATAGTATCTGACAGCGTGATATTTGGATCGACTTGTGAGAGAGGAGGATTTAGAGGAGGAACTGGATTGTTTTCAGGGTTCGTGTCGTACGACAACGCGGCGAGCGCGCAAGCAGCGATTCAGGCGATGAACGGTTTCCAGGTTGGCATGAAACGGCTGAAGGTCCAGCTGAAACGGTCCAAGGACGCCTCGAAACCCTATTAGCCGGCGTCGCCCACCGTTCGTAGGTAGATACCAACCAATCAACCATCAACCAACCAGCCGACAAGGGCTCCTCGGATACCACGGCTCGGATCCAACGACCCTGGTGCCCATAATCAAAGAGCTCTCGCGCGATCGATAAGTCGCGTAAATCACTGATCGGGCTTGTGCTCCTCGATCCGTAGGAGGGACCATATAGATCGTTCCGAATCGTCTCGAATATTCGAAAGGCTTCCATCTCTCAGGTCGCCTTTCAAAAAACCGTCTCTAGTCAAAACAGTATTCTCGATGATGATATATAATGATGATGGTGTGGTGGTGGTGTCGTTGTTGTTGCTGTTGTTGTTGTTGTTGTCGTCGTCGTCGACACTACAGAGATTTTAGAGAGGGTGTCTCCTCTTAAACAAGACACCGGACAAACTCTCGGTACTCGTGTTGCGCGTCTCGCAACCTCCAAAGAGCCGTGCAATCATCCTTCGAAACGAGGCTGTGATAATCTTGAAGACTTGAACCTACTCGTCAAACATATACATATTTCCGAATGTATTATATACATCTCGATTTTTGCGAGTTTACTATAATATTTCTTCTTATTCGTTTAGTCCGTCCATATATATATATTTTTTTCTGGTATTTTTTGTACCAACAGACACACACACATATACACGAACACACACGAGAGAAAGTGTTCAAACCTATACATATATATATATTCTTCGTGTCTCCTTCCACTTGTATTATTATTATTACTATTGTATCCACTCTCGATCGACGCCCCTCGACGTCCTTCGGAATCTCAATGGAACAATTCTCAACTGCTCCTTCTCGAGTGCAGCGGTCGTGTAAGCATTTCCGGTGTTCCTTGTTTCGAATTCGTGTATTTAATCCGGGGAAAAGTGTCGTTCGATCTTCGCACCAGTGGAGATACTGCCAAATGCTGTCGATTAATACACAGTGTAGAGTGTAGACGATTTGAGGGGTCAGTCTCGTTTCCAGGATTTCATTTCTCGGTAACGCAAAGATGGGGTTTTTCGGTAGTGAAAAGCGCTATATAAAAGATCAATCTGGGCCACAGTCGCCCCCGAATGTCTTATTTTTATTCGGCAGCGTAATTTGCATTATTCGGAAGCATAAAGCTGCTTGTAATAATGCAAATTACGCCTCGTAAACGTAAAAGTAGAACTTTTGGGGGGCGACTGCGACCTAGATTGATCTTTTATCCAGCGCTTTTGGCTACTGAAAAACCCCATCTTTGCATCATCGAGAAATGATTGCAATCCTGGAAACGAGACTACTTCCCCTTTAAGGAGACTTTCGACAACGTCGGCCAGCTGATTCTGTACACGAAACAAATACGCGCTAATGTAATTGGCAATGGTTTCCGATACAATGACAACCGACTATTTCCGAAGGGAAGTACAATCATTTTTTCTTTTTGTATCCACGATGTTACAAAACCAGACGTTCAATAAACATTTTTAAGCTGACCGTGAACGCTTTGATCCTAGGTGAACGTGTACGAATTAATTCTCGAGTCTCGGGGATTCGGAACGGGACTCTCTGACGACGAATTCGGACGACACGTATAATCTTACCGCAATTTTCTATGATTGTATCGTATTGCATTACGTTGCACTGTATTTTTTTGTGTACAGTATTCTCAGGACAAGCAGTGTCTTTTTAATCTGTGTTTTTCCAAGTGCCAAGACAAAACCGCATTACAATATTATCCATCGTCATACGGAGGCCCCTCGGCCGAGACAATACTTTTGTACATACATTATGTGACAGCATCATAACAAGCATATACGCTCGCTTGCCCCGTGCTCGTCCTTCAATATTTTCTCGAAGATGCGCAAGCCTGCACTCTCTTTCTGTCTCCCTCTTTCTCTCTCTTTCTCTCTCGGCCTATCACCGTCCTTCTCCGACCTTTTTCTCGCGCCAGTGGCGCAATCAAACTTCATTTCGTTGCGAACGGCTGCCAATCAAGCTTACTGTGCTAACTTTTGTGCACAAAGTGGAATTATGTACGTAAAGTTCTCACTAACATTCTCCGTTGTTGCCGACAAGCTTCTCTCTCCTCCAGGAGAGCTAAACCAAAAAAAAAAAGAAAAAGAAAAGAAGAAACACATTTACGAGAAACAAAAAGTATGCCGAGAAAAAACTGTAGTTCGCTTTGAGTTGTTTTTCACGCCATCCGCGAGCTCTCGTTGCGTTTATGCTCCACCCTGCCCGAAAAAAACCCAACCGCCCCCCACACACGGAAGATATTACGCTTCTCTATCACTTTCTTTGTTCTTGTTTTATCCACACCAGGGGTGGGCACGGTAGGGGCCCCTCAAACGCCTTCTGCCCCCACCAACCTCCCCTTAGACCATATCTATACTTATAGACCCGGTATAATTGTAGGTTATGCATAGGACGCAGTGTTCTAAGATAACTGAGCATCTGGTGCACACAAGTCACGTCACAAGATCATTCAAGATGAAGGTTAGCGATGTAAAAACGAGGTATACAAGTATGTTACAGTAAAAATGAAAAAAGTAAAAATGAAAGAGTAATCGGGTCTATAAGTATATGTATATTAGTCTAAGGTAACGACGGATGCTGGTGGGGGACACTGAGCGCCATGGTGGGGACGTCTCGTCTCGATTCAAGCAGAACTGTCCACCCCTGATCTACACACACGTACCGTTCTCGTTTCTCTGTTAATTTATACATATCAGTCTCTACGTATTTTATTACGCATTTCCGTAACGAAAGCGTGACGTGTCGGGACACCGTGGGTCCTCTAGCCGTACGTACAGGGTAGCAATCAAATCGCCAATGGTCTACCTCACTAATCCGTCGTGATTATACGCTACCACTGTTTTCTATTACGTAACCACGCGCAGTCGGTTCCTCGTTCGTTGTACAGGGCACAAAACTCGGAACATATTCCACTGTGACAGTAATATCACACACGAAGTTTGATGGTTAATTACGCTATGACGCTTTATTAGTTGTTAGTACTAACATTGCCGTGTTCTTTTTTTTTCTCTGGGATATCGCCGATCGTCGTGCACACCGATTCGTCGACGCGTTCTCTCTTTATTATATACTCTAGAATGAACAATAGCTTTTTGGAGAAGTACAAGGAACGCGTCGACGAATCGTATCGGCGAGGACGAAGCAACGCGACGAGTCCGATTACTTAATCGTACCGATGTTCGACACTTGATCAGCGAGCATACTAAAGTTTAGAACCCTTAACACTCGAGTGGGCCACAATATTGTTCACATAATTAAATATGTTGAGGTTTGACATCAATTGTATATTGATACAAAGAAAAAGATTAATATGGAATTATTCTAGTAGCTCCGAGTGCAAAGGGTTAACTGTAGATAGGCTAACCATGTTGCTATAAAAATAGGATACATAGAGACAAGACTGAGCAATGATTAAGACCGTCTCGCTGATCAACGGTCGACCACATGTTCGGGTTGCTTTCGTTCGACGAGACGACGCATTGGCAAAATACCTGCGTACACGTTGCACGGTGTTGTAATTATCTGCTTGTGGTAACTATTAATGATTGTCGGTGTTCTTTGATCGTCCGTGATGATTCTAGAAAGTGCGCGGCGGTGTACCGTGTCCGAGATGTTCGTGTCCGTCAGCAGGCGCGAGAAAGAAGTCTTAGAAAAAGAAACGTCGATCCGCGCGATCAGCGGGGATCGAGAGTCTCTCGTCACCGTGCACGTTTGCGTCCAGGGAATTCCATATATCTCTGGTGTGTGGTGGTGACTAACCTGTCCGTGTGTTTGTTTGTGTGCCAGCAGGTGGCCTGTGACGTTGTGACCGTGTTCTCGATCGGAGTCGCCGTGCCATGTCAGTCTCAGTCAGTCAAATCGGTCAATCGTTCGATCGATCAGTCACGACTCCTTGGTCAGCCTCTTGATCAGTCATTCTGTGTCTGTCGGTGCCTGTGCACATCCGCCCGCTGTTTCCCGGTACCCTAAACGGGTATCGTCGCCCACCATAACCGTCTCCATGATCATCCCAACGTTCCCGTATCCCGGTTCCGATCTCCGGTTCTCCAAACACAGAGGAACGAAGCGATAAGAGAATCCCGAGGCAAAACAAGCGAAAAAACCAAAAAAAAAAGAGAGGACACAACCGAATCCATCCACCTACGAGCTACCTCCACAGCGTTTTTAATTTCGCGTAGATCGCGACAACCACGTTCGTAGTCGTCCGGTCTCCTTTATCGGATTGTCGATTGGCTCGCCGATTGTCGATCGTGGCACGCGTGTAACGGCGCATCCCTAAACAGCCGCTACGCGATCGAACCCGCTCCTCGGCAGAGAAAGAAGCGTGACGATGAGATCGTCCATCCAGAGCTGCAAGGATCCGAAGGGGACCGTCGTCGTGGGACTGGCAGTGAGATCGGTTCGATCCAACGGGATACACGCGGACCAGACACACCTCCCTGGTCATCGTCGAAAAAGTCGGGGAATGTGTCGATGAAAACGGGAATCGATAACGAAACCGAGAAAACAGGAACGAGATGGAAAAGCCAACGCGCGGAAACGAGTATCGTAGCAAAGCGCGGAAGTTCGCGGAGACACCGGCGCCACGAGCACTGTGTTTTATGTTCCTCGGGCTGAACTGTGACACACACACGCTATATCTCCACCTTTTACTCTATTTGTTTCTTTGTACGTGTACATATATATCGGCGTGCGCGACAAACGAAAAAGAAACCGCGCGCGTACGCCAAATCTTTATCATCGGTATCTCTGTGCTGTGCGTGTGTATGTATAACGCGCGTCCGATCGCGATCCAGAATATCAGTCTCGACGATCAGTGTGCAGCAAGTTTGTTCGTGATCGAGACTAATTTCCGGGGGGGCGGAATCGGAGGAGAACGAGAGAGAGAGAGGTGCGACGACGAGACGAGGTCTAGGAGAAACTCTGATCCCACAGGATCGCGCGACCCGCCGATCCATCTCTCGCGGATCGTTAATGTAAGATTATCTCGCGTACAATCACTAACTAAACTAACCGTCGACGGGGTCGGACGTACACAGAACCTTGTACCATAAGAACGAGTTACGCTATCTGCACGGCTGTAATTAATTAGCAAAACTATATATATATACCGAGGATCGATGTTTCGGATCGACTCGCTTGTTGTTCTTTTCTTCTTCTCCGTGATCGCTCTGTCGGCGTCGCCGAGAAAAATAAGAGAAAGAAACTACGCGCCTGTTCATATGTAGATACACACGGCTGGGATCGAGAGTTCATAGCGAAAACACAAAAAAAGCGTAGGACAATGATGAGGGATAACGGAGAGCGCGAACCTAATCGAAACCCGGCTCGTCAGGATCCCCGTTAGAAGGGTCGCGCGCCGCGTCGACGCCGTGACTGTGTGTAAAGGTGTAAATTTACCAAAAAGAAAGAACCAAAAAAATGAAAAAAGACAAACAAGATGGAACAAGGAATAGAAATGTTGCGTAGGCGAGACGATACATAAATAGCATTTTTTAATGACTTTGTGATAACGTTGTACCGTATATAGGATTGGACTAGGGTCGCTTTTCAAAGTTGTATGTGTCTGTCTGTCTGTGTGTGTGCGTGCATGCGTGCGTGCGTGTCGTGTCCCAGCGCGAATCTGTGAGCGAATCGGCGAGCGTGTGACGGAAGCGTGGCATGAGAAACTTAACGATGGCGAATTTCGGAAAACGAGAGCGTTGTCTCCGCGCCCCACGCAATCGTTCTCTATCTTTTTCTTTTTCTGTCCCCTCTTATTTTTTCTTTTTCATCGACCCGTATACCAACAGCATAACTTTCCGTCGTTTATCCGCGTTTTATGATCTCTGTGTTCGGCTTCGAACCCTGACCCGTAACTTCTTCGGACGTACCGAAATTTTTCGAAGAAAGAACGAGCGCGGATCGATCTTGGATCAGCAATGGTTCTCGTCGTAGATCATCCACGAACATCTTTGCTAACTCTGTTTTATCCCTGTCTAGAACGTGTAGATGCGACTAGAACCGCGTTTTTAATCCGCTCTCGAAGGGGAAGGTTTCGGATCGAGAACGCACGCGATCGTCGTTGCCGATGCAAGATTTATCTCGGTTCTAGGTACTTAATTTTTACCGGGAGAAACCTCCGCGATTTCTCGCGCGGGAGAGAAGAAGAAATCGGAGAGTTCGGGATCCCATAACCGCGAAAGCAAGCACGAAAGAAGAAGAGGAGGAAGAGGAAGAGATAAACAGTAACGATGCCAAAACATTGAAAGAGAAATATATTAAATCGAATCGAGTATTACCTCGGTTTGAAACCGACTAAAGCGAGTGAACTGATCATTTATTTTACGTTAAGTGTTCACGCTTATCCGTGTCGACGAGACGAGTTCCTTTCGAGAATGTAATGAAATTATTTTTTATATCAGCTCGGAAAGACTCGTAAACGATAGAATCGCCGGATTAGTACGAAGAAGATAGACGACAGCATTTTCGAGGGAAGTTTGTCTCGGCGATACGGTTAAGAGGATTAATGTTAACGGGAGGAAGCGAAAGCTGCGGATCACTCTCTTTCTCGATGGAGTCGCTTCCGTGAATCGTCGTTCTAGCTACGCCTTTTTCTTCTTTCCTGTTCGCGATTCAACGGATCCTTCGAGTTCGAAGCCACAGCTATGATTCGCGTAGTGCTTGTTTCTTGAACTCGAGACAAACCTGTTTTCTGATAAGATGACATAATTCACACGCACGCGTCAAACCAAATGAACGGAGGCGCGACTGACGCCGATCAATCTGGACGATTCCTGCGAAACGATCAGATGTACTCTGCTCCACTGGAAGCTGATCTCTGCGCGCTTCAAAGTGTTCGAATGTGCCGGGCCGGCCCTAGTTCTTTTTTAGAAGAGATCTTTTTAAACATAAATTTATTTTATTTTCATACAGTAAATTTGGTTGACATTTTTAAATTTTTAAAACAGCATGCATTTTATTTAGAATAATGTGCATCACATGCATCGTGTCTTCGGCCGGCCCTGCATATGTGATTCTTCGGAAATGGACAATCAATGCGGTAACAGTCGTAATAGCAAATTATTCTGCGGCGGAATGGCTGTTTTTAACATTCAATTACTCGCACTCCTCTTTCTCCATAACTTTATATGGAGCTTTATACGACTCCAACATAAATAAATTTCTATTGAATGAAATAACTACTTCTGTGCGAAGTAAACATTTGCCTATTAACGCTTGAAACACTGAGTTTGAAGTTGTCAGACTGTAAGTATGATGTGCGAGTAATTAAAAGTTAAAATAACGACGGAAAGCCCAGTTGATTTTGATCCCGAACACTTTTTGGTATCTTCAGGAAGATAGAAGCGGTGTCAGTTTTCAATGGATCAATTCGGTACGTCGATGAAACAACCGGGCTGCATCGCGCTCCGTGCAAATTACCAAAGACGTCTCTTTAATTATCGAAGTCCATGTACTTATGCACCGTGAACGACTAACCCCCTCGTAGACACATTGTTCAGCCGATAAACATTTTTACTTAACACGAGAATCAATCACGTCCTTTTTTGTGTCTTACGTCTCGCGTGAGTACAAGTGGAGTACCTAGTCAAAAGTAACATTTACGATTTAATATATCACCGTTTATGTTCGTGTCATCTTCTCACCGCATTCTTTTTTTTCTGGCACGCGCGTTAACATCGTTGTTTAATGCTGCTATTAATTATTTGCTATCACCATGGTCACTATTATTATTGTCGTCATTATTATTATTATTATTATTGCTACATTCACCTTTACCGACAATTTATCCTTATCTTTATTATTCTTACAATTTATTGCTCTATCGTTTACCGATAGATTATTAATATTATATTATGACGTAATTATTATTATCGCTATGATTCTTGGTGGTATCGTTACTATGAAACTTTATTATTATCCTTAATGTTACTTTTGTATCTATTATTATTATCACGCTGATGATTATCATTATGAATAATATTATTATTATTATCCGCGATTCGTAGCAATGGTGATTACGATTATCCATGTATTATTATTCTTTTTGTTGATATTGAACGTTCAATGTTAGACAATTGTTACGAGGCGGCGGAAATTCGATTTTCCCGGCCGCAAGAAATTTTTGTATAGATTTTTACAAAAAACAAAACCCTTGTTCGAAGCGGACACGGATCACTCGTGTCGATGTACTTAAAACAAAAAAATGTCAATTCTTTTACCTGCGAATGCCATTTTTTAAACGTTCGAAGCATTTTAGAATATGTGCTTGCGGAAATCATTGGCGCGCGCGCCGCGACGATGCGAGGACGATCGATCGCATTGAATGAAATTACACGCGACAGCCGAGTGAAACCAAATGACGTGATCCTGTTCGTCCTGCGTCATCGTAACTACCATTACTATCAGTACCAACGTAATTTATCATTACCACTAGAGTATACGTATATTTTTTTTCTTTTTCGTTTTTAAATGATGCAAGAGAGACACGCAATCCGTGCGACAATCACGTTCTTTGGATGTACACGTCGACCACTTGCAAAAATGTTAAACAGATTACGATTACTTTATTTTGCTGTTTTATTCTCTTGTAGAACTTGTTTTTTCTTTTTTTTTTGTTTTCTTTATCCTCTATTATTTTCTTTTTTTTTTTAATTTTAAATTTGTGCGTCCATCGCGTTCGTTTTCCTTGGTGCTCTTCAAAAAAATGTACTGTCGAATCGGCCATGCAGCACGATCGTTCGCGATTACTTTGATCCACAGCGATCTCCGACGAGCGGACGATCCTGTTATACCCAGAAAACGAAAATCCGATCGATCGCGAATCAAATTCTTCGTCGGATCGAGAACCGGAACGAACGATCGACGAAAATCGCACGAAGACGATCGTGAAGTCAAAAATCAAAGAGATACCAAATTTTCACCGCCAAAAAAAATAACGCAAAGTACTATCCCCTCCCCTGTTGTGCGCGCTATAGAGAAATTTTATAGATACGCGCGCGTGTATCATGTGTACGTGTGTGTATGCGTGTAATTATAACGTGGAGAGAGAAAGATAAAAAGAAGAGCAAAACAGATGGAAAATCTATATGTAATATATACATATATATGTACACACGTATATCACGTCTGGGCATTACGTGTGTTTTGTGTATGTGCGTATGTGCGTATACAGATACATGTATGTATTCGAATAATCAATGTATATTTTACGTGCGCTATCGTTGTTGAACGTGACTATCCGCGTCTCCCACCACATTGTGTTGACAGATTTGACCGTGTAAGAGAAAAGGATTTTTCGTTTCTATGATTTTTTTCCGTTCTTTTTTTTTCTTCTTTTTTCGTCCCGTTAAACCCCTTTTATTATTCTTAGTGCAATCCCCCGTTCGACCGATCGTCGAGAACGATCAGCGATTAAACGAGACGAAAGATTTTTTGTCGAATTCTAAGAATTTTTTCGTTTCCTTCGTGTCGTATACCGCAATCAGCATGTGGCGTATGTCAAATTAATAATACATTGTATTTATTTTGTTGGTTTAATTTCTTCTCTTTGCTTTTACCGCCTGCCGAACCCACACACCTCCCATTTTCGTTCCTTCCGTTGCAGTCTCTCCTCGCGTAGCGTCACTTTCGCCTCCACGGATAGTGTTACGGTAATTCCGCGATCTCTGCGCGACGGAGCTGCCTTCGCAATCTCTGTCACAGCAGAGGATCGACAATCGGCTTAGATCAAGGGACTACCGTGCTCTTTTATCCCCCCATCGGGGAGATATCCTAATGCAATTGATTGAACTTTATTACTTTTAGTTGTTTCGTTACGAAACCTTTGCCAACCGGTGACATTTTTCTGATTGAAATGTCTACTTGTTTGAAATAAGTAGACAGTCCTCAGCGTACCTCTACGCTTTCTGATCCTCCATACACCCAGAAAGTAACACTATGCGAGAGAAGACTGTATTCCCGTTTCTTATCGTTAGCTGCTCCACCGCGACTCGATCGATTTCAATATCAACATCCCAGAAGGATCGTTGCGCACCTAGAACGACCAAAAGCACGCTCGAAGCTTTTCCAATCCGGTAGAATAAACTTCCGGTACCTGTTTGGAGATTCTTGGTTTCTCGCGAGCTTTGCAGCAGATTGGAACGAGTGCGCGCCATCTTGGGCTAGTGGTCGGCAAACTGAGGCTCTTCCACGAATGACGTATTTGAAATAAATTTACTTAATTCGTAAAATTGAAAATTGAAGATGTCAATTCACGATTTATCCTCTATTAACTCTTTGCACTCGAATGACTCTGAGACGCCAGTGAAAGTTGCCATAACATTATACACATCCGTTTTAATACCAGTAAATTCGTCTTTATTCTATAAATTGTAAAAAGCTCAATTGTTGTATGAGAAAACAGGTTCAATTCGAGTTGAAGAAATGTGTTGGTATTCGAATTAAATTTGCTTCGAGTCCGAAGGGTTAAAATCATTCAGGGAAGAAATGCCATTCAGATGCAGACATTTTTATTTCGCATGAAGATCCGCAATCTACCAACGAGCTTGCCGACCATTGTCTCAGGCAATTGTTTCACGTTCATTGACAGCCGCGTAACTGACGTGTCCCAAAATGTTTCACAAGTCATGTCTCCTTCATTCGACGAGATACATAAATGTTGAAGTGTAAGTACTATGCGTAGTAAAACGACGACGAGGAGAAGCTGCTGTGCGAGGAGTTTGAACGACAGTCTCTCCGAACAAGATAGACTTCTTCGATCATCTTTGTTATTCTCCTCTGGTACTAACAGTGCTTTCTATATATTGTTACATTTCCGTCTGCCGTTGCAGCGCGAATTTTCCACGGTACTCGAATCGTGAATTTTCTGGCGACACAGCCACAGAATCCATGACGCGATTGTCGTAAGTATTCGCGGACGAGGTCACACGCTAATCATCGTAACTCGATATCGTTTGTACGTACATACATGTGTTTTGCGCTAACGTTTTTGCCAATGTGTACATAAATTATCCGACGTGCTAGAGAGACTTAAGGGGGTGTTCTTCTTTCCAGGATCGCAGAGGCGCGGGACGCGCCTTGTCATTTCTCGATAATGCAAAGATGAGCTTCTGTATGCGGATACTTTAGATTACGAGAAATGCATTCAATGAAATTACTTACCATGTTTTCAACTAGCACTGCATTTATTCGTACGGAACTTCTAAACTGTTGTGCATCTTCTATATGTAACTATTGTGTAAGTGTAAAAAATGCACCCGAATCCACCATTTCTTCCGAACATTTCTTTGTTCTTATTAAGTGCATTGCAACAATTGCAGCAGATTTTCACGAGTATTCTTATAAATAGATCTTTAAGCATTTATGAGGAAATTGGTTTGGCGACATGTAAAACAGTTAAAAGATTTAAACAATTCAAAAACGTTAAGGGAATCTTAAGGGATGAAATCAACTACTGAAGAACTTTATCTTTGCATTATCGAGAAGTGAGAATGCCCATCCCGCATGCTTGCAATCCCGGAAAAGAGAACCCTTTTTTAACCCTTTTTAAAGAGTACGGGAGGAGAATGTTGGTTTTTTAACCACGAGTCTACGATTTTTATAATACTGTGTAGATTTTGTATATAGAGGAGTATCGACTGGACTCTTCGAGAGAGAAACAAAAAGAAAAATCTTTGATAAAACTATCTCTATGGATGTTGATTGTGTTCGGCCTAATTTGTCCTCCGCTAACACGAGAATATGTCCGCCGTTTTTTTTGGATGCGAGCGTTATCGGCCCGAACAATTACAAAGAATACAAAGACTTAGCCAATGTACAAAGAAACGACTAACAAACGAACGAGAAACAAAAAAGACAAAAAAATAAACGGAAGAGATGTAATATTTTCAAAAGAAAAATATTAGTAGAGGGAAAGGCGCGCGCCGCACAGTGGAACAAATGGCCGATCTAGCTGGAAGAAAAGTCCTACTCGTCGGAAACAGCTTTCTTCTGTTTATTTTCTGTTGATTTTAATCGCGAATAAATTTTCATCATAATTACAGATAAAATTTATACGCAATCAAGAAATGAAGAGCAATGGAAAGTAAAATCAAAACCTATATTAGATTCTTCCGTATCAAAAAATTCTGAAATAATTCATCGAGATGTGTTTCTGGAACAAGAAGATATATTTATTTCCAAACATGACTTTTCTCCAGCTAGATCGGCCATTTGCCCCTCTGTGCGACGAGGGTGGGGGGGGGCGAAACTTTCATATCGTTCTCATTAAATTATTAGGGCTAATCGAGATGACCACAGTTCGTTGTTGTGAATTCTGGAGGATTTTGAACGGAAATGGAAAAATAAGAAAGTGTAATCTATAAAATGAAACCTATCGTAAGTTTCTTCGTACGTCGGTCCACGAAACGATTCGAACACGCGAATCGACGAAAAGAAAAGAGAGATGGTCTTTGCGAGTCTCCACCGACACGGTCTAAATTATTGTTACTGCCACAACGCGTCCAGACGAAGCAAAGCTCTCGCTTGTTGAACATTCGAACCTCGTCTGTACGAACTACGATGGTTCCCAGATGTTCGAGCAATTTCGTGGGCCACCGTAAGAGAGCGTGTGTTAAACTTGTGTACTTGACAAAACTATGCGCATCGCGTCTCTATAAAATTGTGATCTTTCTCCTTTGGATGTTAGGCTACCAGTTTGTACAGAACGCACACGCACTCGCCACAATCAGTCGACGAACACGTAGGTACACTGTACATACATGAACCGTGCGTAATCGATAAGGATATTTTTTGTACGTAGCTAAATTTCGAAGTAAAAACAAAAAAAAACCAAGAAAACGAACAGCTATCTGTCGTATATATATCTATATATATATATACAAAAAGAAGAAATCTACATATACAGATATGTATATCCGACTAATTCGTTCCACGATGATCTCCATTGTACCTACGAGAAAACCATGCATCGCCGGAAACGGTTTGTCAACCACTTGCAAAATCGATCATCTCTGTGAAACGATTCGGAAACGACGAAAAATTCTTTCGTTCGACGATTCGAGTCCATATCGATTTTGAAATGCATGCGTGCAGTGCCGTGAATAATCGATGTATCATTTACGTGTCCCAGGTGGCATTGAATACAATATCACGCTCTCTTTCTCTCTCTCTTTCTCTTTTCCTCCCTCCATCCCTCTCTTCTTCCTCTCTCGCTCTCCCGTAATCGAAAGCGACGGTGGTTTATCAAAATTGACAAAACGATAGACGTCCTAGTGGATTTCTTGAAATTGCTTGTACACTCCCGTCCGTAAATCGCCGGACACTTATTTATCTTCAACGAAATGGTAATTGAAGAGTACAAGCTTCCAGCTTAATCCGATTGTTCTATTTGATTAAATATATACAGGGTAAATCGGACACAAACCAGACTTTTTAGAAATTAATAAAAATAACATGAAGTACCTAGTATCGCTTTATTTTGAAAAATAAAACTGATATAGAAAACATTCGTGAAAAACATTATTCCCAAAACAACGCAACTTTTGGTTTCCGATTATAGAAAATGCTAAGAAACTGTGATACACCAGAGGATAATAAAATAATGATTGCATTGTGCTACGGCATACAAAAATTAATTAATTAATTTGCCCCACTTAAATTCCAAACATTAGAAAATACAGATTTGATTTCAATGTTCTCTACATTCGAAAAAATTCGTAACAAGAAACGGTTTCATAATAAAAAGTCGTCTGCATCCTTTGAATAAGTGCCGAATCAAATGTGAATTTGAATAAGTTCCGATTTATGGATGGAAGTGTACATTCGCTGATCATTTATGATAGCAAAGGGTGTCGAAGGGGTGCGAGATGCAACAAACCGCACACTTTCGACAGAGACCAGTGAATGTTTATTATTAAAATTGATCGATGATTTCGAGCGTGCAGAGCTGGTGATTCATCGGGGAATTAGAGATCGAGGGTGAGGGAGATAACTTCAATGTACCTAATCATGTGTCCCTCGAGACTTGTGTATAACGACGACGTAGCAGGTACTGATTCTTGGAGGATCTGGATTACCGGATTAACTGGAATCAACATAGTCATTAACACGATCTCTAGGATAGTGTACGTTTATCGGCTAAGCTACGCGTCACGATGTTTAAGTATAGTAACAATATAGATTTTGTATACCGCGTGCGCGTGGAAAGAATGTGTAGACAAGAGCATGATGTGCATGACAGAGGACAGTGCGTGCGAGCGCGCGTTACCAGAATTTACGTTCGACAGGTTAATAAATCGTATTTTCGAAATAAAATCGTTGTTTCATATTCCCCTTCATTGTCGTTTATCAATTGCCAAATCGTTGGTGTTTTCTTAATAATCATTATTATTTAATAATCTAATAGTTTCCCGTTCAGATGCAAAGAATACGTATCGCAAATCATCCAAATATAATTTCAAGCCTTTTTTAAGACGATCAATTGCATTAAACGTTGATTATTTATATTGCCAAATGATTCTTCCCGCGTATCCCATAAGGAACATCGTCAATTTCGGTACGAATCATCTGTTTTGCATAAACGTCCGTACACCGCCATTTCATGCAGCGACAAAATGCTCAAACTGACAGACGACGTTACCGACAGATCAGATAACGTGGAACTAACAGTAATCTGAAATTCCAACATCGCTAGAAGTTCTGACACCGACATCGCTAAATTCGCATATACGTATAGGCAATTATAAGGTTCACGATTTTTCGAAATTACGCTTCAGCAGTGCAATGAGTAGTTCAAAAGTGGTCAATTATGATTCCTAAAAATCAGCTACAGGCGGGTACGGTGCCCAAAATGCATATTTTTACGTTATAGAGGAATAATTTGTAATATTCGGCGGACACAAATAACAATTCGGCCTGTCAGAAACAACAATACAGCACCTCGAGGTTTCGAAATTTTGCACTAGTAGCATGACAATCTCGTTCCGAAGTAGCACGGTACAAATGTTCCCATAGAATATGGCTGATAATGCAGGTCGTACGTTATACCGTTATACCGTTATTAGAGTAATTTATAATATTCGGCAGATATTGCCTGTCCAACACCACTGGTATTGGCCTGTCACGAGGCAACCGAAGTAAGCAAGACGTCAGAAGATAGCCGCTTCGCGTACCAGTGTTTTTGTTCAATAAATTTAGTGTTTGCATGGACGATGGACACTATATTATCAATTGACAATATAATATCGATCTGCATTCGCGACATGCAGTAAAAATGGCAGTCTACTGGTGGAGAGGACCGGTTCCTCCACTATCTCTCTTTGCCATTGTCAAAAACAGTATTTAAACAAGTTCTATTGTCACAACGCAAATTAACAAGCCGTTGTGATTTTCTCGCAACACTACTCGACATCGCGAATGCCTACATCACACCGAGCAACCGTTTCGACTGCGATCACTTATTTAGAGTGATCCGTTGCAGCTGGAGCATGGGCGCCTGAAATGTCGAAAGACTCGAACGCAAACGCGATCCTTTTGCTGCGCAACGCTAATTCAAAGAACAGAGGATCCAAAAGAGTACTCTACATTTTCTGCAAAACTATTACACAAACTTTAAATTCTTATAAAATTGCTATAGTTTAAATACTGCTTCAAGCAGCAACCAAAATGAAATATAATCCGAATCGCGACTATTTAATTCGCAACGCTATAATCTAAACAATCTACATTAAAATTAATGGAAATCGCGAGTATCTCCGCAACGCTAACTTTGATCTCTATTCAAAAAGGACTAATGCAACACGCGTGGTTTTTTCGCAATGCTACTGCAGATCGCGGATGTGCTCATCTCCGCTGTTCGTTAGGGCGGCGCGGCGAGGCCTGCTCATGTGTACAACTAACTACTTCTACTACTACTACTTCTACAGACGAGTACAGTGACAAGGTAGTAACGAAATGACTTCGCATCCGAAAATGCGAGGCCATTGTAGTTGCCCTCTTGAGCGACAGTTTGTCGGGGCCACTTCGGCATATAGCCTCTTCTTTTTCTTCGGCGGTCCACCAAACAACTGAAACCCTAAACGTGCTCGCAGGGAAAACGATCGACGACTTCCGAAACGAATTACAAGTCTCGAGGGAAGCCGATCGTTCCGCTGGTGCAATCGAGCAGGTGCGCAACGTTTCGAGACCCTAATCCGCGCGCGTTCGCGTCCGCGGCCGCGAAAGCTACACGAGCAGGAAGAATCGAGTACGAAGCATCAATTCTAACGTCATGCCTCGTTCGATTTAGCTTCGAGACGAAACTTCCAGCTCTTCCGGTGACTGACTACCGCGCGAATCGCGTCCTACCCGAAAGAGAAAACGGTAGCCAGCCCCGGCCCCTACCTACTTAGAACGAACAGTCACACCAAGAAAGTAAGTTACCTACCTACCTAGCCCTATATTTAAAAAATGGCAAAAGACACAAGCTCTCCAACACATACACAACACGATCTCCACACAGACGCCAGGGTGCAACAGCCTAATACCTAGAGAGAACGTCCCGGGACGCCTCCGACACCCTAACGTTCGAATCACAAGCACACTCTAAGGTACGTACCAGTTTTCCTGAAATCGACTGACAATGGCAGTGATCATTGCGAAATAAATCAATAAATCGGAATAATATATCTGAATTGACACTAAATTAAATTACATGTAATTCTAAATATTACACGTTGTTTTTAATTCAATTGAGAAAACTACCACACATATTCCACAAAGATCCATGTAGCATGTCATAGATCAACAGGAATATGTGCTACTGAATTTAGTTTAAAAAAACGACGCAATTCCACTGCCTAATAAAACAAACACACAAGTGGAAAATACGTCGTGCACGATGTACTAACCATTGTCAGTCGCCACACATATGATTAAAAAATAATATTCCATGTGCCCGTTGCTCTCACCCTCCCGAGTAGCACCTAAGCACGCGAGAGGATTCGAACAACGAACAAGGAATCTTAATATCCTGAAAATCCTAACTAAAAGAATCTGTTAGATTTTAAACGGGCTAATGTTCTCGCATTTTTGAAAAATGACTCTACTTTGAATTTAAAATTTGATGTTAATTTACAAATTAAATATTTAATTAGAGAAAACGGCACTGGAATTTTATCGTCGAATAAAAAGAGACTGAAATGATTCATTCTGATACTTTATGAATATATTTGAAAAATCCTCGGACGATCCTTTCGACACAGCAAAGTTTCGAAATAATGAAAAAAGTACTCTATACTAAATGTAAAGTAATCGTCAAAGGTTAATTAATTAAGTAATTTTGCTTTGTCTAAAGAATCGATCCGTCGCGAATCGTCTTTTT
The DNA here is from genome assembly GCA_028455765.1 of Lasioglossum oenotherae. Classification (NCBI taxonomy): domain Eukaryota; kingdom Metazoa; phylum Arthropoda; class Insecta; order Hymenoptera; family Halictidae; genus Lasioglossum; species Lasioglossum oenotherae. The sequence goes on along the minus strand of CM052287.1, from coordinate 3,590,904 downwards.
GTACGTGGTATCTAACCTAATGTTTCTGAGCAATTCAAAATATAATTTTAAAATACAAACGATTATCTCAATGATAGAAAGTGACTCTAATAATTGTGTTCCAAACTATGAAATTGTTGATTTACCTAAACAAAAACATGACGTACAAAAAGACCCTACCTAGCTAGGAAACAAATTACTCCCGCGGGAACGCCTAGCGTTCTCACGGTACCTGTACTCGTCTAAATTATCTACGAAAGAAATAGAATAATAAAAAAGAGAGTTGTTTATTCACTTACTACTTGCTGGGTGGATGAGAAGCTACGTTAGAGACCTGAAATCAAAAAATAAAACAAAAACATATTAAAATCGATTCGTACAATTTCATTAGCATATAAAAATAATTTAATTTAAATGCTATTTAACAGTAGAATTACCGAAGACTAAACACAATTGGCATACATATTAATGACAAAATTGAATTTATTTAGATTTCGTTTTAGTTTTGTTAAATAATGTACTTCAGTAGAAAAGTCCACTAAAAAACTTTCTCAGAAATCATATTTATAGTTTTAATATTTCTAAAAGAACAAATCGGGAACAAGTCATTTTGACTCGTTGGCTAGTTCTAGTGTTAAATGATTTTCGAAATAGAAAGTGTAGGATATACAATTTTACATTAATACTTTGTAAGGAAATGTTCTATAATAAAGACTAATTGTAAAAATGTCTTGGTACTCACATTCTCTCCCCCTTGTAGACGACTCGACACGTTGCTCTCGATCTCAGTATCGATGTCGTCTTTGGTCGCCAAGGTAGGCAGCATTAGACATCCAGCATTAGGCAGCATTAGACAACAGGTTCAAAATATTTTATACCCTAGGGCTCTGTAACAGAAAGAATAAATCCATTTAATCTCAATAGGAATCAAATAATTAAAGTCGAATATTTATTAATTGTACTTACGCTCACGTCCTTTCCTGCTTGAAGAATGCACCGAGTATCATAGAGTAATATCCATGGATTCTTTTCCCTCGGAATCTGTAACAGAAATAACAAACTCATTAATTTCAGTCGACCAACAGTCAGAAACTAATTAAGAATTAATAAGTTGAATATCAAATCAAAATTAATTTTAACGGACATTAAATAAAATCGATATCTATCGCACGACACGACTTCAAATACAAATGATCGTCGTAACGTAAGAGTAAATCCGAATTAATAGGAAATTAATGATTCAAATTGATTATTTATTAATTTTTCATTCATTATATGTATAAAGATGTTCAATAACATAGTATCATTTGAAATATAATTTGTACTCACACTCTCGTCCTCTCCTGCTTCAAGAAAGTCCGCCATGATGCTGTCACGCTTTCGATTATCGAAAGCAACGTGAAGTATCGATCTGCAAAGAATATGGTCCTTCGATCGATGGATTTTTTTTCCCGCGGTATCTGCAACACAAAAAGCAAATTCATGAATTGCAACTGACAAACAGGCAGAAACTAAATCAGAATTAGTTATAAATAGACAATTCAATTTGAATAGAAAATCATAACGGAAATCAAACTAATTCGATTTCATTGTGACGACACGAATGCAGATACAAACGATCGTCGTAACACAAGAGTAAATCCAAATTAATAGGAAATTAATAATTCAAATTGATTATTTATCAATTTTTCATTCATTATATGTATAAAGATGTTCAACAACATAGTATAATTTGAAATATACTTTGTACTCACGCTCACGTCTTCTCCTGCTTCAACAAAGTACGCCATGATAGTACGTCACGATTCGATTCTCGAAAGCATCGATCTCGGTACCAAGATGCACTTTCAAACGTTGATCCTTTTCCCGCGGAATCTGTAACAGAAAGAAGGAATTCATTAATTACAAATTGACAAACTGTCAGAAACTAAATCAGAATTAATAGTAAATATAAACAATTCAATTTGAATGGAGAATCCAGATTAATGTGAATCAAGATTAAATAAACTTGACTTCTATACAACGAAACTAATTTAAATAGGATTGGTTGTCACGACACAAGAGTAAATTATCGCGGGAAGGCAACACGATTCGAGAATAAATTTAAATCAATGAAAATTAGATAAGGTTAAGCTTTACCTCCAAAAACCAGAAATTGTTGCCTCTTTCTTATGTAATCCTGTAGATTTTGGCGAAAAAAATGCCAAAAATCTACGCTTCACAATCCTAAGCGGTCAGTGGTTCACTTCAAAATGCGTATTTGACAGTTAGAAATGCCCGTGCTTGTGGCGCCACCTAGCGGCACCGCTCGGTAAGCGACGTGCGACCGCTATTACATACAAACATAGAGCGCACTCTTACCCGGCAATAACATTTGAAATTGGCACAAAAGTAAATCCGAATTAATAGGAAATTAATGATTCAAATTGATTATTTATTAATTTTTCATTCATTATATGTATAAAGATGTTCAATAACATAGTATCATTTGAAATATAATTTGTACTCACGCTCACGTCCTCTCCTGCTTCAAGAAAGTCCGCCATGATAGTACGTCACGATTCGATTCTCGAAAGCATCGATCTCGGTACCAAGATGCACTTTCAAACGTTGATCCTTTTCCCGCGGAATCTGTAACAGAAAGAAGGAATTCATTAATTACAAATTGACAAACTGTCAGAAACTAAATCAGAATTAATAGTAAATAAACAATTCAATTTGAATAGAGAATCAAAATTAATGTGAATCAAAATTAAATAAACTTGACTTCTATACCACAAAACGAAGCACTGGTCGTCACGACACAAGAGTAAATTGTCGCGAGAAGGCAACACGATTCGAGAATAAATTTAAATCAATGAAAATTAGATAAGGTTAAACTTTACCTCTAAAAACCAGAAACTGTTGCCTCTTTCCTACGTAATCCTGTAGATTTTGGCGAAAAAATGCCAAAAATCTACGCTTCACAATCCTAAGCGCTCAGTGGTTCACTTCAAAATGCGTATTTGACAGTTAGAAATGCCCGTGCTTGTGGCGCCACCTAGCGGCACCGCTCGGTAAGCGGCGTGCGACCGTTATTGTATTCAAACAACACTCTAAACTACGCATAATTTTTGAATCAGTGATCCCCTAGGATTGAAATTTGGATTTTTGGCATAATAAAGAGGCCAAAATGTCTGGTTTCCGGAGATGCATAGCAGCTGCAAATAATTCGTTTGAAGACAGTATTGACTTCAATAAAAATTCAAATACCGTGAGCACCGACGAGATACTATCAGAGAGTATATCTATTAAAGACTGCCAGCCTTATAGGAGTACGTGTCGCCCATGGACATAGGAATGGTGTCGCCCGAATATGTCGGTATTTTTTACGCCCTTTAGGATATATTCTGGCCTCATCCAGATAAACAGAACACCATCGACGGCATTTTGTCGGTAAGGAAGACCACTGAGGAGATTCTCGTCGCGATGCACCGGTGAGAATACGAATTATGTATCACGAAACCATATCGATATTATTAAATGTTACATTCTCCGCCATATTTCAGACGATGTTGGATCCAATATTAAAAGCAAAACTCAAGGACAAAGAATTCCTAAAAATATATTCTTGAATCACAATTTTTGGGAAAATCAACAATTCCTATTTCAAATTTTATACGAGACACCTCAGTTTGTAATTTCAAAACATTTCATAAACGAGAATTATTACCTTTCACTTTTTTATACATAAATGTTCCAAGAATCGATCTGGACAGAAATATTTTGAAAAGCCTTTACTGTAAAAATTTAGATGGCAAAGTGGTCAAGGGAGTGCTCGTTAACATCAGTAGCAAAAGGAATTGTTATAAAGATTAAAGAGCCAGAAATAATAAATTTATCTGTGAATTGTATTGAATAAATGAATGCGTGCGAATGTTCATGGTTTAAAAGTTGTTCTCAATCTTGAGTTTTATTGTCTATTTTTACGAAAAATTTAGATGGCAAGGTGGTCAAGGGAGTGCTCGTTAATATCAGTAGCAAAAGGAATTGTTATAAACATTAAACAGCCAGAAATAATAAATTTATCTATGAATTGTATCGAATAAATTAATGCGTGCGAATGTTATGGTTTAAAAGTTATTCCGTATCACGAAAACTATTAGCCACTTTGACTAAAAAATTAGGTGGTCAAATAGCCAAGGAATTACTTGTGGACATCGCTGTGAAATAGAATTGTTATAAACATTAACCAGCTGGAAATAATAAATTTTTCAATAATTGTCACTGCGATCGACATCGATCGATATTCGGCGGAGTGGGGGGCGCCGCTCGAGCTCGGCGGCTCGGCGAGAGCTCTCCGTCAGTCAGTCAGTCGGGCCGGGGGGAGCGGCGTGAGCGGACGTGCTGCGGGACCAGGAGCGCCAAGAGGACCGGAGGGACCAGAGGTGGACCAGAGGTGGACAAGGGGTCATCAACAGCTACCCTGGCCTACCTTCATCACCACTGACCTCCCTTCAACACCAGTAAGTTTTATTACTATTACTAACATTGTTGAATCTTTGTCCACCCAGCTTCAACAAACATGTTATTCAACTGCTCGTTCAACGTATACCATCAATTTTTATCTTCAATATGCCAATTGGAATTTCCATCGAAAATTTCAATATTGAGTCTTCTTCAAATTTATATTTCTTGATTGAAATTGGTATTCCTCCAATCGGAGGTCCCTCAGGGGCTCACTCACGGATGAGTGTGGTTACAATTTCTCTTGTAAACTAGTTGTATTAGCACTTTTGTGCGAGATTACAATTGCTCTCATGAGTTGGTTCTCTGATTGTATTCGCACTCATGTGCATGGTTACAATTGCTCTCATGAGCTGGTTCTGTGGTCGTATTCGCACTCATGTGCAGTGTTATAATTGCTCTTGTGAGCTGCTTCGCTGGTTGTATTCGCACTCATGTGCATGGTTAGGTTTGCGCTTACATGCGGGTCTCGTGAGCTGGTTACATTCGCACTCGTATGCATGATTTAATTCTGTATTCAACAGCATTGTTTCTAAATACGATTAGTCTGTTTCAGCTAGATTACAACAGCCGGCTGCTAACGAGAACGACACATCGAATGAAGAGGACACATGAACGAAGAAGAAGGCTGCAGTGTATTTTTAAGTTAGTTATATTCGGTTTACATATTAAGATTGTATGTCGTCATTGTAAATATGTCGAGTAATTATGGCCGTAAATTCACTTTGCTCGTTTCCTTGTTTCCGACACAGCCTTCGGCTATATGTCATATATCGTCTGGTTCTATTTAGGTAAAGAGACGAGATAGTATCTCGTCGGTGACAGTATTATAAGGCAATTACAGTATGGGTAATGTGAGCATTCTACACTATATCATTCTTCTTCTACTTGACGAGTATCTCGTCGGTGGTAGAACTTTTAGCGATGTGGTATTTCAGATCACTGTAAGTTCCACGTTATCGTCGCGCCCGGTTACCGGTCCCGCTGAATAACACAGATATCTCGTCTGTGGTATGGTCGCTGTTTCGTGGTAAAAGTGGGCTCTACGGTGCGCCTAGGAGCTGTTCCGTGCTAAGCGTGAGCATGCCAGAAAGTGGTGGCAACTCAGACCCGGCGTGAGCACTCTCTTATCCTCTGTGGTAATGCGCTCTCTTTCTAATTGACGAGTTGGTGGGGAGAGATTCGCCCAATGAAAGTGGGGAGTGCGCAGGAAGTGAGAGTTGACTGGCTCGCTGCGCCCCCCTCCAACTATCGGTGTGCGAGTGAGATAGATATACGAGCAGCCACCATGGCAGGCTTCAACGCTTCGTACAGGCCGCGCATGCGGTCTAATAATAATTAATAATAATAATTATTATTATTATTATTTGCTGTGTCCGGCGCAAGCGCAGTACGTCATTATGTATGCAGCGCCACCACTGATATATATATAGTTACAGTCTAAACCGTGTGTCTAAAGTCTAAAGCATGCTTACATGCTTACATAGTGCTTATATGCTTATCACATGGTTGAGTTAATTTTCAAAACAATTTTGAACTAAGAAAATGGGAAAAGCGAAGAAAGTGAAAGTTTCCAAAGGTGAAACGAAACATACAAAATTAGCATTAGGAGATCAAATAGAAGAAGAAAAAACAGTAAAACCGAAAAATAGGCATAAGATCAGAAGTCGGGATGATGCTGATGAGAAGGTTAGATTTTCTAATTTTATAAAGTGCAAAAAATTATTACATATATTGTTTTAACAATTTGTTAAGCAGAATAATAATTATGTTCATACATTAACAGAATATGTGCAAACCATAAAATATTTTTATTCCACAGTCGTCCCTCATTTTGTAACTTAATGTGTCCCTTGTGTATCAAATTGACACAATGGCAAAACATTAAATAATATGAATCGATAAATGATTAACTTTGCTAATTAGTTTATTTAGAATAAAGTAAATAATTTGTCGATGTACTTCAAATAACGTCAAAACATATTGAAGGTATTAATACAAATTTCAAATATATGTTTTATAGTGCGTGGATTCGTCTCTTACAAAGAGGATTTTATCTCAAGCTAGGCAACAACAAATAGAAATAGAAGAAGAGAATGGAATAGTACGAACGTCGCAATCAACAGGAAAACCAATAGTTAAACTTGGCCCAGAATTTAGCGATTCGGAAGATGAGCTTAGTGATACTGAACGTTATGATTCACAGTTTTACGAAAACATTGAAATTAACGAAGAAGACGAACGTGCTATACAAATGTTTATGTCTAAGGATGCTGCACCAATGAGAACATTAGCCGACATAATATTAGAAAAATTAACAGAAAAGAAAACAGAAATTCAAACTCAATTTTCAGAAGCAGATTCTATGCAAATTCAAGAGTTAGATCCACGAGTAAAAGCAATGTACGAAGGTGTTCGAGATGTTTTAACAAAATATCGTAGCGGAAAGCTACCCAAAGCATTCAAAATTGTACCCACCTTAAGGAACTGGGAACAAATACTGTACATTATAGATCCGCCAAAGTGGTCAGCAGCAGCAATGTATCAAGCTACTCGAATATTCGCGTCTAATCTTAAAGAAAAGATGGCACAAAGATTTTATAATTTAGTATTGTTACCCAGAATTAGAGATGATCTAGCAGAGTATAAAAGATTAAACTTTCATTTATATCAAGCCTTACGCAAAGCATTATTTAAGCCTGCTGGTTTTATGAAAGGGATTTTGCTCCCATTATTAGAATCCGGAACCTGTACATTAAGAGAAGCTGTAATTATTGGATCTGTGATTGCCAAGAATTCAATACCAATTTTACATTCTTCAGCAGCAATATTAAAGATCGCAGAAATGGATTACACAGGTGCAAATAGTATTTTCCTTAGGATATTCCTAGATAAAAAGTATGCACTTCCATACAGAGTCATAGATGGTGTCGTATTTCATTTTTTGAGGTAACATTAGTGTTTTCAGTTATTGTAATCTGTTTCATTACTATCGTATTTTGATATTATTATACTTACTTACAGGTTTAAGAGCGATTCTAGAGAATTACCAGTTTTGTGGCATCAAGCATTATTAACGTTTGTACAACGTTATAAAAGTGATGTAAGCTCAGAACAAAAAGAAGCTTTATTGGAATTATTAAAGAAACAATCTCATCATACAATCACTCCTGAAGTACGAAGAGAACTACAACATGCTAAATGCAGGGACTCGGAAATTGGAGAACCTATACCAGAACCAATGGTTTGTTGAGGTTGAGAGATCAAGGTCTTCGTATATCCTGAAACATGTAAATTCATATTTTATACAAAGCAAAGATTTTTTCTAATGTGCGTTTCATGAAGTTTGTATGTATCAGATGTTGCTAGTGAATGAATAACATTCACTTCTTTCAGTGCTATAAAGTAAAACTGAATCATATTGAAAAATTTGTAAAAAGTTGTTTCATACAAATATAATGTAATTACTGTGAAATTAGTTTTTTCGCAAACATTGTGCATCCTTTTTATTTTATTTCAATAGTTTTCGTTAATATTGTATATGAAAAATGAATTTGTTCCATTTTTTTTCGAATTAATTATCATTATAGCAAACACGTTGTTTACACGTATGTATATATTCAAGTATAATTAAACTTAATACGATTTTTATTTTGTGTTGAACTCGATAAAACTCGTAACAGAATAATAGAAATATAGAATTTCAGTTTATATATTTATAAATTTATATTTGCACTCGGGGGTAAGAATATTTCGAGTTTAAATAATTTTTTTTCGAATAAAGTAACTTTCACAAACCTTGATTAGAAAGTTGCTTATTCCATTAATGGTTAATTAAATAAAAGATCCTTTATCGATACTTTATGGAGCATAATTCATAACTTTATTTTACTATGCTCTATGTATTAAAACATTCTTTAAATGCATCAAGTCTATAGTTAAGTTACAAATTATTAAATTATAAATTCTGTTAAAATCACTTCTCTCTATAGTTTTATTTCCAATATTTTGTATAGTTAAATAACATTTAGACTTAATACTAAATATACAAAAAGTAACAGCCATAATATTTAAAAACTAGTTTGCGGGAAACAAACTGCGCCGTTTATTTTCTAAGTGATATAAATCCGACTTCTGGAAAGTTAATAATTATAATAAATAATATAAAAATATAATGATGTCGGTCTCAAGTTGACGATTAATTGTCAAAATATCTCTACAGTTTTATAACGGATTTATACCACTTTTACAGCAAACAGCACCTATAAAGAATAAACTTTCAAGGGACATATTAAAAAATGAATACATATACATACATATATATTGTAAGTATTCCCACAAATTTAAAATTGCAATATATTTTACCTACAATAAGAAGTAAAATTTAAATACAACAATTATTTAAAATAAATGCCTTCGATATTAAAGTATATTAGAAAAATTGCAATATAAAAGTGTCTATGAATCAAGTATAAAAAAATTGTTTTTCCATCTGTTTAAATAGCAATTAGACATGTTTTTAGATTTTAACAAAGTATTTTGACTCTATTCTTGAATAACAATTGTTACATATCCCTATGATAAATCATATATACACATTACAATACACAAAATTTTTAATTTGTAATGTTTACTTTTTACAATTGTTTATACTTTATTTCTTTTTAAAGAAACTGGTAATACTTTTGGATCCAGCTGCTGCTTTTTGTCTGGCCAGCTCCTTTTTACCAATGGTAGGTTTTTGAACCTACAAATATCGAATTATAAATATGTATATAGTATATATAGTACATTGTTAAACATTCATAACTATGAACCTTCTCTGGTTTGGATAAATCAGCAGCTTTTGGTTTTAATATCGATTCATTCTCAGTTGTATCTTTCTTAGACCTCTTCTCTTCGCTATCATTAGGACTGCTTAATTTTCGCTTCTTACCTTCCGCTTCATCCGATATATTCAAGTGGTGTGCTAACTTTTTAGATAAGTCTTCCGAGAGATACTCCGATACTATACCATGAGCATACCTTATGTATTCTAGAAAACAAATTAAATGTTATACATATTACTTGTAATTAGACTGCGGATGTTTATGCATTTATAAAGATATCGTAATGTTGTTTTTAATGCAACAAAATCATTAAAGGATGAAATTAATTTCTATTTTACTCCTGCTTTCCACAATCTTTATGTTGCATAAAGATCTGCAGTCTACTTATAATTCAATGTAATATTTATTAAACGAACGATATACTTTCGACTTTAGAGCATACGAATCGTAAACTGTTTCTTACCTGCTTCCGAAGCACTTTCAAGTTTAGCACTTTTAATGTAAGTAGCACTAATAGCACCTTGCGATACGTGAATACCCTTCTGTTTTAATACGTCGATTACTCTTTCCACCTTTTTCTGTAGCCAAGTCAACGTCTTCTCCTCGTTAAACTTGTAAGCTTGCAATGATTCATCTCCTTTACGATCGGCAACCAACGATAACTTCAAGTTCTGACATTGAGATAGACGAGATGTCTCTGGAAAATCTTCGTCCCACAGACATTGATCTAATGGTTGTGCTTGTTGAGTCTGCGAGTATAAAGTTAGGGGGGGTAGATTAATAAATGATTAAGGGGGTTGAACTCGTTTTTCCAGGATTGCGAGAGTGTGGGATACGCCTTTCCGTTTTTTCAATAGTCAAAGGCGCCAGATAAAAAATCCATCTAGGCTGCGATCACCCTCAAAAGTCCTATTTTTACGTTTACGAGGCGTAATTTGCACTATTCAGTAGCATAAGTTGCATAAAGCTGCAATAGTTATATGCTGTCAAAAATTGCAAATTACACCTCGTAAACGTAAACATAGGACATTTGAGGACGATCACAGCTTAGATTGGTCTTTTATCTAGCACCTTTTCTGTTACTGAAAAACCCCATCGCATGCTTTATTGATAAATGAGAAGGTGTATCCTGCACCCTTGCAATTCTGGAAAAAACGAATCTACCCTCTTAACACTTTATCCACCAATAGCCTATTAATCGGTTTTTTGTCCGAAGTGCTTACTGACTATTACTGTGGTTTGTAAATTGGTTATCTAAGCTGAAACAAAGCCAGTGTCAGAGAAATGTCCAAGACCAAATAACTGGTAAGATGTGTATAGGATGTTCAACCACTACCAGTTGATAAAGTGTTAAGACTTGAGATTAGTACATGTAAATTCTACTTTAGTAACAGGAATAATGTTTGCAGCATAATGTGAGAAATGTTAAAAATTGGTATCGAACATACCTTTCGTAAATATGGTAATACTAAAAATATGGGATCAATAGGAGTAGATAAATGCATTTTCCCATCGGACTTGACGTTATCATCTATAAACCACGATCTCTTATTTTCATCAAATGTTAAAACTTCTTGCACTGTCGTATTGCCTGGACTAAATACGAACATAGCAGGTTGATTCGTAGCTGGATGCCTTAATTTAATCACATCGGGTATACCTCCATCTGTATTGTTCAAGCCATCACCTATAATATATTAAGTAAACTTATTAAAAAGAACGTTATTAAACACAGTGGAGCAAGCAAATGTAATTTACAACTGCCAAAGAAGCTTAGTTATATACCAGTAGATATGAGATTATTGGCAAGCAGACAATACAGAAATTCGAAAACAGAAATGATTTTTATTAACTTGAATAAGGAAAACACCTTTCATAAGGAAAACCCATGTATTTGTTCCTGGATATGAGTTAGTTGTTTTGACGCACTTTTTTTGGTGATGCCTTGGTACGCGGCATATTTACGCGCGTTTTACACGATCGATAATACGTTAGGTTATTTACTTATCTATACAAGTTTTCACCATGTATTAATACGTATATATAAAACAAATTTAGAGATCAGCCATTTTTGGTAAAAGAACCAACGTTTAATTCTTTATTACACGTTAGTCTTAATATATCAGGCTGTATATCTTTTTTGTTAAAGGAGCACGTTAAACGCGACATGCCGCCAGTGTTGTGGAGGATAACATTTGAAATCTCGATGTGTGGTCGAACGTCAGTGAATGGTCGATGATCGGAGAATTGGGCCGAGAAGAGGCGTTGCCGCGCTAACGAGCCATCTTTTGAAAAAGAAAAATGTACCAAAATCGTACTCTGGCGAGAAAGATTTAAACTACAATGCTTATAATTTCCATCGATAAAAACATATTGAATTTGTCTAATATCTTTAACCTGCATTGACACACGAAAGATATCTCCTGTATATATTTTATCGACGAACTTTAATAATCATATACATATTAGAGCACCATTTAAATAAAATATTTTTTAAATTGTATTTTCGTTTTTATTCATCTACAGTAAGCAAATAATAAATTACGCGTGTTTTAGTTTGTACGTTTAAATATCGTGTCATCTATTTGTATTAGTTATTAGTAGTGAAATATATTAGAAACATGCATAATTAAAATTTACATTGATTTGTTCAATAAGAAATTTACAGAAGGTTGCAAAAACAGAGCAGAAGCAGAGATATTGTGCAAGATTTCACGCGCGTGCGCGGCGATTTCAACCTCAGTAAAGTAAAATTCTCGATAAAATAGGGTACCTTGAGCACCCCGCAGAATTGTAAAACATTGGTATTATTTAAATCTGAGAAATGAATGTATAACATGTGTATTTGTGTATATTTTGTAACTCGTAGGACTCGTCCTGGAGTCTTTTTGTCCGGAACAGATTGTTTCGATACATTCCCGGCAATATAACTGCCTCAGGGCTCTGCTACCTAATATAGATACGTTACTGTTTTTTGGTCGCGCATGCGCGTGAAATCTTGCACCATATGGAACTCGGAAGTTCCCTCGTGCATGCGCGGTGATTTCAGCCTCAGTAAAGTACGCTTTTCGACCGGCAGTGGCCGGGGCACTATTGATAAGGCATGTTGATGAGCATAGCGTGACGTCACAGTTTCCTTCATCTTTGCCTCGGGGAAAATTATCTGTGCCGTGTCTATAGGTTTATATGATCTAAGGTTCTAACTATTCCGTTAGTACAAGATATTGATACTGTGGTGCTATTGTTGCAATGTAAATCGGACGTCGGACGGGTGGAATAGATGATGTAGAAATCAGCGATTATAACGGTTTTTAGTACTCAAATTTGTGAAGTACATAAGGTAAATATCTCGTAAATAGTGTAAAAAATTAGACAATTTTGAGATAAACACTTTATACTAGAACATCTGAATGACAGTTGTAAGTTATGAGTTATTGAACGAGCTCATGTCTGATCGTTCTAACAAGTATTTTTATCGATTCTCGAATAATTTCTACCTACATATTTAACTAAATACACACATTATTGATTTAACAGACGTGAAAATTCGCCTTTTGCATGTGCGTTTGTCGATATAGTTTTCACAGATTCGGTAGAAACTGACGTCACTAGACAGAAATCAATAACCGCACCAAACTCGATTCAAGTTCCGTTAATAAGTTTCATGAACCGGTAAGACTTATAATCTTTATATTATTCGTAAAGATAATTCTTATTGCTTAAAATTTTATTTAATATATTTATCGATATTATTTAGGTAATAACAAACAAGCACAATGATGTCGGATCGAAAAGCTGAACTGGAAAGGAAGAAGGCGAAGCTTCAAGCTATTAGAGAAGAAAAGGAGAGACGCAAGAGAGAAAAGGAAATGAAAGATGTAAAATGTTTTATTTACATGCAATATGTATATTTTGGTGTATTGTCTTTATATCTATCTATATGGTCTATATTAAGGTTGAGGAAGCTACGGTTCGTGCTGCTGGAACGGATAAAGATCACCGCAAGGAACTGGATGCTATGCTATCATCATTAGGTGTAGCTCCAGTGTCAGGTTAGCAAATTTATTTTATAATTTATTCAAAGTTGTATCTTTCATGCTTGAATGTATTTGCAGATGTATTATCCAGTTTATCTAGTATGAATTCACTAACTCCAGAACAAAGCGCTAATGCTACTCCTGATGCTAGCTTACAACCATCTAGTATAAATTCTGCTCAAAGGTATTTCATTGTTTTTTGAATATGTATATTTTGTTTTCAGTATTCTCATATGTATTTTATAATGTAATTAAATGTTTCACTTGTAGCAGTGCCGGAAGGAGAAAAAACCGTGAACTTACTATTGTCTCTGTGGCACATACTAATATTCCACCAAAGGAACCAGTGCTCTATAACAAACAAACTCAAACAATTCAGACAACGCACACATCTCATGACGGTGAGTGATTGTATTTATCTTATACTCTATATCTATATACTACACTATGTGTTGATTCTTGTAAAGTTAAGAATACGTTTAATTACTAGAGAACAAAATTTGTAATGTACATTGCAATAATACTGATTAAAGGAAACAATTACTATGTACAAGGTGTTTCACCAGATATTACCACCTAGATTTTCGTCATTATTATTATTCGTAGCTAAAAATGTTTATATGCATAAGGTTGAATGGTATAGAGAGATGAATACTTTGGTGTTGTGAGTTTTTTTTGTAGGTGGACGTGTAGAAAAGTCATCAGTATTTTTCTATATGAAGGTCATCAGTATTTTTCTTTTTCGAAATGGGATCGTATGTTTTTTCCTGCACTGTATGTTTTTTTTGGTGCAGGAAAAAACATACTGCTTCACGTCCACCTACAAAAAACTCACAACAGCAAAGTATGCATCTCTCGAAACCATTCAACCTTATATAAACATTCTTCGTTACGAATAATAATAATGACGGAAATCGAGGTAGTAATATCTGGTGAACCACTCTGTATATGTGTATACAGGGTGAGGTGAGGCACCTAAGACTTACAGTTTCCGGCAGAAAATGGGGTAATTATTGTGACGGAGAAGTTTTTGTCTCCAGATCTTATTTTCCGATATTTCAAGATCTTCGTCGTTTTTTTTAAATGGAACGACAAATTTTGATTAGTGTAACATTATAGCTAATGAAAAAAACAAATTCAATCATGTACATATAATATGTGTAATAGGATCATCCAGTGACTTCTGAAGGAGTTATTCTTCAAAGAGGATAACTTAACATACGGAGACCATGTTCTCCTTGGAAGGTCATTTGAAGCTCAACATATTATATTCTTTTCATTAGCTATAATGTTACATTAATCAAAATACGTCGTTCCATTTAAAGAAACGGCGATGACCATAAAATATCGAAAAATATGACCTAGAAAAGAAAACTTTTCCGTCACAACAATTGCTCCACTGAACCAAACATTTTCTTGTATTACTAAAAACAAAAGAGATATTTCCGGTGTAAGTCTTAGGTGCCTCACCCTGTATAAATACATATACGTACATATATGTATATACACACATAAATATACACACATATGTATAAATACAAACTTACATATATGCATACATACAGAGTATGTACCACCAAAAGAGAGATGCATTTTTTAAGAACTAGTTCTATCTTGAAATATTGTTTCATAAAGTACGAGGTGCAAGTGAAAAAATAATTACTTTGTAGTATTATGCCTACCTCAAATGATTGTCTTTTTCTGTGTAAATATTGACTGTGTGAATATTGAAAGCATTGAAATTTTGTAGAAGATTGTCTTGAGGAAAATGTTATATAAGTTATATATGGTTTTTAGTTAGTATCATTTTGTCCTGAGCAATTTTTTCATATGACTGTAAATGGAAATTTTTAAACGTTCCAATTTAACATAAAGTTCAATCTGTGTGCGTGTGTGTATATGTATATGGATATGTACATGTATACATATATGTATAATGGTATCCCACTGTAATCTGAAATGTATTTAAAAGATTAAACATATTGTAAATGAAAAATTTAGTAAAAAATATTAAAAATTTGTTTTTCATTAGTTACAGCTTTAAAACATTTTTTCAATGGTATATTGAAATGGTATATGGTTCTATTATACAATTTACTTTTATCATTCCTTTGATCAGTTTTCAATTTTATATATCTCAACTTTTAGAAACATTCCTTTATGGATTCATATAGAATACGCTGTATACAGTGATACAATACATGGTTTACATAATTAGATGCATAATGATTTAGTTACATTTCATTCTCTTACGATTTTAAACCTTTGTAATCTAATTTTAACCATGCCACATTTGATAAATAATATTATCGTCTTTTTATATTTTTATATTTCAATAACATATTAAACTAGTAGACTAAACATTATATTTACCACAATGTGCATTAACAAGGGAACATCAGAGACCGATACACTCCGATTTAGATGAAATTTTGCATAAATATCTATTTGATCTATCTAATCTAAGAAGATAGTTGTGATTCGTTTATGCCCGTTTTTCACTTCAACGGAGATATCAACCCCTTTATCCGAATCGCCCTCTCTACACATATACGTGCTTATAAGACGTAAACAACAAAAGATATCAAAGAACGGTTGGAATAAAAATTACACCGGATCTTGAGAGTTATAACGCTGCGTGTAAGATTTGTTTTGAAAAAGTCATTCGTCAATTCAATTTCCGAAAAGAATGATTTTTTCGAAAAAATTTACACCATTCTCTGATATCTTTTCTTGTTTACGACTTATAAACATGTACATATATGTATAGGACGGGCGGTTCGGATAAAAGAGTTGATATCTCCCTCAAAGTGAAAAACGGGCACGAACGAATTACAACTATCTTCTTAAATAGGTCTAATAAATATTTATGCAGTTATACCAAAATCGGAGTGTATCAGACCCTAATGTCCCCTTGTAAGTGAATTTGTATTAACATGTTGAACGCTGCGCCGCGTCACACAGTCGGGTATTTGACCCTAAAAGACAGTAAAAACTATTCTAGTATGGGGGATTGTGTCCCTGGTACAAAACCACACGATTGTATATTGCCAGTTTTCTCCGTTTTCTTTTCTAATTTATTTATTTATACAGGTCGCATCAACATTTAGATATACATAGACATAGCTATAAGTACATGATGGGGTAATCAGTTTGCAGTTGTTACTACCATAATTACAGAGTGTGGTAAATATTTGTGGATCTTAGAAAGAAATAGGATAACTTGGGAGATGTTTTACTTTATTATTAAATAAATAATTTTAATTTTAAAATTTATATAAAATTTATTCTTAATTAAAATCTTTATCATTACTGAGCGCATTCACTTAAATTGCTAGGGATAGCCAAGTGACATTGAAACAGTGTACTTGTTAAAATCCACAAGGGCATTTCTAATATCTCCCCTATGGGATTGTCGAGTAGAAGGGGTCAATGCCCTTTTTACTTTACAATCACGTTCACACAAGTAATTTACTCGCGATAAATATAAAATGGTTTCCATATATCCATTGTGTCTATAAATGTCGAATGAAATCCTCACAAATGCAAGTATGTATTCACAAAAATGTATATACATTTATGCAATATGCGTTCCGGGATCGCGCACAACTAATTCGCGTTTGATGCACGTAAATTTGACCAGTTGATTTTTTACTTTGTTACTAATTAGTTACTTTTCCCCCATAACTAGTTACTTACTAACAAAAGTAGTAATGTACTACATATACATACATATAGGTGAGCTCGTATTCTCTTTCCGTGCTTATGCGAGTCGAAGCGCGGTACATAGTGGGGGTAGCGGCTCAAACGCACTGATATATACATATACAGGGTGTTCCACGTCTCACGTAACACTTTTCACGATTTTTCAATTAAGTACTTGCGATAATCTGACAAAAAAATATTTTAAACGAAAGTCGATCAGTTTTCGATTGGCTATACATTGCAATAAAAAAGTTCGAAAGTTTTCTTTTTAATTATTGCCAAGGCCACCTTTATTTTTTGGAATGGTACTTCAAGGTCATCCGAAGGTCATGGTATACTAGGTCGTTGAATTCGTCTTGATACGGGCTATAATACTGTTAAGCCAAAAATACTAAACGAGAAGAACGTTTAGTCGTAATCAAAAGTCTTTCCTTTAAGTATTCCCATAAAATTTAATGTTTTTCGTAACATCCACGTTAAGCTGGCACGTCTTCGTCTTATCCGATCAAGTTCATCTTTTGCAGGAATATCTTACTCAATGGCACAATTATAGTATTCTACCCTAATGTGGCACACCTTCCCGACGTCCGATTGATCTAAAACTTTGGATATATCATTTTTTCATGAAATGGAACAATATTGGGGGGGAGGGGTGCCCAAAATTTCATGGTTGAAAAATAAGGTCCACCCTAATAAGTATACTCTAACATTCCACACTACGACCATAGTCGGATCACGTATTAGTATGGTCATCAGAGAGAGGGTACATCATATCACCGTGATTCCCCTCATCTGGTAGCACTGGACCCCACAAACTCTTGCTTCCCCCCATCAACATTTCTTCCGTGCAGAGCACACCTTTGTCGCGTTCGCTGTTCGCTAGTGTTTCGTGTTTTCGTTGCCCCACCGTAACGGCGCTTAATGGAATTGTGATTGCTACTTTTAAAAGCCACATTTTCAAATTGATCTCTTTAGAAATTTTCTCGATTTATAATGAAAATCGTAACACGAAGGAAAAGTTTATATGTATATTATAATTTTTATTTTTAACGAAAAGCTACACTTTTACAATAGAGATTACAAAGGATTAAAATGTACTGAAATGAAAATTGACCAATTCATGGCATAGTTATGATTTAAAATATGTTTCCTTTTGGGTGTAACTAAATATTTTATACTGATAATAACCTGTCAATGTATCCATTGAATATGGTAAAGTGGGTGGTGTATATGGAAATATATGTATAATTCAAAACTATATGCCATTAGAGATATTCTACTGTTTTTATAATACATATACCAAGAATTAACATTGTTGTATAGTGTTTTATAATTAATGAGACCTATTGATTCTAATGTACAGTTAGGCGAATTATTACAATTTGGTTTACTTACAACTATAATTGTATTATGATAATAGTAAGAAATGAATTCACTGTTATATTGGGTTTTACAATTAATTATAGTTCATGAGGAAACTTACATATTCTTACAATGGTTACATATAAGAATGGCATGTTATTTATTTGCAACATTGCTGTCACTTTATTTCTCGATCGCGTGTGTACTAACCTTTGTTGAATTATCAACAATTTTCAACACTTTTTAAACAGACAAAATTATTACGAAATGAATTTTTGTTTACCCCACCATAGACTCATCAATATTACAATATATTTTAAAATTCGAATATTGTATGTTTAAGTTCTCAAAATTGAATTTATAGAAAATAGTAGGAAGTGTAGCAGTAGACACAAATAACGCTCACTCGACACGTAATTGGGTTATGGTTATGGATACAAATATTGTCTTTCCTGGTGGTGGCAACTATGTTTGTTTATATTTCATATTTCCATTCGCAATTTCAGTTAGTTCAATTGCTGTTTTCAATTTTTAACTTGTTTAACTACTAAATGTTTTGTACTATGAACGTATAGTATGCAATAAGAGTCTGCGTGGTCTTTACTATTTATATTCCCTTTTTCATACCACCTACTTTACTGTGACTTTCTTATGAAAACATAAAATTTGGAAAAAAAAACTCTTTTAAAAATAGTTTATTAGTTTAAATATTACACATGTATATGTACACGTCACACGTATACCTAGTTGTGTAAATTTTGAATTTCCATCATAAACATGGGATACATTCCATGTTATATGTATACAATATCCTGTCATCTAACTGATTTTGCGGTATTATTAAATATACGCGTATCCCATTGTCTTGCAATACAATCGATCAAAACAACCGGTGTTGGACACAAGGACTGTCCGCATCTTCTTCCGCATACACCATCTACTCCTCCTGTTCAACATCAACACCAACTCACTCTTACTCCGCAGGCTACTTTGAGATTGACTGGTGGCGTCCCAGGAAAGGTGGGTCTGCACCAAACTACCTATGTATGTTCTGTCATCTTTTTTATTACCTTTTCTTTTAATTGTTGTACAACAGTATATGATAGAGGTAGATACTTGTTGTCCATGTTCAAAATTAACGGTTGTTGAATTAAATATGTGATTACTCTTTATCTTTATATAGATGCACAGCTTTATCTTAATATATACATATTATATACTATGATGCATATACTAGCATCTGTTATCAAGAAAAGAATAATTTTCAGTTAAATCATGTTAATTCTACAACCATAATTATATTGAAAATGGCGTACATGGAAATACATGTGTGCGTGTGTGTATAGAGTACATATAGAGATTATATCTTTGAAGTTGTCATGATGAATTGTTTTTGTTCGTACACGTATACGTATGAATACGTATATATTTATACATATACAATACGAATATCAATTTTTAAACTCCATGGAAAGTTCGTTACATGTTAAATCAGTTTTCAAAGTAAACTGGATTAATGATTGGAAGTTTAAGATTTCATTTTTCAAGAAATCAAGTAAGCGTTACATTATATTACCCTCTCAGAAAATGTATTTTAAACCGGAAAACTAATACTAAAGCCAAAGTTCGCGATAAGCAAGTTTGACGATAATGTAGAGTGTTGAGAATATGAATAATTTTCTTTTTTGGGCTAGTCCAACGATTCCAAGCTTCTTAATAGACAGCGGATTTTATGTATTTATATACAGGGTGTCCAAAACCACCCGTCCAGGGGTGTTAACTTCTCAGATAAGCATATTCGGTAAAAATGTTTGGAATAAAAGTTGCAGGGATTAATGGAGGACATATGCCCATGACCTTGTATTTGACCTTCGGATCCATTGTCAAGGTTATTTGGAGGTCAGCACGTATTTTTTAAATGGGAGGCCTAACATGATAAAACTTCCAGTTATTATTCATTAAAACATCTGACGATCATTCTGCCAGAGTTTCCATAATTCAATTAACACATATAGTATGACCTGCATTTCATACTTTTACTTGTACACTATCGCTTGTAAGTGTTTAGGGACTCTCAATAAGAGCATAAATCATATAAAAAACACAGGAAAAATGTGAAAATATTTATTTTTTATGTATGGTACATCCACACATACATTTAAACATCGTCTACAGATTATTATTATACTTGCACCGTAATAAACAGTTTGTGATAACGACAACCCGGCCAAGCGTAGGTAGAGTGTAGTAAAACTAATCCGATATAATGGGTTTGTGTATATGTATAATTGAACTGCATTTTAGATAAGTATTTAATTTTATTCCTATTGTTTTTGGGTAACATAATTTTGTACCAATAATACATGAAAAGAGGAATGCCGAAACACTTATGAGCGATAGTGTAAGTATATTTCCATGTGCAATGTGTATTTGTTTGCATAAAAAATGAGCTTCTAACTTGCTTCACATAATTTGATTATATACATATACTAACAGTTTAAAAAATTTATGTAATATATTAACTTTAGGCGTCCTGTTTGTTGGGAAAGTTTGGAAATGATTATTACAACAAAAATCGATA
This sequence comes from Lasioglossum oenotherae, assembly GCA_028455765.1. Classification (NCBI taxonomy): domain Eukaryota; kingdom Metazoa; phylum Arthropoda; class Insecta; order Hymenoptera; family Halictidae; genus Lasioglossum; species Lasioglossum oenotherae. The sequence continues at coordinate 3,569,905 of CM052287.1, read as the reverse complement.
TACCTTGACTCATGCGTGCTAGTTCTAAATTTATCAAACGAGCAAATTGAGTGTCATTGATGCTTCTTTCATTTGATACATATGAATATGTGTAGACATTCTTGGTATTTTAAGGGTAGTAGTTACATACATATGACACATTAGAAATTTAGTTTTTCAATATATTTTTCACTATTTCAATGAAAGTTTGACATTAACGAATGTCACTGCGACGATTATTGTTTTTCCTTTGCTGTAGTGCACTAGGCGCTGTTACTGGATGTTTTAAGAAAGTTTATTCTATATAACATTTTTGAGAAACTTATGGGGGTGGGCATAAGTGTGACAAGGGATGTAAGTGAGATATTAATTAATATTATTTACATTTAAGGATCCATTGGTAATTATTCCTATAATAAATCCTTTCTAAGTGTTTCAATATTCTACTATACATATATTAGGCAGTAAATAACATATCAAATTGAACTGTGTGGTAAAACGTGTTTAAAAGAAAGTGTTGAATTGTGTTAAAGGTTGAAAGTTGAAACTATAGTAAACAGAACATGTTTCAATAATATGTATAAGAAGCATCGAATATGTATGTTTCCTCTTACATGTAGGAATCACAGCACCGCACGATATACAAATTAAAACCTATTCAAATATTCACCTAACTACATTCAGCAGAGAAATTTTTTTTAAATATAACCAACACATTTAACCCTTCTTAATATTCGTTGCAATAAATTTTTGCAAGGAATAAACAATTTTTATAAATGCAGAAATATTTTTTTCAAATTACTTTGGAGTAATACAGACTCCTAACGAGAAACTGCTTACAAGTGTTAATTTATTTTTGTTTGTTTTTAATTTTTGGATTTTAAATGTACACGTGTGTCTCATAAGACAATGCTAGATATGTATCGAGCGTTTTTTCTTTATCTTTTTTTTTTTATAAATATTTAATTATTACTTTCCTTTTTGAAGATGTACGGTCTGAGTGTAGTGAGGTGCGTGCAACTAGTGTAGCGCATTCTTACGAGATTGTAACTAAGTGAAATTTTTTTCCCTCCCCTTCTCAGCTCATGCATTCGACTATTACGGTAAGTTATGATTTCTCTTGGTTTTCAACGAGTTTAAGGTTCACACTTAGGTTTAGCTTCATTCCGTTTATTCATCGAGATTAATATTGTAAAAATCTATGGAAATAACGAATACGTGTAAAAGTAGTCGGAGAATGCACTCTCTGTTTTTCGTATTACGTAAATCTATAGTATTGATACTAAAGAGAGCAAAAGTATTAGCTTTGACATTTAGACGAGACTCGGTCAACTGTATAGAAATGTAAAATGACTCTCCACCCAGGACCTAATATATCTTTGCTATCTTATGAATTGCTTCATACCTTTCAGCTCTATTACTCTTTTTATTCATCTATTTTCACTGGGTGTACTTATTTACTTCAATGTATCGTATCCGTTACTCTTTAAGTGCTTATCTGACATCCCGACTCTCAAACGAAACTGTTTCAGCATTTAGAGATTTATAAGGATTTGATAACACTTTTAGTTCTAATAGTGTTTCCTGATCATACACATTTTCACGATGAAATGATAAGCTTCTTTTTTCTATTCCAATAGAAAAAATTGCGAGTAGCAATAGTGAGCTTTTCTTTAAATCTAACCAATTAGTTTCCAGAAAAACTCCAAGATCTGTACATTATTATAATGTACCTAATGTATCTGACAATAGAAGTATGTACACGATTGAGCTATTTATATGAAACTCCAAATTAATTGTGTGCTACATACATATATCTAAATATGTATATCTATTGACTTATGCGTTTAGAATAAATGTTATTGTACCTGATTGATGATTGATATTATTACAAATTATGCATTATTTCAAAGAAAGTTAAAAGTCACGTTATGTTATTCTTTGAACAAGCAGGTAGAGGTTCTGTACTTTCCATATTCAGTCTTTCTCCAAAATTTATGGTGACTGTTTGAAACAGGGATTGTCTGAAATGTTAAATATGTAGTGAATGAATATCCATTGGCAAATCTTGTCACAACTTAACGCACCTTCCAGAGTTCTCGGCGTGTCACACATGGTTATTTGGGAAAAGTTTTTGAATAGAACGGAATACTAACAATGGACAGGGTGTTATGGTGCCGGGGCAGGTCAACTTTGTGCCTGAATTAAAAAGAAAAACAATATTTGGTGAAAGGTTCTATAGCTTCGGCTTTTAGTGTTGTCAAAGATATTAATTCTCTGTTGCTTATGAAGACTTCCAATTAATATAATAATGCACTTTAAAAACAAACGTGTCTTAACATCACAAGGTCGTGCAGTAAGAAAATTCATTAACGACATTTTCAAAACTGTTTTCGCTTAGACAGTATTTACGTCGAGTTGAATTATAATAATAAGTTTAGTATATTGTCCGTTAGTACATTTTTCCAAGAATATATCTCGAAGAATAGTTCAAATCTATTATACTTATCTACAGTTAGGAGCGAAACTGATCACGCACACTTTAAATCGGAATAACTTTTTTATGAATGGACCAGACGACTTGAGTTTCTCTGTAAGGCTAGAAGAATTAGTTTAGCAAATGCCGTCTAAAAAATATTTTGAAAAAATGCATTTGATCAGAATTGCGAAAAAATAGTAAAAAAATTGATTTCTACTACTTTTTTAGTTGAGCTAATAACGAAAATTTAAAACATGTGTTTGTTCAACTCGTATAAATTATATACGTTCTGAAAATTTCATTGAAATTGGTTAATTGGGGTTTACGAGTTATAATATTAAATATTATACGAGTAGACCAAACACACATCTTTTAAATTTTCGTTACTGGTCCAGCTAAAAAAGTTGTAAAGATCAATTTTTACTATTGTTTCTCACAAATTCCAACCAAATGCATTTTTTCTACATATTTTTTACAAGTCATTTACTAAACTTATTCCTTTGGCCTTACAGAGAAATTCAAGTCCTTTGGTCCATTAATAAAAAAGTTATTCCGATTGTGTGTGTGTGTGATCAGTTTTGCTCCTAACTGTATATGAATTTTATGCTCCATATGTAGACAGCGAATCTTTATGCAAAATAAAAATTTTCCGCTTGAATTGCAACAATCTGGAGTGAAATAGAAATTTACTTTTTCTCTTAATATCTTTAATAGGTTGAAAATAATATAACAGTATATATTTAAAATCTTCTAATTGGTTTACAACTCTAAATTACACCTACTCACATACTTGTCATAAATTCATAATATTCGCTGTCTATTCACACGTTTGAAAAAAACGAACAATATAAATTTTAAAGAAAAATGTATCTGTGAAAAAAAAATTTTGGTCGGGGATGTCAGTACAATTATTTCAAATGTTTCAATTTCAAGAACTCATTCTTACATCTTTATTTATATTTTTCATTATTATAAAATCTTATTTAAACAATTTACACACATTGCGTTCAATCTTGAATTCATTTTGAAAAATAATGCTATTTTGTTAGGTTCGAAATGAAATATTGGTCTTGTCATACTAAAATAATAATGTCAACAATTTTATTTATAATAAATGACGACGAGGTTAAAGCAATTGGGATTTCAAAGAGAATATATATTCTTATACAATAATTATTTAGCTTTTTAGCTGTACAATATTAAAAGTATGAATCTTTTGATGTAACATTGAAAATTGAAATCGTCATGAAAAGTTTGAATATTCTTCGTAAATCCCTTTAGAGTTTAGAGCATCTTGTTGAGGAACATATTAGCGTTAACGGGGTATACTACAATATATGCATGTTCATAGATGCATTTACCATGATTTATTAAATATTGTTATTTCATTCTTTCTAGTTAATTGTTGATGTATCTTGCATGGCATACGAGAAATTAGTAATAACTGCATTTTCTGCATTATTTCAAGTGACAATGACTAAAGCAATGAGAGCAGTTCGTATTTTTACGTACATATATTTATATAAGCATATGTACATTGACAATATATTAGTAATCGTTGGTGTCTGAATGAATCTATACGATATACATCAATAACTTGCTGTGAAAGACATGGAATTAAAAAGAAACACAACTAACCTAATGAAAAACACAAGATTGATTGAGATTTTCTTTTCCCTCCTTCAAGACGAGTACAATCTAAATCCTGGTTTAGAATGGGAAGACGAATTCGCAGGTAGGTAATCCTCTCTAGAGATGATTTACTCTGCCTATTTATATCACGTATATATATGTGAATTTGATTCATTTTACGATGATGCGTTTTCAAAGTAATTTACGTTGAATTTTTCTTTCTCTCTTTAAATTATTATCTCCACATGCACTGAAAGGAGGGAACCCATATCTTTAATTTACATTAAATATTGCTTGTTGAATTATTGGGTAGTTTCTATGATTTGTTATATAACTGTAAAAATTTTAGCTTTACTATTTATGCATGCTTAGATAGTATATGTATACATATACATATATATGTATATATATATATATACATATTTATAGTTTTATCATTTACCATTCGACTCTTCTTACTGCAAAGCATGAACAAAGCCATATGATAAATTACTGCCAACATTTTCGTTTCCTTTCTTATCTAAATAGTACTGTGATCGAAAGATGTAGAATCTGATTATAACTTCGCACTGTTTCTTTAGCATTTATTTTTCTTACGTAAGTTTATACATCCACTTGATGCTGCATGAGACTTGGGAAGTTGCGTTAATTTACCTCCACTCCTTTTTATATTTGTATTCTTATACATACGTTTCTTTCTGTTTGAATATTGGGTACCGATGTTGGAAAAATACTTTCAATGAACATTACATTTTAATACAATTTTTTACTTACATCCGTTAAAGTAATGATCGACGAGCTGTCTTTTCCTTCAGAGTTCATTCTTTTATTCCACTTATATATTTAATGCTACAAACTAAGGGTGGAGAGATACTGTTTTAGAACATTTTTGTAATTGCAATTGTTTGAAATACGTTTGATTTATACATATAATCCACCAACAAGCAGTCCACCTTCTTCTGTTACTAATATCAATGCATGCGATCCAATTTGATGATTGCTTTCTCCAGTTTTCTCTAATGAATTATCCTCTTATTATTTGGATAGAACTTTTATAGAAACTTTGAGAAGAGAGTTGCATCCCATATGTTTAAATTCAACGCTTGTGCAATTTATTTGTTTTTGTAAATCCTTTTCTTTTCCGTTTACGTTTATATTACTCTTTATTACGCAGATTTTATTACATAAATTGCGAAGTTGATTATCATCAATGTAATGTTACAAGCCCTATTATAGTAGCTAAACAAACCGACCGCGTTATTTATTTTAGATAGTCGTTTTTTCTGTACGCATATTTATACGTTTTTGTACCAGTTAGTGAATGCAGCTACGTTACGGATTGGTATAGCTTTTATAAGATAACATAAGAGATGAGGGATAAAACAGGTTACAAAATAGGGATTGAAACTATTAAGTAGGGTATAGTTGCCAGTGGTAGATATATTGAAGTTAGGACATTTGTGGCGGAACCAGCTTATTCACCACAGTTTTGACATTTGATGATGGCCAAGCTGAAGATGAAGAGAACAGTTTGCCGCATATGGATGGTTTCCAAAGTAAGCTTCCACCTGGGATTCTTCCGCATGGTTTGCCACAAGTGAAAGAAGTGCAGCCTGCCGTTACGCAAGTGGAGCAAGAGAAAGAAAAAGAGATTCCTAAAGAAGGTAAATTCTTACATTTATAGTGGCAGATGTATACTTACGAACACTTTCAATTTGTTAAGCTCCTATGTATACAGTAAAGTGTCCCAATCTAATTGTAAGCGCGACGGAGATGACCGTCCCAAGTCAGTTCGCCTACCCCTTCCACTGGGGGGGCAACCCCGCGAGGGGCAAAGAAGCTCGAGAATCGGCTTAGATTGGGACTTCACTGTAGCGTGCACTTTGACTAAATACTTTCTAAAATATCTCATGGGATTGAAAATATTAAAGCTTGCTTTTCACAATTATCTATTATGCGGGCCTCTACTGGAAATGAAAAAAATACATGTTATAGAGAATAGATGTTATTATGGATAAATCGTTTATATGACCTTTAAAACTCGAAAGAAGGGTGGTTTTAATGTAAAAAGCGCGAATTACAATATCTGTTATTTTAAACCAAACAACTTTTTCTTTATGCATTTTATATCATTTTCATATCTGCAAAAGTAACAGCAGTAACAAAGCACCAGGAATAATACAGAATTTCGGTTAAACGGAACTCGGATAATCGAGACTCCACTGTATATAAATCTGAAACAGATTTTGAAAATTGCCCACTGGTATATATTTTATCAAATATACTGATTTGCAGTACGAGAACTTAGCGAAGAGGAGAAACAAATGATTATATTGTCCGAAGATTTCCAACGATTTTTTTGATCGTACTAGTCGTATTGTAGAAAGGGCATTAGGCGAATCAGTCGACATTTATACGGATTATGCTGGAAATATGGATGGAGAAGATGGAATGTGAGTACAAACCAAAAATGATTTTATTCGCAATATAAAAAATTTTATTCACGAAGTAATTTAATACAAGGACACATTTTAATGATTTATACATTAATATGATTTCCAGGGATGAGAAAAGCCACCAGCGTTTATGGTTGAATCGATCGTTCTTTTGTGATCGATGGTCTCGTAATCGATGTGTAACATCAATGGATTGGTCACCTCAATTTCCAGAACTCCTCGTAGCCTCTTACAACAATAACGACGATATTCCGAATGATCCAGATGGAGTTTGTTTAGTTTGGAATACAAAGTTCAAGAAAACAACGCCAGAATTTATTTTTCATTGTCAGTCCCCAGTTTTATCGGTCACGTTTGCTAAATTTCATCCGAATCTAATCTTAGGAGGAACTTATTCCGGACAAATTGTCCTCTGGGATAATAGAGTACAAAAGAGAACCCCTATTCAACGAACTCCGCTATCGGCAAATGCGCACACAGTAAGTCAATTAAAGATTTTTCTAGCAATTTGAGAAATGTATCTCTCGATCTATTGATAAAACATCTCAATTGTGTTGTATTTTTAGCACCCAGTGTATTGCTTAAACGTTGTTGGAGCACAAAACGCACACAACTTGATAAGCATTTCAACTGATGGAAAAATGTGTTCCTGGAGTTTAGATATGTTATCGCAACCTCAAGAAAGACTTGAATTGACTACTAAACAGTCAAAACCCATCGCTTCGACTTGTTTAGCATTTCCACAAGGTGATGTTAATAATTTCGTTGTAGGCAGTGAAGAAGGAACTGTTTACTCCGGTAAGTAGTTACTTATTCGATATACGTAGTTAGAAATCTATCCCGAAAATCTTTGGTACATAGTCATTGTGTAGCAAAATGACATTAGTGGTTGGTGTAGAACAAGTTTTAAGTAAAATTAAGATAGAATAAGAATGGAAACCCTCCGTTCTGCGATTCTTTCTACTTCATTTAATATGTCATTTTGATTTAGCTTGTCGTCATGGCACGAAAGCGGGAGTACTAGAAACGTATGAGGGGCATCAAGGACCAGTTACTGGAGTCAGTGCGCACGCGGAACAAGCTGGAATAGACTTTTCCCACTTGTTCTTAACATCGTCCATTGATTGGACAATTAAGTTGTGGAGTCTCAAAGAAAATAAACCTCTGTACTCTTTCGAACATAACGGCGACTACGTATATGACGTAGCTTGGTCTCCAACTCATCCGGCGCTGTTTGCCGCTGTAGATGACTCAGGAAGATTGGATTTATGGAATCTTAATCAAGACACAGAAGTACCTACCGCCAGTATCATGATTGATGGGTGTCCAGCTCTTAACAGAGTTTCGTGGACTCCAAGTGGTTTACATGTCACTGTAGGTGACGATACTGGAAAAATTTGGGTGTATGACGTTCCTGAGGTAAGTTTGTTTTTCATTAAGTATGTACTATAGCTATACTTAAAAATAGTTAAAAATATACTCCACTGATATGAATTAAAAGCGATACAATAATGTGGGACTCTGCGTTCATATTCAGTTTCAAGCATTATGCCAAATTTTAGAGTAAAATGAAGAGCAAACTTTATTTATTACAAGTGGTTGATACTTATACTATTTTAAAATGATAATAATCGGGTGGGGAATGTTTACAGTGTGTCTGCACTTAAATGATACATACTATTAAGTCATTAAATATCGATAATGTTAGATTTAAAATGACTAAATACCGTAAATTTTACTAAAACGTGTGTTTGTTTTAATGCAGCATTTAGCGCATCCAAGAATTGATGAGTGGAATAAATTTTTATATACGCAACAAGAGTTGAGGAACAACAAAGCAGATGAAGAGTTACATAAACTTAATCTTAGGGACCAGCGGCCTTAAGTTCTATACCTCTCTTAGCGCCGTGCCGTTAGATAAAGTACATTAACAGTTTTGTTTAGAAACTATTTCTAAGTTCAAGTTACATACTTTAAACCTTAAAATCGAATAAATATAACACGTAATTATAAAAGATTTTGAAAACACTAAGAAGAAAGTGCTAAGCAGCAGAACAAACGCGTTAGCGCTTTATATATACGCAGTTGCTCTATACTCTAACGGCTATAAATTCTACACAACTCGTGGAAATTGTTACTAAACAAGTTCAATGGAGTACACAATTAAAAAACTGTGTACAACATATCTTTGCATGTAAATACTGACATTATAAACATCTCCTGAATTTAAAGGGAATGAGATGATGAGAAATTACTATTAATGATGATTACAAAATTTCACACACTCAGTAACTATATATATTCTCATTACTTTAAATTAAGAATTATTTTTAAAGAAAATAGTAAGATTTTTTAATTAATTAACGTATTAATTTATTTTTCTTATTTATACTCTTTCAGAATGATATAGCTTTCATTACTTTGTTCTGTTTTTTTTGTAATTTATAATATGAGGAAACTGCAAACTCATTGAACAAGGATTATTGCTTAAAAATGTAAATAAACACATTTCGTTAATATAAACAGCTGGGCTTTACCTAAAATGTGATATTGTTAAGTATAGAATTATGTTTTTATGCATACCCTTGCTCAAGTCAAGCATATTTACACTGTCCTTTTTTAATGCAAAAATAATTTCTTCTACAATGTATTATACACAAAAATATTTTATTAAGTCTGAGGAGTTATCAGTTTATTACATGTTTTTGTAATGTGCATGTAGGATTTTCGAAATCGTGGACTATGTTCTCTGATGCTAGAAAGAGGTCACGCAGGACGGCACAGAGCGAATGAAGGCCCCGCATGTTCAGAATCTGATTCGTTAATGTTATCATTTCGAACAATTGCAAAATTATGTATGTATGTGTACGCAACCATAACCAATCAAATCCACAAACGCTCCAGGCGACTTCTTTCTAGCGACGAAGTTGTTAGTACATGTATAGTCGTTTCTGTGTTTGCGTACGTCGCTGTATCGTGCCATCTTCGTCATTTTCAACAACGTTGTTCTTACCGATTTTTCTCTAGCAGATTGTTCTATGTTGTACATTGTACTTGATTTTCTTGTGCGCAATTCCGCACAGTGATCCTCACTTGTTTTCTAGGAAAACTGCTAGAGTCCGCGTTGTGTACGCAAACAAAAGATGCTGTAGCAAACATACAACGGCCCAGTGTCGTGTTACAGCTGTCCAGACTTTTGAAAAGCATTAGAAAATTAAAAGAAGGCGAATTACTCTGTGATCGTGATCATTGAAACATGTTTAATTAATGTAAAAATCTTGAGATCACGGGTTCGTGACCCGCTGTTCAGTGGTTTTCTCCTCTTCTTAAAATCCTACATGCATTCTTTAATTTAAATTGCTATAGGCAATGGTAATTTAATAAGTTAGCATACAAATTTATTATTGTCTCTAATGCTCTGATTAAAACTTTATTTTAAAACTCCGAATGTTTACTAATTTTACCTTACAAAACATGAAAACGGATTTTGTAAGTATTGTTTATACGTAATATGTCATGTAGTCTATGACGATGAACAATTACGTTACTTGGTAGATATGGTTTCCTTATGAAGAGTGTTTCACACAGAGTAAATCCGACTGATTTATGATATTTATATGTATAGGATGTTTTTGTAAGGGAAACTTGCCGCAAAATTGTCGTTAAAGTTTGTTACCACGTTTTTATTAGCTTGCTTTCTTGTTTTTACATCAATACCTTTTACTCATCAAATGGTGACCCTGAGGAGCCACTAAAAATTGCTGTACCATTACTCAAAATATTGTTTACATTATTAACCCCTTGCCATACCATTTCTTTTACAGTTGCAGTGATTAGAACGTCTTTATCCCGAAAAAAAAGATTTATAACTTTTGTATGGTTAGACTTATTTGAATGCTTAAATATCGATTACAAGCGAAACAAATTTTATTTCATCTAGCAGATGCCCAGTCTTTCTGCCGGCAGAATGCACTACTTATGCGCGCATAGATGCCCGTCCAAAATCGAGCACGTTTGCTTACTGGGTACATTTGAAAGATGTGTTCCACAGTAGTTCTATTTGCGTAGCGACCATGTCTCTTTATGTTTCACAATCAGATAAAGCAAGTGAAATTAATTCTGTACACGCTGCAATTTAAAATTATAATATGTACATATATGTATTTAGTTTGATAATTAGAGGAATGTGAAACTGTCGTGTGGAGAACAGCGTTCAATTTTACGAGCCACGAGAATCCGCGTTTAGTCTACTTTCAGCGCTCGTAGGTGTAACATGTCAGTTTTTATCAGCTCCGACTTTAGACGAACACACGAACAGTTTGAAACGTAGCAAACTCGGATATTTTTATACCCGTGAACCTACCGCCAGTCTTCCTCGGGAATTCGTCTCTAAGCTCTCGAAAAAGTTGGTGTTACGAGTCATCACGGTCGTTGTAAAAAGTGTGCAAGTAAAAAGGGCAGATTACTTCCTCGCGAAACTCGTCGCATTATTTTCCATTCATGCATCGAAATCGAATCTGCATAATAAAAGTTGATTGAAACTCGAAAGTAATACTTCGGTGCATGTGAGAAGATCACACACCACGTGATCCACGAACCAAAAGCGCACTTCTAAAGACACATTTATGATTTTCTGTGTACTTTTGGTTCCTCCAGTGTCGCGAGTTATACTAATTGATAAATAAACTGTTTTTCTAAACCAACTATATTAAACCAACGCCGGGAATATAATTTTGTTGTAAATTAATACATTAACAAACTGATCGATGCGTTGTTCTTGACCGTCAAGTGATCGATCGGATAGTGAAATTGAAATTCTGAAGAGAAAGAAATTTTCTCGTTAATTTGGTGAGAACGAAAAGATACTAGACAGAGTTATTTATGTGATCTATTTTCACGCAAGTTGTGTTACCTTAGTAGCCTAAAAATATCTGTGAAATTTGATTAGGCACAGCTTGATGGCTCAGTATTACCTACTCGAATATTTATACCTATTTCAAGTGGAGAAGCTTACCCGAAGCATTTTTACTATACCTCTTCGTTGCTGAGATATATAATACTTTGTACAGAAGTAAAGTTTCGGTAATAATGCACGCAATACATTTTCTGCATTATTTTGAGAAATCATTGACTATCGTTATCCTCTCGATAAGTTCCATTTGATTTTTATGACGTTTGCAACTTCTATTCTAAGACTCAGGATTAATAATATCTTGTAAAATCAGCTGAAATTATTTCCTGAAGCGGTCAAAACATGCTTATTCCGATTTATCAATGGTTAAACAATTACTATGAGGCTACAGAAGTTTCTTTTAAATCTAGATTTCTAATAACAAATGTTAATACCGGATTGCACCGGAAATTTATTTCTACCATTGAAACTTTGATTTCATTGGAAAATAATATAACAACATCGCTGACTGAGCTTTGCAGCGGGTTTTATTTTTCTTCTCCTCTCGTAAATTCACATGTGCATAACATCTGCAGATTACTAACAATAACTATATTTATTCAATTTAGATCAACGTTAAGGAGAGGTGCAATAACTATAGTGCATATACGTATTATATGTATAGTATATGCTTCATAGACATTAGTAGAATAAATACTATTTATCATTAATTTAACTACGGACATAACAGAAGAAATACTTTAAATCAACTACTCAAGTGAATTTTTCGGGGGCGAATAATGAAATTAATTTACCTGAGGTTTTGCTAAAGGTTAATTGAGAATTCGCAGGCGTGAAATCTCGTAATGGACAATAAATCGGTTAATTCATCTACAAAGAAGCTTAAAGAAAACGCGGAGACAATTTCAACACCGTCAGAGGATCATGGAGAAAACGGTACACTCGGACAGGTTTCTACACCAATTACAATTAAAGAGGAACAAATTACTGATGAAATTCAGGTAACATATTTATCTATTTGTATATATATCAACCATCTCCTATGCAAACATACAATTCAATCGTCGTTAGTAGACTGTAGACTGAACTGGTCATCAGAGAGGGGGTACTTGTATCCCCCTCGATTTTCTCGATCTGGCGACACTGGCCCAGCGTGCGGTACAGCCAAGAACACGAGTGGCTGTTCTCGGATAGATGCTGGTGAGTGAATGGAAGAAACGGTCCTCACCAGCATCCCGCGGAGAGACATTTAAAAAAAAGGCCCAATGTGCGGAGGCCACCTAACGGGCATTATACTGGCCGAACGTCGCGTCGCTCGAAGCACACGATGGCTCGATTCTGGCCATGGCAGCAAAGCTAGCGTGGGCACGTATTCTGTTCTCGGCACAATCCTGGCCGCTCGGTCCATTTTAAGCCGGCAGCACGGTCCCTAGTTTTAGAAAATTGTTTTTTGCATAAAGACGTTGTAATGAATGCAATTGTAAAGAAAATGGTACGGCAAGGGGTTAAGAGGGAAGAAGTAATATTCAATTTAGTTTCTATCTCTTGCAATCGATGCAAAACGTAAAACGGTCCCAAAACTAGGGACCAAGCGGCCAGGATTGTGCCGGGCTGGTGCCGAGGGCAGAATACGAGCCCGCGCTAGCTTTGCTGCCATGACCAGAATCGAGCCATCGTGTGTTTCGAGTAGCTTCGAGCGACGTTCGGTCAGTATAATGCCCGTTAAGTGGCCTCCACACGCTGGGCTCAATTTCTGCTACAACAGGCCTGGTTAACTGGGTATATTCCCGAAAATATTTACTGAAAACAAACGAAAAAGCGATGTGGTGATGAAAGAAAATTATGAAAATATTAATTAATTCTATTATAAAGATGACTCATGATGATGATCAAACATGATCCATGCAGCAGCTATAGTTATATGTATTTTTAGACAATTTTTAATAGAGTTTACATATTAGAAGAAAAGTTGAAAATTTGAAAGATGCACTCAGAAAATTTCAAGATGAATAATTGAAAATGTAATAGAGTAATATTCAATTAATTATGTGCAATAATAATTTATGTTATTGTACATGTGTGTCACCTCAGGAATATGCAGCGGTTACGATGAGTGAGTTGCTGGGATGGTATGGTTACAATAAGGTAGATAGCGATTGTACAAGAAGTTTAAATCTAGATCATTTTTCGTCTATACCTCGTACAAAAAATACTGGAATACTTGAAATGAAACCAAACTTTCACTCAACCGAAGAAATATCAAAGTCACCACTATCATTTAATGCTTCCAACTTACCCTCGAGTTATAGAAATATATCATTACAATATTCTACCAACAATTTAATAACTACAAGAGAACAAATACCATCATCATCATCTGCAGTGTCGCTCAAAAAAGTAACAGTTGGTTTTACAAATAATTTCTCAAGATCTATTTGCTCAGGTAAAGAATAAGAAATATAATTAGATTGTGTGAAATTAATTATACATACTTTACATACTGCTACTTTTAATATTCTTCTGTCTTACAGGTGACAACAGGTTCTGTGCTTGGTGTGGTCGAATTAATGAAACATTCGAATCCGGAAGAACAAACTCTCCTTCTTGCAATTCAATAAATACTTTGGGACATTTTTGCAGCGAAGCTTGTCTTGCAGCAGGTAGAAGAGCAGTTTTTTAAACGAGCAAAAACCTGTGATTGGTGTAGTCATATAAAGAATCCAATTAGTTATGTCGACTTTCAAGTATGTACACTAAATAATACTAATTATTTTAACGCCTTGCACTACGATTTATTTTTGCGGTTTCAGTAATCAGAACTTTTTTATAGTGATAATTTCTTAGAAAAAGACGAAAATTGATATCTATTTAACAAAACCAAAATAGAACTTTATTTCGATTTAAAGAAAATTAATTGTAACATGCATATTAGACTGTTCAGGGTCTTCATCACGTGTCCGACTCGATATTGTAGTGTAGGGCAAGGGCAATATGATAGTAATTGTGGCATAAATAATGCTCAGATTTTAACTAATTAGATGACTTTTAGGATGGTGAAAGTCAACTTGAATTTTGTAGCGACAAATGCTTGAATCAGTACAAAATGAATATTTTTTGCCATGAAACGCAAACTCACTTGATGCTTCATGGTTTAAATACCGTTTCTTATCACGATACGGAAAAGAGTAATTTAATAACACCAGAACTTTGGTTTCGAAATTGTCAATCACCAGTAGCAGATAGTTCCACAGAGAGTCCGTTTGCAACAGATGAACATACGACTTCTGATTTATCTTCTCACGATAAATCAAAGAAAAATGAAGAAAATGAAATCGAGGATTCGTTAGAATCTACTAGGAGAACAATAAAAAAGAGAGATTCATTTTGCATTGAATTATGTAGCAAAGCTACTAGTTATGATGGAAACAGAAAGAATGTTGATACAGGAATAAATGAAAACGATATTAATGGACAAAATATGAAACAATTTTCAGTAAATGAAGATAACAAATTCTGTAATTTTCTAGATAATCAAAATCACTGTATACTAAATTGCCCACAACAAAGCACTGTGAATTGTAATAATTTTGCAAAGAATTCTAGCCTGATAAATGTTATTAATTGTGATTCGCATAGTCATGAACATAACAACCCACTATTTAAAAACAATATATATATAAAAGATATAAGAGTTTTACAAGAAGAGAGAAAGGACACTCTAACAGAAAATATTGTATGTACGCCACACCTGTTTGTAGACACGTCTGGATGTAGAATAGAGCATGACACAACATCATCGCCTAAATGTCTCGCAGACAAATTTAATCGAGCAAAATATAAAAAGCAAATTAATCATTCTTCAAGAACATCACCCTCGGTACAATCTAATCGAGCTGATTCATCTGGTCATGCACTCTCTTCGAGTATTTTACCTCCTGTCACAGTTCTGGTACCGTATCCTATTCCTGTTCCCATACCTATACCGATTCCTGTTCCTATACCAACTCCAATTCTTAATAAACTAGTAGTTGGCGAACAAAATATACCTACAAATACTATAGATCCAGAATATAAAAATCTAAAATGTAACAGATCGATAGAAAATAAGTGTTCTATGCTTCAGGAATCACAATTATGTAGAAATGCAAATATATTTGTATCAGATCAACCGCAGCATGCAACTTCTACAAAACTTTGCGTTTCATTGACCTCTTCTAGTATTAACGATGAGAATAACGATAATGTACAACCATTTAAATACAGTGCAAAACCACCAAGGAAGAGGAAACATTTAAATGAAAATATCAATTATGAACATAAAGAGCAACAATTGAAAAAAAAGAAATAAATCTATAGCGACTTGAACAATTTTCGACTCGGCACAGTAAATCAATATGCTCAATATACTTGGAATTTTTATCAAATTGCAATATATGTATTACACACGTCGATAAATAATTCGAATATTCCATTATACGAAGAAAACATCAATTAAAGGTGATATCGTCTGCCTTTAATATTTGACTGTATGTATAAAGACAAGTAAATGCGTTTAATATTTTATACAAGTTCTTTTACATAAATGCTGCTCTAACAATAAGTACTGTAGCAATTGTCTGAAACGATACTATTGTTTTGACTTTCGACTACATATAATATACACATATTCTACACATTCAATATTCATTTAGTAAAACTGTAATTATCCTTCCAATGCAGACTCTACAATTCTTTTAGATCCTATAAAATTGTAAATTATTCGATAAATTATAATAATGTTTGATTAAAATGTTTCATGTTTTTTATAATTTTATATACAATTAAATTTAAAATCTATGGTATAAGAGTTAAATAAGAGAAAATGTTTACTAATGTATAGTATTATAATACATAAAAGAAATAAATTTATTTTATCAATATGATAACGTTCCATTAAAAAGATTGCCTATAGATCCATTAATATTTCCTACAATATAGTTTATTGGATTGATTTAAGTCTAGTATATGTAGATCATTTTAAATATGTGAATGCATATGTATACGTAATCTTGTTTAGTCATTAATTGACATACGACATGAATTTGATCAAAGAGAGTTGCAGTTTACTTAAAAAAATGTTATAACATCGTACAACGTTAATACCGAAAAGAAAACTTCTTTGCAAAATTTAGTAATAACTCTTATAGCTTCCAAAAGACATTAAAGAAATGAAAATTGAAAAATATTAATGATCACAAAAGTTATTCACTTTTAAAGAATGAACTAGAAAATCACAATACAAAATTAAACCTCATTTTGCAAATAACCGTAAGAGAAATTAATGATACCAGTGATGGAACCTGTAAATTGTATTATGCCATACAAATTTTTATCTTCAGGAACAGCTTATATTTCAATAAAGTCAGGATAGATTGCTGCGCCTCCTTGACCCGGCCGCGCGTCTCGTTCCCCGTGACGGTCACAGTTTTCGAGCTGCCTCAGGCCCATACGTAGGCCCTCATGTCTCATATCAATAGATTTCCGCATCACCCATGAGGTACTATTGTCAATGCGTTTTTTTTTGTGAGTGGTATCCCCTGTAGGCCTATTCCACTGTGTCGCATGATAATTTTGAGATAATAAATTTAGAAGATAGTTTTTAATTATATTATCCAAATTCTACCCGCTTGGTAGATTCCCACTTGATGGAAATCAATAAAACAATTCTCGAATTGATCCATCACCACATCCGCCACGCGCAGTTCATAGTTCATATGATACGGGCCTGAGTTGGCTCGAGAACTAAGTAAGACGTAAGACCATCACAAGGAGCGAGACGCGCAACCGTGTCAAGGGAGCACAGCCTTCGAAAAAGTCTTGGATCGAGCAGTTAAATTCTATGCCTGCTTTAGGCCCATGCTCACGAGTATGAATTATTGTGCAAGACAAAAATCCCACGGGTGACGCTGCGCTGCATCGTCTTAGTGTGCTGCAATTTAAAATTAGAATATAAGAAATCTTTCCGACAAGTAATAGAAAGACAATTTATCAGAAGCAAATACAGCAATGTCCGACTGTAAGTCATTTCTCGGTTCTGTGTTTGTGATCTGGATATGAACGAGACACCATTTTTTGTGGCTTCAACCGTAACCGGCGATGGGAAACAAATCGCGGCGACTTTACTGTAATCGAAACCCATGAAATGAAACTTGGTTATTGAAATTGACTCGGATTCGTGAGTAGATATTGAACTTGATCCCATCCCTAGTAACAGGGTTAAATATACCTTACCTTACTGAAAAATGAGCTTCATTGCAAGGGAACGTACCGCGTCGCAGACTGAAGGTGGATGTCTATAAAAATTAAGCAATCTTAACGTTCTTTATATAAAATTTGATTAGTCCACATAAGTGAGCAATCAACTATTCTCATATTTCAGCTTACCTTACTTAAAATCGTAATGTATTCGGATCGTTTCCATGAGAGATGCCATTAGATCTATTTTGTTTTGGTGGCAATGTTGCCGCCACAAATATTCACATATTCGATCGGCACAATCATCATCATTGAAGCGAACTTTACCTCGCATCCAATCTTTCACGGGACGCCATTTAGAGTCGATTTTTTGAGCGTGCTCGCTGTCACATGCTATAATTAAATTTCGATTTAATTCATTTCTACGTTACCCACCGATTTCGAATCACTTAAAACAGAATTCAGACCTCACCTAAAATTAACCCAAATCTAACTCGAATCAATGCAAACAAAGCGTAAGTATAAGAATGAAGAGTTGCTCAAGTAAATAACGGTAGTTTCTGATTAGCAGTATTATTAATTACCAATGAACTCAAAATTACGGTTCACCCTTGTGTGGATATAGCCTGCCTCAGTGAGACCTGCATAACTGCGAAAGCAATCTGTATGTATCTCGCTGCCAATGGCCACATTCTCTACAATAAGGTCGACTAAATTATCGGCTGTACGGCTTTCCACTATTGCCACCCGACAGTCGTCTTTCTCAATGTCGACCATCCCCAAGAGCCTATAGTCACTGACTTTGAGACCACGTTTGTGTTTTCGTTTCCCAAATTCGATTTCGTCGATCTGTGAAATAATATGAAAAGAAGGTTGTAAATACCATTTGCGGTTGTTAGTCGCTTGCGTGACCCTGACTCTATCTCATTTAGTGCTACGAACTATGCGGATAATCAAAAACAAACATTACTTATAACAAAAAGAATCTAGTTATTCAAAGATGCAGAACTATCACTAAAATATCTCCTCAAAATCTAGAATTAAGGAGGTGGACTCTCGTTTCTAGGATTGCAAGGATGCGGGATGCACCCTCTCATTTTTGATAATGCATGCGATGGAATTTTTCAGTAGTCAAAAGTTAAAGATAAAAGATTAATCTAGGCTGCGATCGCCCTAAAAAGTCTTACTATTGCGTTTACGAGGCTTAACTTGCAAAATACGCCTCGTAAACGTGAAAAAAATAAGACTTTTGAGGGCGATCGTGGCCTAGATTGATCTATTATCTAGCACCTTCAACTATACTGAAAAATCCCATTGCATGCATTATCAAGAAATGAGAAAGCGCATTCTGCACCCTTGCAATCCTGGATACAAGTCTATTCCCTTAACACGAATCAATACAATATTCTATACCTGAACTATAATTGGTTTTCCTGATGCCGAAATCCCCCCTAGTTTCGGCTTACCAGATTGTATCTTGGGAAGAAGATTGACTGTCATCTCTCGACAATAGTGGAACCAGGCTGAAATGGTCCTTGGTGCCAAAACTGTGTAACAATCATCGCCCAATTCGCGCGCGGTATCAGCGTAAGATAGGTTCTGCGTGAAGCAGTATATCAATCTGAAAAAATTAACAATTTATTAAATCGTATAAATGCGTGAATGAGTATAAAACTTACCTTATCGCCTTATATAAAGGCAAATGAATATGTTCAAAGAAGGAATCAACCGTCCCTGAATACTGACGGCAGTTTGAACGACCAACAGGACATCGAAACCGGCCGATTCCATGGTAGGCTGGACTTTTACCTAACCACATTGGCCTACGATGTCTACCGCAATTTTTTGACACGCGCAATAGTCCGTGTTCGCGAGCCCAAACAACTGCTTCTTCTTCCGAAGTTGGCAAATTGGAATAATTGAACTGTAAATTAGCCATTTTAAAACAGACTATATAGAAAATATCTTAGGAATTCGAATTACTCTGCGTTTCGAATGTTCTGATTGCACTGGTCCGGTCAAGTCCGGTGTGTTTAGCCATGTTTAGCACTGTATTATATGCAATTATATGTATTGCGCCCCTCGCGAAGCGAAACCATATTCATGGCGTTGAAGCCTGCCATGGCGGCTGGTCGTATATCTATCTTACTCGCACACCGATAGTTGAAGGGGGGCGCAGCGAGCCAGTCAACTCTCACTTCCTGCGCACTCCCCACTTTCATTGGGCGAATCTCTCCCCACCAACTCGTCAATTAGAAAGAGAGCGCATTACCAAAAACAACCATACGTGGTTGTTTACGCAAACTTGAATGTTTGTACACTACATTACAGAAACAAGAATTAAATATATAATTTACAATCATTAAAGTTCCTATTTAATTATAGATGACACAATTTTGCAATTATAATTACGATTTACGATACAATTTCTACACAGATATCGATTTACATATCGATACGTTGTAAACTTCCGTTTCAGTTTAGGCGGGAAGAACACATCGAGACCGAGAACTGAGAACTCGGTGAGATATCATAACAGTCGTATTTGATATTGTTGTACTACAGTGGTTTGATTTCGTTAAAAGAGACGGACAATTCGGATTTAAAAAACTTCTGAAAGTAAATTTCAAAAAATGGCACCAAAAATATCGAAGGATTATGCAAAAGTTAGAGGTGAGTGTTATTATGTATTATAATATTTAGAATTTCAATTACTAATATTTTGATTAAGGTTTAAATGTTTATGATATATTAATTTGTATTTCTTCGTTATATTAGAACAACTAAAGACTTTTTTGACGGAGTTTATTGTAATGGATAACACAACCGGTGAGAAATCATTCAAATATAAACAGCAACTCACCAATTTAGCTCATCGTGAACAAGTAGAACTTACAATAGAATTAGATGATGTTCATGAGTTTGACGATGAATTAGCAGAATCTATAGCAAGCAATACCAGGAGATATGTAAATTTACTTTTGGATGTGAGTATATGCATATATATATTATATTTTTCGAGGATTGCAAGGGTGCGGAATGAGTCTTCTCATTTCTAGATAATGCATGCGATGGGGTTTTTTCAGTAGTCAAAAGTGCTAGATAAAAGATCAATTTAGGCCACGATCGCCCTCAAAAAATCCCATTTTTACATTTATGAGCTGTAATTTGCATTATTTAGACAGCTGTGCATGTACTGTGCGGAGCATGACAGAATTCTAGTGGGAAGGGAACGGAGCAAGAGGAACGGAAAGGCAATCTGAGTGGTTAGACTTCTTGCCCTATTCCCTTCTCGCTACAATTCTTTCATGCTCTGCACAATAGCTATTTTCATAAAGCTGCGACAGCTAAACATAAAAACAGGACTTTTGAGGGCGATCGCAGCCTCTTATCTAGCGCTTTTGACTACAGAAAATCTACTATGGAATCTTTATCACGAGTCGGACACAATACATATTGTAGGGCAAGGAGTTAAAAACTGTACATTTAAAAATATATTGTTATGTGTATATAGCTCGTTCAAGAAATGCTACCTGATTTTAAAACGAAATCAGTACCACCGAAAGATGCTTTAGATGTATATATTGAACATAGACTACTGATGGAAGATCGTAACAAACATCTCGGTGAACAACGCGATGCAAGAAATAAATATGCACCAGAGCTTATGAGACGCTTGTATAATTTTATTTTATTCTAACATACATGTACATATATCCTCTACCGTAGATATAAATACTGTCATTAATATCTCTTTCATGTACATTTTAGCGAAGTATATTTCAAGGATTTCGATGCAGCGAAGGCATATTCTGTGAGGGATATTAAAGCAGATAAAATAGGAAGCCTAGTTACTGTACGAGGTATAGTAACGAGATCTAGCGATGTAATGCCCCTGCTAGTTGTCGCTACATATACATGTGATCAATGCGGTGCTGAAACATTCCAACCAGTAAGGGGTTAACAACTCTTCACGTTACAGTAGATAAGGGATTACTACAGCTAATATTTTTAGGTACAATCTCTGAAATATATACCACTACGCACATGTCCCAGCGACGATTGTCGTATAAATAAATCTGGTGGTATATTAGAAATGCAAACAAGGGGATCAAAATTTGTCAAATTTCAAGAAATAAAGATACAAGAACATGTAAATTTGCAACTTTATTATTGTTAGGCTGCAGATCTTTATACATGTATAGCAAAATTGAGTAGATGAAATTCAAAATTGTTGGAAAATTTTAAAAATTGAAGATGTTAATATTGACATGACTTCTCCTCTATTGAAATCATGAAGAGAAGAAATACCATCCAATTTACATAGTTTCTATTTCTTGCAATCGATGCAAGCAATGTTTATTTTGCATAAAGATCGACAGTCTAATTATTATTAATTATTTATAATTCAATTATTTACTAACTATTACTGTAATTATTTTAGAGTGATCAAGTTCCTGTAGGACATATTCCACGAACTATAACAGTGTATTGCAGAGGCGAAAAAACGAGAAAGTGTTTACCCGGAGACCATGTACTCATTACAGGTATTTTCCTGCCAATCATAAAATCTGGGTTTAGCGCTCGAGTGGGTGCAGCTCTTTTGAACGAAACATATTTAGATGCGCATGTACGTATTTATAATTTTAGCAATATCATTCCCCATTGTTTATGTGTTTGTAAGTAAATATGAAAACCTTTTACGATTCAGAAAATTGTTTGTCTCACTAATATGCAAAGTGCTGATGATAGTAATTCTGAATTGACTGACGACGAATTATCTTTATTGATGGAAGACGATTTTTATGGGAAATTAGCGCGTTCTATAGCTCCAGAAATTTATGGGCTTGAAGATGTTAAAAAAGCACTGTTATTACTTCTCGTCGGTGGAACGGACAAACATCGAGAAGATATTAAAATCAGAGGTTTCTTTAAATGCATTTCTAGTTCATGTTTTTCTAGTATTTCCTTTATATTCTTTTCTTTTCAATGTACTCGTTATTTTACAGGAAATATCAATATTTGTTTAATGGGCGATCCAGGTGTTGCCAAATCTCAGCTACTTTCATTTATAACAAGGTTGGCGCCTCGATCTCAATATACAACTGGCAGGGGTTCTTCGGGAGTTGGTTTAACTGCTTCAGTTATGAAAGATCCTTTGACCGGTCAAATGATGCTTGAAGGAGGAGCTTTGGTATTAGCTGACGAAGGTGTTTGTTGTATTGATGAATTTGATAAAATGGCAGACAACGATCGTACAGCTATTCACGAAGTGATGGAACAACAAACAATATCTATTGCAAAAGCAGGAATTACGGCTCGCTTAAATGCAAGAGTTTCTATATTAGCCGCGGCAAATCCCGCATACGGCAGATATAATTCAAAGAGAACAGTTGAACAAAATATCCAATTACCTGCTGCCTTACTATCTCGGTTTGATCTGTTGTGGTTAATTCAGGATCGAGCGGATCGTAGTAATGATTTAAAGTTAGTAAATATACAATATGTATAAATATTTATACATACACGGCATTCTAAAATTAAATGGTTCAATTTTGCGGTTATCTTCTAAGTACTATGTACTATGTAATATTAGTGGGAGTCACTGTATAAGCGTTCATTTATTAGTACATACTTCCTTAAAATATTATAATAAAACATGCAACGATAAATTAATTATGTTTATTACTTTGAAAACTGAACTGGGAAGTTTGTTCGCTTCATTTAGAAACAGCGAGTGTAAGTATTTCCATATAATACAGCGATTTGTTTTCAGACTGGCTCAACATATAACTTACGTTCATCAACATTGTATTCAACCTCCTATGGAGTCACAAGCATTGGATATGAATTTAATTAGAAAGTACATCACTCTATGTAAAACAAAGCAACCTGTTGTTCCCGAAGATTTAACAGAGTACATAGTTGGTAAGAGCGTTATTGAAGTTTTGCAAAATTATACTGTTTGTTTGTATTTTATAATGTCGATTGTATTATTTGTGTATAATCATCTTTTTAGAATCGTATGTGGAAATGAGGAGGGCTGCTCGTAATAGTCAGGACAAAACATTTACCTCTGCACGTAATTTACTGGCTTTATTGCGTCTGTCTACTGCATTAGCGCGTTTGAGATTATCGAATATTGTTGAAAAAGCGGATGTAGTAGAGGCGAATAGATTGATCGAGATGTCAAAACATTCTATTAACTATTCCGAAACATTGCCAACAAACACACACCAGAATCCAATGAACCGAATCTTCCATCTAATTAGGGAATTAGCTAGTGATAAAAAGACTGTTAAAGTATCAGATATTTTGGAACGTTGTACAAGCAAAGGATTCAAGCCTGATCAAGTCAATGATTGCATCGAAGAATACGAGGCATTGAATGTGTGGCAAGTGAATCAAACAAGAACACAAATTACATTTATATAATTATTTATCCTAATGAATGTATATTTAACTTGACCGAATACAAAATATTTTTTATACAACTTTTGAAAGTATTCACATGTATTTTTATCTGTTTCAATGAATGAAAATAAATTTCTTACTTTATTACTAATATTGCAGTTTCCGTGTTTCATCATTCGATGTAAATCAAGATTATTTACCTTCATTTTATCATAATTAATTATGTATTCAAACTAGTTTTATTTACTTTTTATTCATTTAAATTTATTCTTGAATTGTGTTACCTTCTCGCGATTATTTAATTTTGTATCGTGACAATCAATTGCATTTGAATACGTGTCGTACGATAGATTTTATCTACAAATTGAATTGTTTATTTATTATTACTTCTGATTTAGTTTCTGACTGTTTGTCAATTGTATTTAATGAATTGGCTCTTTCTGTTACCGATTCCGCGGGAAAAGAATCCATCGATCGAAGGACCATATTCATTACCCAGATCGATACTTCACGTTGCTTTCGATAATCGAAAGCGTGACAGCTTCATGGCGTACTTTGTTGAAGCAGGAGAGGATGTGAGCGTGAGTAGAAATTATATTTCCAATTATACTATGTTATTGAACATCTTTATACATATCATTAATGAAAAATTAATAAATAATCAATTTGAATTATTAATTTTCTATTAATTCGCATTTACTCCTGTGTCGCGACGATCATATTTATATTTGAATTCGTGTTGTGCGATAGATACCGATTTTATTTAATTTCCGTTAAAATTAATTTTGATTTGATATTCAACTTGAATTATTTATTTATTATTAGTTTCTCAATACATTTGTTCTTACCCGTAGGTGGAAACGATGGCAATGATCAGTGGCGACACGCGACGTCTTCACGGAGCATTAGAGTTCTCCGCGAATGGTTTATTTGGGTAAGTAAGTAAGCGGGCGCGGGCGGCATGGCGCGGCGCACAGTGATCGATCGTTTCAAAAACGTAAGACAAAAATCAAAATGACTTAACAATTTCATTTATTCGTGTATAATAGAATTGAATACACGTGTGTACTGTCTTCGTAGATAGATGTATTATTCTTGTGAAGTAATGACTTAACATTGCCATTGATTATGATGTATTTTTCCATTGAAAATCCTACTATGATCTAGTATCACGAGATCCGAAGTATGTACATGCAAAGTTTGGGAAACAGATCTTCGTTTCAATTCCTCGAAAATTGAATTTTACTGTCTGAAAAGTGTATTATTCAAATTCGTTTATATTTATTGGGTGGGGGGGGGGGGTATCAGGCCGCTGCTACTTTTGTATTCTGAAATTTCAGTAATGAGCATTGAAGTACATATATATATCCAATAAGAACGAAGAGGTTTTGGTAGGTTCCAAAGAGGTTCTTTTTTTTGTTTATTGTGTGTAGGATATATTACGAATTACAATCAGGTATCTAAATAATTTTTGTGCTATTCTACTACTCTAAAGCCATATCTTCAGTTTTTCAAACAATTCGGAACACATTCAGTTAGGCGGAAGAGAAATATGAAATATGGTAACACTAGATTTACCACCACCGGTCAAATCGACCGGTTCTAAATAATGAAATGAGATAATTTTCCATCGTTTGAATTACCTTAGTCCTACTATATGAAATTCATTCGAAAATAACTGATCCGACACGCGTATTAGATACCAAGCACTAAAATCGATTAAAATATTTTATCTTAGAAAAATACCAAGACTGTATTTACTTGGATTGTGTACCATTTTTATTCTAATTAGTACCCGCTGGAATAAAGAAATTGATTGACACAATTCCCATGGAAATAGCTGTATAATAATAATACAATAGTTGTAAAATAAAGAATACGAAACCGGTGATTCGATCGGCAGTGGTAGGTTTAGTGCAAATGAATCAAATCACACAACAATTTTGAATTTCTAGAATAGTTTTTTCGTTTAAATTTCTGCCCCAGTTTCCGCACTTATCGACCAGTGCGGCGGCGCAGTTCGCAAGTTCGGCAGTTCGGCGAAGCGAGGCGAGGTGAGGCGAGACGAGTAGGAGGATAAGCAGTTGAGTTCAGAGGTTCAGAGTGAATTCACAGAGTGGTAGTTGCCCGGTGGAGGGGATAGGATAGGGTAGCGAGAGGAACAGTGGGACAGAGTGCCGGTCGGTCGAATCGCGAATACACGCGCGGTACCGCTCTCGCCGCTCGTCTCGGCCTCGGCTAGTCGGTCGGCTCTCGGTTCAGTTCAGTCGTCGTCGTCGTCAGTCTTCAGTTCAGTCGCATCGAGATACTCGTGGAACGCGTGTCGCGTGGTGCATGCATGCATGCTTGCTTGCTTGCGTGCGATTAAACGTGCGTGCATGTGTTGTGCTCTCTTATTATTGTGGTGTACCGAAAGTGGTCGGGTGTGCATGTGTGCGGGCCATAACACGGTGTTGCGCGCGGTCTCTCTCGAGTGCACGTCGTGATTACTGTAACCGTCGTCTCGTCTGTCCGTCCATCGTGCGATCGCACCAAATGCACGTCTCGCTCTCCTCCTCGAGATCTCCGAGCAGCAACACCCGCCGCCGTCTTCATCCTCGTGACGTTTGACAGCGCGGCTGATTCGCGGAAAGACGATCCAAGAGGAACGAAGAGGAAAGGGGAAGGAATCCGCGTCTCGTCCCGGCGTCCCGGTTGATGACTCTTCGAACGATCGTGCCGAATACGCGACGAAGGAGGAGGAGGAGGTGGAATTGAATCGTCTCGCTACTCGTGTTCCGTCCTCTTTCTCTCTATATCCCCCCTCCCCCCAAAACCACCCCTCAAACTACCAATCTCACCACCCCCAATCACGATTTGCGGAACTTGCCGGTATCGCTGCCCGCTCGTTTATTCTCAGTTGCCTTTTTCTTTTCTTTACCGTTTATCTTGCCCGTTTTCGCACACACACACTAAACACGCAGACATACACACGCTCCGTCGCGCCGCCTCTTCTTCTCTCTATTCAAACTTATTCCATCAAAATGAAAGCAATACCGAGATACCGTCACGCGATCGTCGCACCTGTGTCTGTGTCCATTCTGATACTGTTGTGCAGCTGTTCCGATTTCGTGTCATCCCGATCGACACGATCCGCCGAACACTCGTGGAACGACGACGCGGATCTCGCCGCGGCCGATTGTGAGCGTGTCAAACCTTTCTTCGAAAGCAAGAAAATCACCATCGTACCCGTCAAGTCGAATACATCGGAGGACATTACCAAAAGTAAGTAATACCAATTCTAACATTCGTAAGTAAGTTTTAGAGTAAGTTTTACGGATAATCGAGGGGTTCGCCGCGGCGCAAGAACGAGAGAAATGTGATTTTTAGTCAATTCTGCCAAGCAAACTTTCAGGCTTCACAATAAACGCAGCTATAACAATCAACCACGGTACATAATACAATTCGGACACTTTTGAAAGGACTACATATAACTTTTTTTAATATCGAGTCACACGACTTGGGTTTTTTTTTGAGAAGTTAGAACAATTAAAGTGAAAACGTTGCAGTTGGTCGGAATTACAAAGGAAGTAATAAAAGTTGTTGTTTACAACCTTTTTGTGTGGGAAAATATCGAACATTGAAGATATACATACATACGTTTCGTAGTTCTGTGTCAATTATACATATTCTGAAAGTTTCATCAAAATCGGCAGATGCCAAAGAAACTACAGGCATTGACAGATGCAGAAATCCTTGGATTTATTTCAGTTATAGGCTGAAAATCGTGAAAACAGCAATTTTCACCATCTTTAAACGTTTGCTCTTTAAAATAGCTCCGAGTGCAAAGGGTTAAGATAAAGAAATAGTGAAACACATTTTCCCAGAACCACACCGTGCACCTTCATATGTATGTATTATGTAATATGCAACATTTCCTACCCGATTTGCAACAAACTGGAGCGAAATAGAAATCGATTTTCTTTCTCAATATGCTTAATACTTTTTAATCACTCTAATGTTTTTAATGTTTTTAATGTTTTTAAATTACACCTTCTCAGTTTTGTCATAAATGCATAAAACCCGATGTCTATTAATAAGCTTGAATAAAAAATTGCTTCTCTTTCTTTCCTGGAAATACTTTTCATACAATGATTTTCATACAGAAGTATGTAATATCTACTGCACGGAACCTCTCAATTATTTTAATAGTCGACTCGATTCGTAATTCGTTCGGAATGATCGAATGATCGCGCGAATGCGTAGAGTCGGCCGCGTCGCGATAGGATTTTCCTGACACTCCGAATTATGAAACGGTAGCAATCGAACAGGTTTGCGATTCGACGGACGAAATCAATTAGGTGTCCTGATTATACCCGCCTGATTCTAATTATGAAATTTATTTAATGGCTCTCGAGAGTCGTTACTCTAAACGGTACTTAATGTTATTACATCAAATAGGATTTAAGTACTTCTTGCAAAAACGACGCTTCAATTGTCGTGAGACCGGTAAATCTGTGTTTCATCATGGTCATCTGATACGCTACGCTCTTCACCCTTGTCTTCGCTTCGCTTCGGTTCAATCCGATCGGAACTGCACACTTACCTTTTATGTAGCGTCTTTCATCTCGTGGAGATTTCTAAATAAATTACGCGCTATTTTACTGGGCCTGTAGTACATACACTCCAAGTTTTATTAATTTCCTTTTACTTTCGACGTGACTACATATCGCATCCCCGCAAGAACAGTGACACAAGTCAAAAATGACAATTTTGAGGTTATGTCATTGAGAAATATGTATAAAGTGCTCCAACATGCGCGAAAAGCGTCACATCTCTATCTCGCAATTTATCATACTTATTTGAAATTTAAAAGAAGCTTGAACTATTTCAATATAGGTTTTATAGTATGTATTCTTTAAGTTGATTTTTCTCAAATGCTGCATTTTTGAGTTGCGTCACTTTCCTTGCGGGGGTGCGATATAGTATTACGTATACATATATATGTATATTCAATGTAACTACATACACTATAATTATCAATTATTACGTCTCGTTAATTTTAATTTGAGGTTTAATGCGTTTTCATTGGTAAACGTACGAATAGAACCAGCGTATAAATGGAACATTGAGAATTGAATTACACGATTTGTTTCAACGTTATTCGTTTATAAGATTGCCATTTCCATTTTTGAATTTTTTTTTTTACCATCGACGAACAGAGCGTGGTTTACTACCACGTTTTGATCGAACATCACGGAATCTTATTATCGTTGTGTTCATTGTTCCACTCATACTAAAAGAATTGTACATGGCAACGCAACCACATCGATTGCACTAATATTTTTGGGGTGAGAATTTTGTAATCATGTCACACGAATATGTATGTTCTATACGACACAGCATCAAACTGATTTCATTAATAACAATGACGCGCAGTTTCGATATCCGTTTGATACCGCAATATGATAGTTTGAAATTGATACATATTGGTGTTAATGGGTTTGTCATTGAATTGGTCCTGCCACTATTCTTGTCTCCCAGTGCCAAGGTCCGAGCACTGCTGCGAGATTCGATCTTGAAGATTAAAGTACTGATAAGTACGTTTTCGAAACATATCAGCAGTCAGTTGTTTCAGATCAACAGAATACATATAGGTACTATAATACATTGAATGTTTATTGCAAATAGGACACGATCTCGATTAACTCCTGTCTGTACCACCTTAATATTAGGACCTTGAATAAGTTCTCGCTATTTCTTCGTTCGTGGAATTTCGAATGATAACACACATGCAAGGCAGTAGTATGTCTAACCTCAAATTTCAGTGTATGGTAGTTCACTTTAGTGTAAGCAAAGTAATTTTTTCTTAGTTCTGAAAATGTCTACTTTTGTGCCGAATAAAGTGTATTTGCGGGGAATTTTATTGCACTACTTTATTCAAAAGAATTCTGCAGCTGAAGCACATAGAATTCTTGTTGAGACTTATGGTGACAATGCTTTGTCGGATACGACATGCAGAGACTGGTTTCGACGCTTCAAAAATAATGATTTTGAACTTGAGGATAAAGAACGTTCTGGCGCACCGAAAAAATTTCAAGACGAAAAGTTGGAGGAATTACTCGAATATACTATACTATATATATTATACTTTGAATGAAATGTTTTTGTTCCTTATAATTTAAATAAATCTTTTATTTTGTTAAAAAAAAGCAGCGAGAACTTATTCAAGGTCCTAATAGATACATACGCTAAAAGTATCATTCACCAGTCGTTACATATTTTTTAATAATACTGAAACAAAGTTTACATTACGACACACTTCTTGTTCCAAAAATAAAAAGATTTACTACTGTAAAAAAGGTAAAGTTATACCGGCTTATACAGGTTGAAATTATACCGTCAAAGTAGCTTCAAGAGTCAGCTTCATAAAATAAAAGATGAATTAAGCGTGATGCATACATATGCATTGGTGGTACAGTGGTGAAGCAACATTTGTGCACTATTAACTCGTTTTATGTAATAGATTAGTTAATTAAAGCTTATTTACATAAAGCTATTCTGTAATAGCGTTGTGTGTGTGTGTGTGTACAATTTGCAACTGAATGCCACCTTGGCAAAAATGGCATGTCGTTAACTGAAACTACATACTACTTACAATTAGTGGTAATTCAGTTACGTATGTATGTATAAATTATAAATGCATTTCCATCCCGTTCTACTGTGTACGTGTTACATATAGTGTTATTCATTTTATGTTAAGTACAGGGTCTTCCATTAAGAATTATTGTTTTGAATGATAAAAAACGCCATTTTTTTCTACAATCAACCATTGTGTACAATTTACATTTTTTGACAAAAATAGACAAAAATAGTCTAAGAATGTCTACAGTCTATGCAAACTTTATTTGCGGTTTTGTGAACTGAAAAGAATGAATGCAAGCACATTATTTTTTTATGGACAGGATTAGTTACGGAATCATGGCTTCTTTTTTTAATTTCTAAAGAATGATTAAAGTACATGTATTTGCTAAAGTAAACAGTGGGTCATCTCACTGATCTCTATAAACTTGTTATGTATTTTATCTTGATTTATATGATAATTTCATTTACTTTTCCAAAGATGACATTTTATCATTCCGTATAAATGAAAAATGTACCAATGTTCTTCTCGCAGGTCAATTATCTAGGGGCTCGCCGAAACTTTAATCCCCTCCGGATTAAAAATATTTTAGGTTGAGCTGAAAATCAGAAAATTTTTGCATGTAGGCTAATACGATAATGCTTCAGCCAGGGAAAATAATATTTTTTCCCACCATATTCATTGCTGATGAATAGACATTTGCCACTCAAAGATATCAAATACATATTGTCATTTAACCACACAATAGCTTTGTAAAAAATTTGCAATTGGCCAGAATGGTGAAGAAAATATTGAAGGTTACTTTTATAAAAAAAAAAGAACAACTGAAAATATTATATGTACATAAATAATTTAGCCCCGGTCTCCAACATTCGGTATTTTACACTCAATTATAAAACTTTACTATTACTCAATTATAAAAGTATTATTCGACGCTGAGAACGCGCTGCAGACCGAGAAAGTTTGATCACGCGTATCATAGAAGTTCGTTAGAAGAGACAGCATCGATTGTTCGCGGCATAGTGTGGCTACGCAATTGAGTAGTCACGCATGGAGAAAGTCCGCATATCGCGAACAGGTTCGGACGGATCGTTGTAAAGACTGTGAAACTGAGTCGTAAATGGAATTATCCGCGATACCGATCGCGTACCGATTTCTGGGGCGCTATTACTGGTCGCGAGAGCCTGAATGAACGAACCGAACGGCTCTCTCTTTTCATCTTTCTCTTCTCTCTCTTTCGCTCTCTTTGCGCGATCCCCATCCTAACCCATTTTACACGTCTGTAACCACTTGTCGAATCGAGGGCGAAGGGTCGCTGATGTAGCTTCCGGTTTTATGCACTTCCGGTTTTATCTGCTTCCGTACGTCAAGTGCTGTACATCACACCTAATGGAGTAAATGGATAGAGATAATCGTCCGCGGCAGCCTCCAATTGAAGTACAATGACGTTAATGTTCTTAATTTAAAGCGACAAATTACTCGGAGAATGGCTTTGTGACTCTTGTCCGACAATGAGTCCATAATGTAATATCTGGGGTGTCCGTGAGTAACGCTTTCTTTGGCCGAACGATGCTGCAATAATAATTATTATTTTAACACGATTGAATTACTATATTTCCTGCTCTTAACAAGGCTACGACAGAAAATGTTTATCTCGGTTTCACGGGCCAGTAGCGAAGTTGTACCTCACAACTATTTCTTTACTATCAATATAATATCACATTATTATTACCACAAAACTTATCAGAAATCGTCACAAATTTTACACTCCTCGTCACACTTTTTTTTAGCTTTTTTTCGCAATTTTTCATTATCTCTTCGTTACACTTTTTCATTATTCTCCTACCCGCCCTGCTAATTCAACCTCCATCAACTTATTGCTCGTTATTACATTGCAGTATGTATTAAATATATGTATATGTACCTGTTTTCATATGTACTTGAATGTAGACTGCGGATCGTTACGTAAAATGAAAATTTTCTGCATCGATCGCAGGAGTTTGGGAGCCAGATACACATTCAATTCTTTCTTTAATCATTTTATTGTATTATTATCGTCAAATATACTAAAATCACTTTCACGCTTAGAAAAATTTATGAAAAATTGAAAAGCATAAAGCCAAATATAAAAATTAATTCATCTTTATTTGTGGTCTTACCAAATCAAATGTACATATTAAGGATATGTGTGCTCTTGCTGATTAAAGTTGAAATTTCTAGTTGAGCGAAACTGTTAAATTGTTTAATTGGTTACGACTAGGCTGCAGATCTTTCTGGAAGATAAAAATGTTGTGTGTCAATTATAAGAAACGAGAACCAGATCGACATTTCATTTCTTCAATTATTTTAACTAATTGAAGAAAGTATGTATATCGATATTCTTCAATGATTTCAATTTTTTAACAGAGAAAAAAAGTAGCGCGAAATTAAAAATGACACCTCTTAATGGAAGACCCCTTTTGTATACAGTAGTGATAGAAAAACTTGTTGAAAGCATACTGAAAAAAAAGGGAAGAGTAAAGTGGAATTGAGAGGTCCACTTTGATCCTCTTACGTATCCCTGCTGCCGAATCGGTCGCACACCAAATAAAACCGATAAATTCGTGAGCGGCTGTTCGAAAAGTATGTATATCTCCGTTGGTGAAGTACCGAACAATAGGCTGCTAACGATGAATCATGAAAAATCGTGGCGAAAAACTGGGAGGAGGTTTTCCCCGGTACCTGAGTATCCTGTGTGGCGCTACCTTGGGGTTTCTCAGGTCGGTCAAGGTGTTGTTGGCCACGACTACAAAAGGATCACGGAGGGGCAAAAAGGAAGGACACCCGGATGATCCTGCCTCTTGTGACAGAAACTTTACGATTCTACGTCAGTTTTATGGAACGCGTCACGCCGCGCCGCGTCGCAGCGTTCAGAAAAAGGTGTCCGATCTCTCGAGAGAATGAGAAATCGATATTTTTCCTTCCAAAGACAACGCAGCTACAACTGTATCGCTCGTTGTCTCTCGTTACTATTCTCCAGTTCATACTCATTCTCTAGAAGGCACTAGAATAAAACGCACAGTAAAAACCTGCATAACGCGAAAGATTGTACATACACGTGAAGTGTTCTTTACAGAACTATGTTGTTGTAAAGATTACATTTTTAGAAGTTTATAACTAGTAGATGTCTTAAATGTTTAATTTTCCAGTTAAAATAGCTCCGACTGCAAAGGGTTAACAAAATGATGGGGTCTTTTGCTTTATTATCGAATATACAATAAAATAAAAGGATTAGTTTACTGCGTGATGTGTAATAAAGTTTGAAGAAAATTGTGATTGACAAGAATTATGGAAAAAAAAATAGTAAATATTGATTTTGAGCATAAATTGCAATAAAAGTCGTGCGTAAAAGTAGCCCTGTTAATTTTATGAGGCAATACAAGTCAATTTTAACGCTAATAGAAATATAATTTTATGGAAATATATTACGTTCTATCGGAATGCACGGTAGAACGGTTACGGAAAGACACTCTTTAATGATAAGAGTTCGACGAAACGGTTGGATTACGCAAAAGTAAATTTACATAAATCAATAATTGGGTTTAAATTGATCCGAACGATGAACGATGGTTAAATACACTTGACAATATTCAAAGTCCACGGAAGAAAAATAAATGCTCCTGATATTCTTTGTGTCGTCGCGTCGCGTCGGTTCATTAAAAATTTTATTCTACTTTTACAGTCGATCAATTGCAGTTATTTGTGAAGTCACGATTTGGGTTAATCTGAGGTATTCAAATAGAAATAATTGTCAATTAGAAGCTTCTGTTCTATCTCTGCGATACAAAAGAAATAGAGAATACATATTGTTATAAAATATACAGTACGATCGATCACTTGTAAATTTGGGAAAGTTCAGTTAGTTTTAATATTTTTCCATGGAGATTTTTGATCCTGCAAAATATTTTCGCATTCTTAACAAAAATGTAATCAACATACCTGTCCAATACTGTTCATCCATATCGCATTCCGCGTCTGCTTTATGTTTCGTAGAATTTGAAGAATTTTTAATTAGTGTTCTTTGAAAGAGTTATTGGCTTTGTAAAAATATTGATTTCTCGAATCGTGCGTCGCTGCCTACCTATAATTAAAACTACATACCAATTCCACGCATATTGTTTGCTTCCTCTCCAACTTATCACAAATATTGTAGTACATAGTGATCGTTCTAAACGGTTTAAAAAAGGAGAAGGATGAATATAACACATGCAACATTGTTCGTTAATCCGTTCCAAGTATGCACACTACCGCTCAAAAGTATGTGGACACGTCGATCATTTTAGAACAATAGCAAAACAGGTATCTTTGTATATACTATACATATATAATACATATAATAATAAATCCAAAATGGAGAATAGTATTTTCGTACTTGTTCTTATGGCAGTAACCATAAGAGAATGTATAATTTTTTGTGGGAACTGCATTTTAAAAAACTTTCTTTCGTTAGAGGTCGCGCGAAACACCCTGTATAACTATTGGACTGCATTTATGGCGAAGTCAATGAAAGAATCGTCTTGGGAGACCTCCCGTATCTTGCTTGTTCCGGATGACTTTCTTTACGCATACCACTCTACCTGATGTTTCAAATGCTCGAACTTTGGCAATGTACAGGGTGAGCCTCATAAACGAGGACTGGTGATTGTATACTAGTGTAGCGTCCACCTTCCCGGCTTACTGACTTTATTATGTGCCGCCAAGGTCAATGCTGAGAGTCAAAAATAATACTTGGGTTTGAAAAATAATACTTTTACAACTAACTGTATATTTTCCTATATCGCAATTAACAAGTTCGGTTAACAAGCACATAGTGACTCTGACAATGAGTCTTAGCTAGGGTAGTCACAAATGTTTTATCCAAATATACAAATAGTGAAAACTGCAATTATGTATATGTATATGAGATAGGCTAAAAATATAGAAGTTCAAGTAAAAGAGGTACACCGCACATTTTAAACTATCTATTCAAACAAAGATTTTTGAAAATTCAAATATGATATAGGAGATCAAGTCCAAATATAGAAGACTCGTATCAAATATAGAAGATCTGGCAACCGTAGTCTTAGCACTCGAGTGCTAAGGGTTAATTGCGAGAAACTGGACTGATTACACGGTTTCGATGAATTTTGCAAGGGGCAGGATTATTTCGGGACACCCAGTACACGTAGATAGGTATCGGTTCTTTTTAATGTTGCCAGGACGGGACGGGGGATCCTTGGTACCTGTGCGACGAGTTCCGTCGTTGAATCATTCGAAATGAGGCGCCACGAATAAAGATAGAAGAGGAAGAAAAAAAGAGAATGAAAGGAAGGGACCGACAGTGAGAATGTCTCGAACGGTTTACGATGCGTCAGGGTGTGGTGCGGTCCATCGCGAGACTTTGAAACGGCTTCGTTCTCACGGCTAAAGGTTTTCGCTCTTTGTTCTTTTTTTCACCGCATACCCACACATAAAGGGTGAAATCATGTTTCAGATATGGACAAGGGGAAAAGCGTTGCAATTCATCTTGCGGGCGCGGGCGTACCGAGTACAACATTTCTCTGGATTGTTTATGTGAAACATTTAGTTAACCCTTTGCCATATCGTCTCACCCTTATGATAAAGATTGCACACAGCACGAAACTATGTCATTCTTGTCGATTCTTCCGAATCGAAATAAAATATTGTCGACAGTGAGTGTAGAAAAAGTATTCGTACACTCTCTAAACACGAATAATTTTATTACAATTGGACCAAACAGTTTTTTTTTTTGAGATGTTGGATGGATGATTAATTTACTAGTTAAGTAAATTCTAGTTAGTTAGTCTAGTTATTAGATAGGAATCAGCTGATGCGTCTGATCATGACCTACCGATTCTACTTCTTACATACATGTATGTACAGTAGTACATATCTCCGTAACTGTCGCGTCGAGTCTGCCGAACGACAGTTCGAGTAGAGGTGCTTAAAGAAATTAAGAGAAAGATGAAAGTGATTCAAAGTCAGCAACTGCTCGTGATCTACTAGTGAGCTCTTCGCGAATTTCAGTGCAGCTCCCGAACAGTTCTTTTCGGTCTGGACGAGGCCTCTCAGCGAGCAGTTCGCGAGTAGTTTCAGAGTAGTTTGCGAATAGTTCGCGAGCAGCTTGCTAACAGTTCTCTTCGGTCTGGACTCTGGACTGAGACCTCAGATTCGTCAGAAATTCACATGGCAAATATGGTCGTAAAAAAACTAAAAAGTTACAATTGGAAATTATCAACTGATCATTATTTCATTGGGTGTTTGAAACTATTTTTAACTTATCAAGAATTCAATAATATCGACTGCTTAAAATTAGTATTGAATTAATTTCTTATATCAGAACTCTGTGAATTTGTTTGGGAAAAGCATCTACATAGAAAATAATGGTGAGCTCATCGGCAATTAAGAATGGATGTAAATACGTATTCATATTTTTTAGTAACAGTTTCTGTTGAAAAACGAGGTTTCTCAAGAATACACTTGTACTTATAGAATACATATGTACTTACAACAGAACCATCTGCGATCAAAGGCACGCGGGCCAATGATCAATAAGTAACTGCGAAAGGCAGTGTAATAAGTTCGTTCGTATTCTGGAAACATAATGCCAAAGCGGAAATATTCAAGAGCCTGGATAGAATTTTGAATACTCGGCTGAACTAAAGATGAAGTTCCTTTTTACCGTTTCCGAATGTTATTTGCTTTCATAACCGAAGCGGTTTGTTTCACGAATAAGCTGTGGGAATAAGCACTGTTAAGAATTTATTAAAAGAAAATTAAGGAAGTTCACTTAGATGCTGTATTTTTTTCCAACCCAATTTTCGTGTTTAAATAATTAATTAATCAACTGAAAATACACACCACCGCCTCTGCACAGGTCCTGGCTATGTCGATGCAGGGCGATTTTTTCGATTCGAACGATAAATCTCTCAATATTTACGAAAATCTGTCAGTGGCGGCCATCTTGTGATATCATGCTTGCTTCGGATGCCTCGTGACAGGCGGTATCTGCCGAATATTATAAATTATTCCTCGATAACGAAAAAATATGCATTTTCGGCACCGGACAGACATAGATTTGACTTTTAGGAATCACAAATCACCGCTTCTGAGCTCCTCATTGCAATGTTGAAGCGTCATTTTGTATTCTTGTAAACCTTGTAATTTCATATACGTATATGCGGATCTAGCGTGTGCCACGGGCGCGCCGGCACCCTTAATAGGATTCTGGCAGGTAAAGTGTTGACGCACAGGTTTCAGATTCGATATGCGCCGAGCGCCACGCAAGTAGCATCGATTTCTAAAACAGAAAGAATACGTTTCGAATAGAAGAAACTCGAAAGGGCGAAGGGCGATTCGAGTACATACGTATGTAGAAAAGTTTGTTTTGTGTAGGTAAGCAAATTGCGTGCGCGGGAGTACAATAGGTTTGGCGAAATGGGGCACACGTACGATTGCAGTAAGGACAGACGATTGGTGGCGAATAGGAAGAGGTGGATGAAACCTAGAACGAGGCCGAAAGGACCTATTGAAACGAGCCAGGATCTCTTGAAGGTCCCGTTAGCCCCGTTCATTTGTCCGTCCATGACCCCTACGACATAGATACGAGTCCATCGTATTTTATCGAGCAATCGTCTTCATGTCGTAATTGTATGAGGCGGCGAGACGTGAGACCTTCCTCTCACGTTTCCGTCGGATGGCAATTTCATCTGCAAAAAAAACTTCGTTCAACGATTATTGTAACCGTTCTTCATCATTATCGCGATCGATTAGCGTTTTACGACGCGCCCCGCAGTTGTTCGAATTTCGAATACATACTAACAAGGATACCTAAGTAGGTGGCTGATACACGCCGATTTTGATGAAACTTTGAGCAAGTGTTCGTGTTAGAATTACCTAGGAATTTAGTCGCATTTCGTTCCTGATTCGCAATACTTAAATTAATATACCTATCTTCCAAAGTATGTAACGGTTTTTCGACGTAAATAGGTTAATAGAGATTTTTGTTCAGAAGATATCAATTTTTTTTACGCAAACTAGTGCATCTTTGAGTTAGTTAGGTATGATTTTTGTCACGAACGCCTATGTAAATCGCAAACGACGAATGATACGTAAAAATCGTTGAAGTAAAAATTGCACCGTATGGGCCATGGGCCCATAAATCTGTGTGATATTTCTTTCTGACACTCTGTATAATATGGTATATTATTACTTCGTTAATTCTATAATACAAACAGGTTAATGTGCAATTTTCTGTAAAACTGTAATACAATATTTTGTGTAAACTCGCGCTAAAGCTTTCCTTTGCGTAAGATAACACTGTCCAACAAATTTCAACCTTTTTTGTGATTATAATATACTGTTGGGTCCTTCTTATAGAGTTTTTTGCGCTGATTCCAAATCTGGTTTTAATTTTTTTCCTATACGCACAGTTTTTGAAAAACATGGC
Source organism: Lasioglossum oenotherae (assembly GCA_028455765.1). Lineage (NCBI taxonomy): Eukaryota > Metazoa > Arthropoda > Insecta > Hymenoptera > Halictidae > Lasioglossum > Lasioglossum oenotherae. The sequence goes on along the minus strand of CM052287.1, from coordinate 3,530,689 downwards.
TTTGAAAAAAAAACATATTTTTCAACTTGAAACAAATATTGTGATGTTATTATAAAAGATATTGAATTGTTCTTTACAGCAAAAGATTCTGTAGACTTTCTCGAATACAGTGATATCCAATATTAATACATTATGATTGTTTAAACATGTTTAAATAATGATTAAAGACGGCGAGACACCACTTTTGCACAAATTTTTGCGGATATTTTCGAATTTATCTCAAAAAATAAGGGTCCAGCCGAAAATCGAACTATACCACGCGACAGAGCATACTTTTATCTTGAGAAACCCTCCTTGGAAGTTTGCAGCATCGACGTTTTTACCGAGCCAGAAAGCAAAATATCTTCGCCCGACATGCGTTGACGTCAGTGGTGCTCTTCCACTAGCGCGGTCGTTCGTCGGGATACGGCGCGGCGAACGACCGTTTTGGTGGTGAGCGCCACTGGCGTCAACGCATGTCGGGCGAAGATATTTTGCTTTCTGGCTCGGTAAAAACGTCGATGCTGCAAACTTCCAAGGGGGGTTTTTCAAGATAAAAGTATACTCTATCGCGTGGTATAGTTCGATTTTCGGCTGGACCCTTATTTTTTGAGATAAATTCGAAAATATCCGCAAAAATTTGTGCAAAAGTGGTGTCTCTCCGTCTTTAATCATTATTTAAACATGTTTAAACAATCATAATGTATTAATATTGGATATCACTGTATTCGGGAAAGTCTACAGAATCTTTTGCTGCAAAGAACAATTCAATATCTTTTATAATAACATCACAATATTTGTTTAAAGTTGAAAAATATGTTTTTTTTTTCAAAGCCATGTTTTTCAAAAACTGTGCGCATAGGAAAAAAAATTAAAACCAGATTTGGAATCAGCGCAAAAAACTCTGCAAGAAGGACCCAACAGTATATTAAAATCAAATTTGGTGTTGGACAGTGTAATTAGTTGAAACATTACTAAATGTTTATATTACATATTTCAGCTACGTGCAATGGCCTGTGTTGTAACGAAGCGACTGAACGAGAGTTGAGACATCAAGCCAGACAAGATTTTCACGACTTGATCCATCATCATAGCAGAAGTCTGCAAGGTCTTTTGGCAACAACAGCGGACGCGTTGAGGGGTAAGTTTCCGGAAACGGATTAATTAAATTTCTTGTCACACAGAAAATTTGATAACGTAACCGTGCCAATTTTAGAAACATAAACCTCGTATGACTATAGTGTCTAGTTTTATAATGATATTTTGCTTGAGCTAAACATTCACTTATATATTTAATTCAATTGATTAATATCACGAATTTCACATGCCATTCCGCTTTCCTTATATGTACATACATATTATTCAATGTCGCCAGATCAAGACTTGTGTCCCCAATTCTACAACGACGCGCCGAGAGAGGGTAACTTTTCCCCTTCAATAAGTACTCCCTCTCTTCATCTGGCGACACTGATACATATTGTTAAATATGTACATATATTGCATAAGCTTTCACATTTGTTTTCACGTTGCTATTACATACTCGAATTACGAAAAAAGGGCCCTTCCCATAAATGAATTCCATTGCAATTAAAAATGTCTGGTAACAAATGACAGTATAATACAATACATAATTGGTTAAAATTTTCGAGTTTTGCAGTTACTTTACATATTCAAGTAGTAATTCGAATTAATAACTTGCTTGGTCATTAGATACAGTAATATATCATTATAATTATACAGGGTATCCCAACTAACTTGACCACCTTGAATATCTTTGTTGTTTTTAAAGATACGTCAAATGTCTGAAGGACAAAATTGAATGGTAAAATGGGGCTCGTACGATACCAAAAAAATTTTTGTTTTTATGTAATTTTTTTAGAGATATGAAGGTCACGTTTATTGGTGACATGTAAACCTTTAATCACTTAATATATGTAGTTCTTATAACAAACTCTATTCTATTCGTTAAAATATATTTACATTTTGGGCATTGAATGGAACTCGCACGAGTCGGCCATAATAACGAAGTTGGTCTAAACATGTTCTTTTCGACTTACAAACTGAGGGTACAATAAGAAAAGAGGGCAGCAACGACAGATTGCCAGAATGGGGTATTTCGTAGCCTCGCTGAAAGCTCCAGAAATGGGATTGAGCGAAACAGTTTCTTAAATTGGCAAAACTCAACCGCAGTTACTATTTTTACGTGCCAACTGGAACACCCACTCTTTCCATCCTTTTCGCACACGAGCGCGTACATACACATATGTATATGTATGTACTCCTCTTTTCGTTGCTTTCGTCAGCTCCATCGTCTGTTCTTTCATTGTGTCTTCCTTATCCTTGAGGCATATCAATTAATGTGCTTATTGTCGTTCAAGCTTCTTTTTACTACGGTTATTTATGCCTGTTGGTAGACTGCTAACTATACGTGCAGATATCTTTCACAATGCTTGAACACAATAAGTCAATGTGTACATACAATGGAACCAATTGGTTTCCTACGTTTTTAAAAGTGGTTATTTTTAGATAGATTGGAGAGAATCTTTACTTCTATTATCACAATTATGAATGAAATGTTCTTATTCTTTCATGACAATAACCATAAATTGCTATAATGGCCTAAGTAGGCATTCAGTTATGAATGTCCAAATGAAATCCAAATAATAGTTGCAATAAGTAAATTATCAGTGTTACTTTTTTGTGCTGACGTGTAGAGATAAGTGTACACAGTGCAGTTCAATTTTCAACAATTGTACAGTGAATGCAGTACTAGGGTACTCACTTTCAATTTATTTTGAAAAATTCTTTGATATTTTTTTCGACAAATAGCAAAACTGTAGTGGATTTTTATGTTCCTGGATGATCACAGATTAATTCACATTTAAGGTGCAAAAATATACACTGAAACACGATAAACTGCAACAGCATTGAACATCATAGACAATTTTGGTTATTCACAATTTCGGTTAAAGATTTTCGAGGTAATTCTTTTGAGAGTAACACCGTGATGAGAATAATTAGTTTATACGCGCAAGGAATAAGTGCGAGATCGATACAGTTGATAAATCCAAATAAGTACAGTTGAATTCCCGAGTATGTTGTTATGCGTGCGTTATTTGATAGTGTCTTATCTCTCCGCTTCCCTCTCGCGGAGTTAATGAAGAGACACTGCAGAGACTCGGTATGTATAACGTGGTATGTACATGCATATATACTACGAGAACTTTGCTCTTGGCTCTACAAGAAAACTAAGTGAAATCTTGTATCAAATGAGAGAAAACGCAAGCACCTAATGTCTTCCCTCTATGTAATTTTGTTTTTTCGTTGCAATCTTATTCGTTAGTTTCTATCCTCCGTTTAATTTTTTGTCAGAACTGTTTGAATACTATGTTTAGCACTAGGAATACTGAAAGAAACTATTGTTGTACGTTGTGCTGCACTATTATAACGTAACAAGAGTATATTTACTACGAATTTTAGCCATTTTTTCTCATAGTGTAATATGTATAGTGTCAAACGAAATGTCTGGAATTATGAACTACATAGTATGTATGTACTTACGTGGTTTGCGATTTACGACCGAAATTATACTAAAGTGTGCTTTTTGTTTATTCATCTTCTGCCTCGATAACGTAAATAAATATCGTTAAGAAACGCGGGAATATTTGTGGAAAAACTTTAAGAAGATTCTCTCAATCGGATTCGTCAGAACTTTCCCAAAGCTCGAGAAGCTCGCTTGGAAATCTGCACAGTTTCTGGGACACATTTCGTAAATAAAGTACGGCGAATTTTCATTGAGAGAGAGGAAAACATTCTTTTGCGAAGGAGGCGCCTCTTCATAAGAGAAGAATCTCTATTGCAGTAAATTGACTATGGCATTTTGAATTTGTATGCTGTGTAGATAAAGGGAGATCAATTTTCCATACAACGTGCAGAATAACCAATAATTTTGTTCGTTTTTTTTTTCATTCATTTCGCGTATGACAGATGCATAGATCACGTGCTTTCCGTTTTCCGTGTTTCAAATAAACAAAACAGTAATATACAAGTCAAATAAAATATAAAAATACACGGGAAAAATAACAAAATGCCCAAAAAGTGCACATGCAAATAACACAATCAATTGTTCTTTATTAAACGGGGAAGTTTCAACAATTTCGTTCAGTTACAAGGAATCGTATTATTTTTATTGTTTGGCTTTGTTTTCTGCCTCGGACATTAGAAATATCAAATTAGTGCACGTTTTTAGTTACTAAAATAGTATTTACTATATATAATAAATCCACTTTTATTGTAAAGAAAAACATATTTTCTTCAACGATTTTCTACTACCAAGATTATATTTCCTAAAATTTGTATGCTTCACACATTCTGCATATTACATATCACGCTTTTTCTCAATAATACAATTGCGAAGAACAGGGATCAAATAAAAATGTATTTGTTCCCTAATATTCTTAAAATCTTTGAATCTTATTGCTGTTTTAAGTTTTGCTTACTCAATTTCGTCTTAAATGCATAATATTCGCAATCCTGTGATACGAATTCATTGATTAATTAAAAGAAAATAAAACGGCTCGTAAGTTGAACGGTTATTTCTGACTACAAGTGGTAAAATAAAAACGCTCGTTGTAAGTTATCTGCTGTAATATGTAGATGTATGTTGTCGCGAACTTTCTTGCAGTTCTTTTTATTACCAACAATTCTTCCATACATCATTTTGATATATTATCTCGAACGGTTTAGGCAGCGTATGCAATAAAAGCCGCTCGTGCTCGGGTCGTTTTTCTCCGACTTACTTCACCTCTAACATCGCTGTTCGGCCCTTAATACGTTAGCGTGATAAAATATAGCTCAAGCTACTCTTAGAAATAAAAGTTTCATCAAAATCAGTATATCTTTCTAGTTCTAACTTTCTAACACCGGAAGCTTTAATCCTTTCGGTGACTGAGCTGTACGTACAAAAGCGCAATATGTAATTCTCTTTTAAATAGTAATTTCAGATGATGTTACATTACGTTAATTCCGAAAATTTGTTCAATTATGAGGAAATCGATGTCGCTTCTCAACAATTTGTTGAGAAATTCTCAATTGTTCAGTTTTAGAAAGATTTGTCCGGAGGTGTTAAAGGTAACATACATATTCGCATAAGCTAACAAGTACTATACATACAGGATGTCCCAAAAATATTGTATTTCCTTGAAGAGGGTGATTCCTGGGGCATTTCAGAGAGCAAGTAACTTTTTCCTTCACGAAAATGTCCTCTATGGCTTTGTTACGGAGTTATTAACGAAGCCGCGGAGAACACTTTCACAAAGGAAAAGCATGCTCCAAATGACTTCGGAAATCAGCCCATTCGAGGAAGTGCATACAACATTTTTGGGAGATCCTGTATAGTCTGCCAATACATATTACCGAATATGTCTATTTTAGTAAACTGGTTTCGGTTTGCTTGCAAGTATTCTCTGAATTCCGTGAGCTCGGCATTCAATCGGCAAATATCGCGAAACAGCGTATGCACTGGTCAAATTCGTCGGACCGACCGCGACCACTTCTTATTCCAACGGTCGCACACGTTTCGGCTCCACTATTTCTTCGTTCCTGCTGCTGAATTTAAATCTACCTCCGCCGTGCGTTTACCGTGACCGTTCCGCGAGATTCAGGCGAGGATCGTACCATTTTTACGTCATATCGAGAAACGAATCGGTAGAGAGAGAGAAAGGGAGACAGACGGCGGGGTGGAGGGGGCAGAGAGAAGGGGGATGAAAGCGTAAGCAGGGTGAGCGAGAGGAGAGGAGAGGAGGATTGCGAAAGAAGAAAGGGTAAAAACAGTAAAGGATGGAGCAAGTAAAAACTTGGAAAGCTGCAACGCGGGCTGTACGTGTCTGGAAAGAAGAGAAAATGGTAGAGGGAATATCCAGAGAGGGCTGGGGCGGACTTAGAAATAGAAAGAAAAGGGTGGAAAACCACCAGCGACGTTACGCTCAAAGAGTGTTGCTAGCTATCGTGAGCCCGATACGTATTTAGCCGTACCAGAGCGCCAGTTCCTTTCCCGCCAAGACGGCTCAAAGCCCTTCAGTTTCCGATTTTCCTGAGATCTTGAAATTATGCAGCTGCACACGCTCGCGAAAAAAAAGAGAATCTCAACGAATTGTATTTCGTAGCTTAAGGGGGGCAGCCTCCTGTAAAAAACGGGTAAAAAAAATTAAGTTTTTTTATTTTATTTCTTGAAACCGTGATAATATGTGTAGAAAATTATGACTAGACTGTGGATTTTATGCATTTATTCCAAACATGAATAAATGTACAGTAGAACCTCGCTTTACTCTACTTGTGTGCAAAGTTTCATAATTTTTTTGAAATTACGGGATTAAGGTAACTTCCCTTGTTTTTTTATTGATGTCTTTTATATGTAGAAGTAGAATTTTGACAACGAAAGGAAATCGAAAGCTTGGAGAGAGACACGTTCACAGAATCCAAAGAAAGCAATGAAAACAGAGACTACAAGGGACAAAAGGCAAAGTACGAAAAACAAACCGCAAACGAAAATAGTCGGTATCTAATCCTGGCGAAGGTCTTGCGTAGGTTCGCCCTCTTGACGTTCCATCGCTAGAATAGAAAAGCTCTGCGAAGCGAACCTGGATCTATTTAACTTTGATCTCTATTGTCTTTTTCATTCCAAATTCCTTCATTGTTCCCCATCTTCCTTGCTTTCTCCATTGTTCGTGAAAGCGATCGAGTAATTTCTGAATTCGTATGAACTGCGATTACAGTGAAACAAATTGGAATGAAGCGATATGTGGGTTCGTAGTATTTTCTAAAAATAATCAATATTCTTTTGTAAACCATGAGATAATTGTGTGACATTCCATGAAAACGTTCGAGAGGTATACATGTATACAGTCGCGGACAAAAAGTTAAGTGGACACCTTTTGACAACTAGTAACTTGTTTAATATTGAACCAAACGACTTAAATTTTTTTTGATTTATTAGAAGGATTTAGTTTACTAGTTTATGAAAAATTACTATTGGGCGAACAATTTTTAATATGCTTTCTGTAGATATGAGTAGGTTACATACGTGCACAAAGTTTCATCAAGTTACTACGAGCTACCAATAATTAAATATGGGAAACTGCGATTGAATACTTATATCGGGTAAATACTTACATGTATAATTCTGTTATTTCATATATTTTCGATCCATTACTGTAACCTGAGGTGACTTCGCTATACGATCAAATAAATCAGATAATTACGTCGAAAGCATGCAAACATATTCTCGCAGTAACCATAAAACAGACGGCTTTTTATTGTATACCTATGTATATAAAGTAAAGAAGCGAGCCATTATAGTTGCTTTTTCTTCTAAAACGTCGTTTAGCAGAAAGCCACCATAATGGCGCGTAGTACCTAAAAGGTTAACACTTTAAAACCATGACTGCCACGCGAAAGTACTTACAGACATGCGGCATCTATTTTATTTCTCACGGAGTTAAGTGTTGTCAATACTGAATATCAGATTGATGCAAATATCTGAAATTTCGATGGAAATTTCAATGACTACTTTATGGTTACTAGACTGTGAATTTTTAAGCAAAATAAAAAATGTTCGCATTGATTGCAGATCAAAAGAGCCAGATAAAAATTGTATTCTTCTTTTAATTATCCTATTAAACTGAAAATACCTTGATGTCCTTGAATATTTTCAACATGTCCACTGCTTTAAATTGTACATGTCCATTTTTATCATAAATGCATAAAATCCGCTGTCGAATGATTATCTTTTGTTACTCATTATGCCCTACATGAAACTACTAAATCATTTATGGCAAGAAGTCAGGCTAGAAGATACATATTTTGATACGAATACAGATACTTAATGAGAACAGGAATTGGCACTGTCCAGGTCTTAGCACTCACTTTTCTGAAGTCGGTATTCGAAAGTTCGAAAGTACGAGAGAGTTGTTCTGGTAAATTAAAGCATTGTGATGTCACAAAGTGACGAATTAAAATATTTCTTTCCATTTTAAAGTAAAAAGAAGAAAACATGTCTACGGTAATTTCATTACGTTCGTTGCTATAGAATTCTACTCGATATCTGAACGGTTTGGCAGCACCGGTCATCGATAGCCATAATGGCAGTCGATGCATCAATCATATGTATATGTATTATAATTATGGAGATACATAGTTACCGAGACAAATGACGATAGCGAACGCGTTAACCGATTCCAATGAAGTTTTTTTCTAGCGGTATCTATTTCCGAACGTAGGTCGATCGATAAATGAATGGATCTCGCGGTCGCAATGGCAGCGACCTGCCGATTGCACCTGGTCCACGGAAAGCGAGAAAGAGGGAGAGAGAGAGAGAGGGAGATAGAGGAGGCGAACAAGAGAGAAAAGGAGAGGAAACATAGAGAGAGAGAGAAAGAATGAGAGTGAGAAAGAGGTATGCTACCGCACACGTATACCAGTTCGACGCTGCAACAGCATATCTGGTCCTGTTTGATGTCCAGGACCGGGTTCCACGGTCCGGATCAGGAGGGTTAACGGCTGTACAAGGTGGGGATGGAGAGCCAGGCGAAGGCAGAGGCCGCTTTCTCGCATCCGTATAAGGTTGTGCGTGCATTGCAATTTGTAATGCTGTTCGATGCTCTCTCGAAAGTACAGCTTGCACGAAACCTCCGGGCAACGAATCCGAAACTGACCGGTCCATTCGGCCACGAAATGTGCTAGCGGTAATTATCGCGAGGATGTTGTTCGCCCCGCGGACGTGTATCCGATATACGCTCTGTTGAGTGCACCGTCGCGTCGCGGTGCCTTGTGTCGTGTCGTGTTCCTGTCGGATTAGGCGTTATTCAATTAACGGGATCTATCTCGACACTCAAAAGCGGCTTCTTTAAGTACTACATATTTAGTATTAACACGTTCGCTGCTTCCACAAACATCTCAGACATTTACACAAAATCACAGTACATACGTACATGTTCGATCATTCCGTAGTTGAAAGGTTAACATTGGTCTTAGTGATTGCCCTTTACCCCTTCTAGTTCCTTTGTATCTTGGTCGAATTCAGTTTACACGATTATGTACTCCGATGGAGAAATTTTACAAACATATTTGTGAGATTTTTCTGATTAAAACGAGTCGAAACATGACATAGTTCAGAGTATATTTGCTCCCTCAATTGACTGCTCGAGCCGCTGCCCTGCGCTCTTTTCGGCATGGTACCGATACCGCTGTCCAGATGAGAGACAAACGGCTCTCACACATTCTCCTCCTTTTCCCCTTCCACTAAGCTGGAATGGGAATTCCAGCACCATGCGCACACTCCAACGTCCCCCACTAAGACCGTAGACCACGGTGCTCGTGCCGTAGACTGGTCTGGTTATCAGGGAGGAGGTAAACCATCTTCCCCTCGATTTCCTCGATCTGGCGACACCGATACCGCTGTGTTCCTTGCGGCGTGGTACATAGCGTCATGGCGATGAGTGGCATCTTTTCAGACACTTTCTGCCTATAAAAGCGGGTCTCGATGAGCAGAGTTTTCAGTTGTCGGACGACTACGAACAAATCGACATCCTTGACTCTTCCGTGTAACTCAGCTTACACGATTTAGTAAATCTCGATTATCCAAACCGACGACATCTGAATTCTCCGAATACGTGTTTCTAATCTGGTGCTGGCAGAGAGGAGGGTAACCTTTTCCCCTGAATTCAAATCAATTCCCTGATCTGGCGAGTTTATACGTTTATAACACAAATGGATAGATGAAACATTATTCTAATTAAGGTATTAGAAGAATATAGGCATGTTATTGTCAAATAATTGAAATTATTAACAGAATATGTATCCTGACTTATTTTATAATGTCACTGATAACTTAGCAGTCGATGCGTCATAAAATTTCATTTTGCGTGGAGTTTGATTATTACGTAATTCGCGTGTTAAGAATTCTAGTGATTCAACGGTTGAACGTCGGTACATACATACACAGTATGTAAATAAGAATGGAATTGTTAACGTTAGGTGATTCCGTAATAATTTTCCTTATAGGCGGGCAAGACGATATTGTTCGGTATCGTTTAATCGTCGCGTCGCGTCGGCATAAAGTATAAAACGTGTCTCACGCGTGTCGAGATTCATGAATGCACGAGCAACAATAATAGCAACGCTCTCCCGCTGGGTGGGACAGCGAGTGCACTTAGAATCGCAGCGGTTGTACTTGTTGATGTTTTAACAACCCCACGTGCGAAAACGGAACGCGGAGAGAGAGCAACACTTTTAACCCCACCGATACCATCGACGTTTTGCGGTTTATGCTCAACCGGCAGACTAATTGCGCGTGAAATCCTATTGTTTGCGGTGGAAATATTAATTACCAGATCCCCTCAATACTTTTGAAACATTTTAACGGTGCGGCTGACGGACATTTACACTCCGCGATGATTAATTTGTGTTTAGTTTCGTTTTCGCCGGTTAGTCGAGGTTTTCTTCGGCATGGAGATTAATTCGTTTTTAATTATGGACTCGTAACCGGCCATTTGCTTGAGTGAGAGGCGCCCTGTATTAGGAATCCGAAATGTTTTTTAGATGCCAAATATGAATTCTCGAAATACATATTTGTTCTATTTAAATTTTCACTTTTCGACATTTATTTGACGCATCAAGGAATCTTTCCTTTCTCTTTAGATACACCGAATTCCGGCTGTAGATCTTACTCGACATTAAAAATCAAAAGTGTTTTTATTAAATATAGCACTTAATTGTTATTTTTCATCGAAGCTATGTTCGGAAATTTCTAGATTTATAATTGCTACAAAGCATCACGCAATAATTATTTACAACGATCTCTTCAAATTATTAATGAAAAACAATTCTAATATTATTGTAGTAAATATTAGTTTATAAAAGTAAATGTAGGTAATGAGACTTGCTTTGTTCTTGAATTTATACCAATGTAAACTCAGTCTTGATTTGCACGAGTATCATTTCTTCATATTATTCATACATATAAGCCTTTTGAATAAACGACAACCTTTAAAATACAATCTGGCATGACAAATTTCAAATGACCGAGATGAATAGCTTTAGAGCAATCATACCTGACATCACTGTGTCGCCACTCGAGTGCTAAGCATTAGAAAAAATTTTAAATCGTCAATTTGTGTTAAAGAGAGATGGAACTGTAATTTATTTGAAAATACAAGAAAGAACAGAGAAAAAATGCCGCTCGGATCTGTTGACTGTTTCGAAGTGAAGGATACAGATTTCGATATGTACATAACAACACTGTATATGTAAAATAAACGAGTTGAAAGTACAGACCATCCGAGAGTTATCTATCGACTGTAAATTAGAGATGAGGCGGCGAGTGTTCGTGATGGGCTTAAAGTGTTCCCAATGAGAAATCCTTGCGGCCGAATCGTTTTCTTACGAGGCTGTTGGCTCCGCGTGTGGCAAGATGCTACAGGGAGAAAAAAGATTTTTGCACGTGCTGGGCGGGCCAGGTCATCGGCCTGCATCGCGGTAATTTATTTTAAACTCGTGACAGAACGTCCCGCTGAAATTTCTCTCTCGGCATTACGCAACGCCATTAGTTTCGGCTGTCTCTGTCGCGCGCTTATCGTTTTCTTGCGACCAATTAGTAAAATCGAGAGTATCCCACGAATACTGTGCCTTGATTGCCAGATGCTTTGGCAGGCCAGTCTCGAACTTCCTCGGCTGACAATCAGATTTACATGGGTGTGGATAATACAAGTACATATTCCGACGAGCTATCGGAAGACAGCTTGCTATCAGTGGTGGACAAAAAGCATTTGAACAAATATTCGAACGACAAATAGGGCACCCATCCCAATTACTGTGCCATTAACCTAACTTGTTAAGTAATTAATTAATTATTGAAGTGTTTGATTTTAATTACATCTGTTCTCTTGAACTCTTTCTTTTGGTTGGGATATCTTGTTCAAGTAGACAATGTTAATATCTCACGATAGTAAATATGTAATTAAAATTAAGGGTTTTTGTCCCCACTGTATTTTCCCCTTCTACGACGCTAATCTGCACGTATCTACCGCGGTCCGGTCACGTGACGCGTTTTGTCTCTGTCCTGCGTGTGTCTCGTACTGGCAAAGAGAATGTAGAATCAATACTTGATTTTGAAAGCTTGTCAAGAATCATTGAATTAAGTGAAAAGTGTACCTAAAATTCGTAAAGAAAATTGAATAAACCTTACTTTTGTTATGACAAATTAAAACAAATCTATTGAAACAAAAGAAACGGGTAAACGATTATGTATTTCTAATTTTTTTTTTTTAATTTTATTTGATACAACAGTTAGCACCAAAATTTTCTTGTGTAGTAATTGTGAAATAATATAAGGTGGTGCATATATGTTAGTTATTACTACGAGTCAATTAACATGATCTCACATTATACATATGTCTGTTTAAACATTTTGCGATAAAGTATAATTATGTGCGTTTTGCAAACGCATTATCTTCCACAGGTCAGGCATTTTTTTATCATTGCGGATTTGATAAATTTTTAACAACCGTGAATAGATGACATTTAGAATTAGAACATTAGAAAGATGAAAAAAATGGTTAAAACACGTTATTTAAATCTTTTGAATACTACTACAATCTTGCACAGTGTATCGATTTGAACATATTGATACTCCATCGCGTGCGGATAGTTTATAAGATTTTCTTCTTTCACTTTGCGATGACTGTATCGCTTTAGCACAGTACTCTGTTTTCTGTTCTCTGTAGACTAACATAAATGTTTATATTCATGATCCAGTGCGAGAGAGAAAGAGAGAGCTTCGGACAGGATCGTTCGTGCACTCTGTCGAGCTAAATTTTGTTTCGACACTCGCAAGACGCATGATGCGTGTGCAAAAAGAAAATAATTCAACGTCGAAACATATTTGAGCACATTGACCATGTCGCGAGAAGAGTACTGTATCAAAAGAAGACTTCCCTGCAGGAAGATATGGAATTTCGAGATCACGTGTTAGTAGCAGCACGAAAAAGTACCGCAGGCGCTTATTCATCTGTGAAAAGACCTGAAAGGTCTAGAAAAATAACTGCGGCAGAGGAGCGGTTTATTGAAAGTTTAGGCAAGTGGCACAGAAGGGGTGCAGGAACTTAAATAACTGCAGAGATAAATAAACTGAAAGACGAAACAATTTCTGTGGTTACAGTGAAAACGGGGCTTGCGGTAGACGGCATTCCTGACTGTGCGGTACTTAAAAAACCATTATTGAAAAGACAAAATGAAGCAAAAGACTTGAGCACGCTAAGCATCTTGAAAGTTGCACATTTCGAGACTGGAGGAAAGGTGTTGTGGATTGATGAGCCTAATGGCAAAATGTTTGGCAGCAAATACATACATAGTGAGGTTATCTTTGTTGACGAATGAGTGGAAAGTTGAATGGCAATCGCGTAGGGCGCAGGGTTAAACATTCGGTTTGTTTACCGTGGAGTTGTTTGAGAATATATCAGAGATGGGCATTATTTGGCAAAAAAAAAATATTTGAAATACTATTTAATATTTTAGATTTTATTTTGCTTAAAGAAAGTAGTATCTCATTTGAACAATCTGAACCTCGAAATAAAATACTTCTATTTGAACGAAATATTTTATTTTCAAAAATTACTGCATCAAATAAAATATTTTATTTTCAAAGTTGTACAGATGCTGTAAAATAAATGGGATTATATTTACTATTTACTATTTGAAATACTAATTTCCCCAGCTCTGGAATATGTACTGTGATAATTAGCAGTAGGTATTTTAAGATAAGGGGAACATTTAAACGTCTTGCTTGACAATTCAACTTTCTTAACATGTTTGTACAGAAATACTGAAAATTGCATAAACATTCGCAGTCTAACGACAATAGTCAGTCGATCTCTGAAAGTTTTCATAGACTATTCCAATAAACACAGTTAAATAATATAACTCTTTATTGTAATGGAATAGCGGTCGACTGTAACGAGGAAACGCACAACAGTATTAATAATTGAAAATTAAAGTTACCCGACAGAAACCCGGAGAATGCACACAACATCTCTGAAAAGCTACGTCGAAATCGACTGAGGCACCACCGTCTTCCGGGGGGTTGAGACATTCGCAACAACCCTCGAGAGATTCAATATTGTTGCATAAATTGAGACACTGAAACTCGGGGTTGTCGCGATGCAAGTTACACATGGCCGGGCCGAACTTCCGAAGTACATTTTACAGGGACGAAGGAAAATGAAAATACATCTCTGATAGTGGGGCGATAAATCGTAGTCTCCGCAACTCGGAAACTGTGTGCGCGCGCGCTCGCGCCTCGTTCCCCGCGGCTATCGACGTAAATCATATTTCTGAATATCTGAAAGTAAATTGAATAATGGCTGAGAACACACAGACATGGATTGTCTATCGTTCTCCGGTCGACTTTCTCGCGTTGTACATCTGTAGTGGTTTTCAGCTTTTCACCGAGTGGTTTTCATCGAGTACTTTAAATTGTGTGAAAAATCTACTCGATCGTTGGTTTTGACGTTGTGCATTTCACAAGATTATGTGTAGGGCGTTGAATGCTTAATATTGTTCTCTTAAACTTCCTATAATAATATAAAATCGTAAGATACACGTTAAAAGTATTGTTACGTAAATTATTTTCTACTCGGCAAGTTTACATGTTGAAAAGAAAGAAACGCGTACTCGGCAGCCGTATTTTTTTACAATTTATGCAGAATTATTGGGTTGGCAAATAAGTTAGTTCGGCTTTTTAGAGTGGAATAAATCACAAAAACCGAACGAACTTATTTGCCAACCCAATATATTTTGCCAGAAAGGTCTACACGTTTAAACTTGAACGATGTTTTGCATACAAAATTACGTAAAACAAAGATTTTCATGTGAAGCACCTGCCCTCTGTTTTTATGAATGTAGTAGAGGCGTCAGCGCAGGAAATATAAATCCACGTCTACCATTTTCTTTCCTATAAATCAGTGTCGAGTGAATTTGCATGAAGATCCATAGTCTAGACATCGCATATAATATTCATTAGGCCGTTTTCGCACAACATACAAAGTGTTGACTCTGACAACTATGCCACGCCTGTTTGCCGGTGAATACTGAAACGGTTGCAACGTGTACACAACGTGTCGAAAGATCTTACAACAAAGAAACTCGAGTAGTTTGCAAATACTAAAACAATCAAATTAATTATCATCGCTGGCGTATGTTCAGCGGCGCGAAGATTGAACGTTATTGTCTTAGGAGATTGCTAGATATGCAATTCGCGCGGGAAATATCTACATACATATGTACAATGTATTCTCGACCAAAAGCGTACATGAAGGAAGCAGAATGTAAATTTTGTACGAAGGTGATAAATCATCTGGCTCTTAAAATGACAACAACGCAGGTCCTTTGAACGATAAACGCACAGTTGTAAACGTAAATCATGTTCGAGGTAAAGCACACATATCCTACCGTGATTTATGGCGACGTATAGATCGCTGCCCGACTCGGACTAAATCCAGTAGATTAGACATTTTTTGCTTTGATTACGTCTCGGACGAGGAGAACGAGAGGATTGCAAAGTGGTTGTCTTTAATAAGTTTAATAGCCAGTAATCCAGCACTGGGCACGGTTGGCGTTGGGGCCCCTCAAACGCTTGTTTCTCCCACCAACGCAACGTTTCTTCATCGCGCGCCTTCATCGCCGTCGTTGGTGACGAGTTCGTTGCAAAAACAATAGAAAGAAAGAAAGAATACATATAAAAATATGATAATAATATTGGGCCCAAATAAGAAGGCACTTGTTCTGCGCATATTGTTGCGCGTCAGCCATGAAATTCATGGCGTCAGCCAATGATCGCGTGGTCGGCGGAGTACGAGTAGGGGGATTAGCCAATGAACGAGTTCCGTTAGAGTCAGATGCGAAGTAGAGTCTTAAATTCGTCGGCTAGTAAGTACCTTCTTATTTGGAGTCAAGCTTAGGTTAGATTCGCTCGATCACACCATGTGGGCCATAGATTATTCGCCAAGAAATACCGACATCAATTTGTTGAAATAGTTTGTACATATGTAGACAGTTCATAAAAACAGGGAAATTCAATATTATCGTTAAATTTCTTTGTTCGCTAAATTGCGATGAAAAATCGCGCGCGGATCCGTTCAGAAAGGAAAATGGATACGCCTCTCTCACTTCCGGTGCCGGTGGCAATATAGCGGCGTGCACATGGGTTTACGTGTTTTCTTGGAGACCCTCAGTCGTAACCTTAAAATGACCTCCCTGATTTTAAACATCGTCCTAACCAACATCAAGGATCCCTGACGGCGGATGAAGTGCCTATTTCGTCACAGCACACTAGGCACTTGCCGGCAAACGACTGCGAGACAGTAGAGAGAAAGGGAGAAGGCAATAGAATTTTTATAACGGCGAATGCATGTCGAATTTCTTTCCCATTTCTTTTCTTGTGGGCTGGAATGCACAAAACCGACGGACCAAGTTCGAACAAGTGTAAATCTTTATTTTCATTCGCATGAAAATTCTTAAGCATATGCTTCATGGGTATACATATACATATAATCATTTACATTTTACATAATTTATTGGGTTGGCGAATAAGTTCATTCGGTTTTTGTGATTTATTCCAATGTAAAAACCGAACGAACTTATTTGCCTGCCCAATAAATTTGAAATTCCCAGCGTAAACATCGTTGCACACGATACGGATGACAACGCACCGTCCGCAGGTGACAATTTCTCAGACGAAACACTTGTGACATCGGATAAACAAGAGTACATACATATTTGGCTATGTATCACGATTGTGCACATTTACTTAGCGAGTTATATCTATTGTTATCCTTTGTCTAGTGGTATTTACTAATTTCCACGATATAAATTTGAGACATTTTCGCTTTAAGTGGGGTATCCATTGAGATAATCGCCGAGACCCAACACAAGATAACCTTTGATTAATATTGTAAACAGTTTTATTTGCGGAGTTATCTACTTTTAACTGTGCATAAGAACACACACGTTTGATCGCTATCCAAGTTTTTATCTTCGTCATACCAAAGTCATTATCGGATGACTTCCTTGATAACACAGTCCTCAGCGGCAGAATTTTGTCTCAACCTTTTCACGTAGTTTTTCTGAAATAGATTCGTTAATGTCGCGCTGCTAACACAGGCTATGGGACATCTGGTAAACATAGTGAGCAATAAAATGTCAGAGGGACATACACCACCAACCATTTTCAGAGTGTACACGAGAGTCTCGAGCAAATAGTCCAACCCTAAAGATTAAGCTTATCAGGTTTCTGTTGGCGAAACTAAGTAAGGGAAGCGTGAATACGTATCCTGCTTCTTCCCTGACAGAGAAAGCGTGGTGTATGCAAGTACATATATACATACATATCTAGGTTTCGCCTGCGGATGTGATCGTGAAAAGATGCCAGAGCTACTTACTGCTGTTTATGAGATCTACACAGTGTTCTATTGTCGCTTGTAGTAGGCAATTGTAATAAAATTTCCGGTAATATGAAAAATTGAATGACGTATATTTAAAATAATACTTTCTATACCTATTATTTATCTATGTATCCATATGTCTATTTACGAACAAATTGGTTGGGTGAAATATAAAACAGTAAAGGATTAGAAAAAATGTCAGAATATCGTTTTTAATGTATCAAAGTCGTTAAGGGATGAAATCAATTTTTATTTTATTCCTGCACAGGCACGGTTTCCTGTTGCACCTATGCTATCCCGCGGGTGTTCTTTTCGTGTACGTATCGTCGTCACTCATGTCACTGCGAAGTGATAATTCGTCAACACGTAATCGAAATCGATCCGAGGAGACCCTGGGGGGGGACGCTCGTAGACTCGAAATGTCACTCAAACAGAGGTGAGATTCGTGATCGTCCTAAAATTGTCGCGAATGTTATCAAGATTTCTTTAATAATAATCTGACAAGTTTAACAAGAATTAGGATTTTGTATGTAGTAGTGTCTGTTGTTTTGTAAATGCAAATTTATTAACGAGTAATATCAGAATTCTCAATAATTTTACATTTATGAACTGAACGATTTCACTCTTGCAAGGTGCTGATAGGTGCTTTTAATCATTTCATCTCCTATCAGCCGCGGTTAGGTGTATTCAAATCCTTGGGCATAAATTATACTACAAGTAGACAGAGTTAGTTAGTACACTAATAATAAAGTGGTGGAGGAAACGACAGGCTTTGTAGCCGAACTGGGAAGATAAATTGGGTAAAGGCGTGGCCCCCCGGCCTACGAAGCAGGTTAAGTGCAACCTGAGCTTAGTACACTTCCATTTACGAGGTACAAAAAGAGCGCACAATTAAGTGAAGTGTGCACAGGAGGAATTAGACTCGGACAAGTGTAACGTTTAAATTTTTTATTCAACGTTGTTATGTAGTACTAATTAACGGAACCAGGTGAATTGGTTTAAACGAATAGCACAAACAATTAATGCTGGAAATTAACAACATACAGGGTGGTCAATTTATCTTGAGACAGTCAATTATTACGGAAACCAGCAGGACCATGAAAAAATGTTTTATATAAAATATTCTTCATATGAAGGGGCACATTTAATGGCGCTATGCACGTTTTTCCATAATGGCCCTTTAAAATGTTTTTCGTTGTAGAATAAGAATATGAATATAAAAAATATGGGTTTCTCCATTTGAAAAAATGAAGTTGCCCTTCATCTGATCCTTAAAGGACCATTATGGAAAAATGTGCATAGCGCCATTAAATGTGCCCCTTCATATGAAGAATATTTTATACAAAACATTTTTTCATATTCCTGCTGGTTTCCGTAATAATTGACTGTCTCAAGATAATTGGGCCACCCTGTATGTAAATACATGGTTAATAGGTTCTGTGCGAAGTCTTCATCGCGAGTATCGACTCGGTGTTGTAGAACATACAAGGGGTTAACTATCGGGTTGACGAAACGACGTAAAACGGCAGGATGTAACGGCGGAGCACTATTTTTATGAAATCGTACGGTACTGCGAGAATTCACGGAGAGCGATGCAATTAATGTTTCCGGCACGACACGAATGCATAAAATTTGCAGTCTAGTCGTAAGTACTGTGCAGAGATGACAAGTTGGCTGGCTGGATGTCACGGATGCACGAGTGGCACTCGACTCGCTCCGCTTGACCCTACCTTTGACACTTTCGTAGTTCCGCGCACTCTCTTCGTCACGCAATCCGATTTCTAGATATGACCGTTGTCAGTCGACAACGAAGATACGCGCGACAGTATGTAGGGCGTAGGGCAATTAGGCTCTGAGCAGCGGTGAGGCTATTAGCCGTCAATCAGACCCGCATTTCCTCGTCTGGTCAACTTGTGATTTCTGCATAGCTGATGGTTATGCAAAGTACGTACGACATATTGACACGAGTGTGTGAAACTGGTCGGAAAAGTCAACCGGAGAAAAGATCACGAGAGGATGTAGTAAATTAGCGGTGGCAACGCGTAATAATGATACGCACAGTCTTGGAAAACAGAGGGGAGGCGTATGGGAGCCGATGCAGACGTACGTCCACCCTCGAGATGTCTCAGGGTCGGCGCAGTGACGAATTCACAAAGGCATGCGCCTACTGCGCTGCGAACGAGAAGCGGGAGGACGAAAGCGGAGACGCACGACGAAACAGGCTCACTAAACAACGGACGCGGACGGCAGAAGTGGAGGTGGACAAGGAATCCGGAACGAACCGCTGCGCCGCCTACGCGGTTCTCGAGTCTCTTGTGCGAGGAATCTCGAATATCCTATCGCGACGTCGCGCACTTTCCTGTCGCGATGGCAGTGATCCACTTTTTTCTCGTGGCTTCCAACTAGGCAATTCGGCAATCAAGTACTTACACTTCGCGACAGTAATATGTACAAGTCATTATAGGGTAAATGCACCTATTACTGCGGGTGTACATATTACTGCGGTGTTTTTTTTCCAATCAGATTAAAATTATACAGTTAAAAAGTATACATTTTTCCGTGAATAAATTTGAACAATTCAATGACAATGCATTCTCTTGACGAGGAAAATATGATTGTTAATCATTCTAATATTTTTATTCTTCAGAAAAGGTGAACTACATAGATAAGATCGTTTTTCTTCTATCTCGATCACCGAGCCACCGTTGTTCACATGATTGCACATTTTTTGTATTGCTTTAAATTGCATAGGGGAAAGCTTTATCATTATTCAGATATGTACCTACCTCGATAGAATGAAAATATAAAAAGAAACTTCTCTTGTCTTTTTAATAAACAATTTAAGACGTGACGGAGGAGTTCATCACTGCGGCAAGAAAATCACTAGGAATGTCCCTAATACTTATATAATGATATATTATGTAATACAATACAATATATTAATAATTTTTACAAGGAATGCTTTAATCAAGCTTTCCAAGGACAATTAAGTATTTATATCGCTTTCAGTTGCCCATAATATTAATATTTATGGGGCGGTAACGCCTAGAACTCAGCACGATTACTCTCCGACATGACACTCCAGTAAAAAAATTAAGGTCACCTTCCGACTCATGTTTGCAATGGTGCTGATCTTTTTCACATATCATAAAGAACCTCTGATGTGTGAAAAAGATTATTTCGAAATAATTGATAGGTTTCGCAAGTGTCGGCTTGTAACATGTATTGGGTTGGCAAATAAGCTCGTTCGGTTTTTGTGATTTATTCCACTCTAAAAAACCGAACTTATTTACTTTTTTATGTAACTTCCATCTGTTGTAAATGGCACAGAATATTTTTCTTTTTTATAACAATTCGCAGTTTAGTAGTAACGTACACGAACTGTACGTACTACACAATACATGTACGATTTAGAAATGCTTCAAAATACATGCATTTACATCTTCTATTTGAATCAAACTGACCTGAACAGCGTATGAAGCTGAAGTTGCATTCGCAGATATTTGTAGAATCACTGGACCATATTTTTGGTTCGGGCGTCGCATCGTCGGAACATGCGCATACACGTACATATATTATGTCCGTCCAAAAATTTACTATCGCAGAGTTGCTCCCTCATATATGTAATATGGGTTGTCGACCTACGAAACTTTCTATGAATTGTACATATATCAACGTGATAGAATATATTTTATGAGGAAAAGTATCGAAGGTGGAGATAAACTGCGAAAAATGTGGAATAAGAGTGTGAAATATATGTATATGTGTGTCGTAAAGTTGAAGTTCTCGGATGGAATATTAAATGGAATAGAAATGCGTCGAGATAACACGTACGATATTGTAGGGCAAGCGGTTACACAATGTTGTATTTCTGAATGAAATGATTTCGGACCATGCCTAATTAAGACTCGAATTTTGAGATCGATCGCAATCCTTCCGTTCGCAGGAAACAAAGTGGATTTTATTATGCCATCGCCGCTCGTCGAATGGAAGAAACAGAGATAAAGATAAAAGTGATGCTGTGATATCCCTCGATATATGTATGTATCTATGTACCACGTACAGAGATTCAGCGCACATCACTGCACGCGTATAATTCGATGCGTATCACGCCGACAGGAATGCATGCACCGCATGACGATTCAATTTCCTCGTTATTCGAATTTGTAATCAACGATCGTATAGATAATATGATTCCGTATTGTATGACATTTCGTTCCTGACGAGAACAATTACAGTTTATTCTTGTTCATTTTTCGCATCGATTAGCACACATTATATGCACTGTTCCTTTGAATGTCCTCGACTGGTATTTTCCCGAAATTGTGGTCAATGCAGAAGAAAAACACTTCTAGCTTTTTATGAATTTTATAAAATATTCGGAATCTTTAAAAAGACTTTTCTATTATCATTGTCTGTTCCATGATTCGCAATTTGCAAAATAACATTTTTTTGAAAATTCCATCATTTTACCAGTCTCATACAGGTATCTACATATGTATGTATGTATGTACTTATTATCTTTGGTTCAATGGAAGAAATTTCACTAAATAATTGAAAGCATTTCCATTAATTTTACTTTTATGTAGAACGTGCAAAATTAATACAGTCCATTACACCCTGAATTATTTTTCGATTTTGTTGTGCCAACAACTCCTTACTATTTTAAATATTTTATTTGAAATTTGCCATTATTATACAGTATATTTATACTATTATACATTATTATTCGGACATTTTTAAATGGAAAATAACTATTTTGATATTCAATTATACGACTTAGATTTTTTCGAGAAATTATAACAATTAACAGTCTCCTACATAACGCGAAAAAATTTTGAAAGAATTCCAACTGATCGGAACTGCACAGAAAATACTGAAAGTTGTATTTTGTACACCTTTTTATGTGGGCCTGTACCGAAAATTTAAAAAAATACGTCTAGTTCAAGTTTTCATCGCGTGAATAAAATCGAGGGAGGTCGCAACTTTTTAATAAAAAAATAATAAAATGTTTAGATATCTTCGAAGCATGGGTCAGAATTACTGAGAAAATACTAAAAATTGTATTTTACAACTTTTTTTATGTGGCCCTGCAGTGAAAATGTAAAATATGTATTTTAAAAATTTAAAAATCGTCCAGTTCAAGTAATAAAATCGAAGGAGGACGCAAATTCTTTATAGTAAGACAAGTAAGATAATAAAATGTTTAGATATTATCAAAGCACGTACATTCTTACGACACTTTTGCCGCACCACGACGTACATAACAAACGCCTATTGCATTTGAACGAAATCGTGAATTGACTATTGAATGTGATATCCATTAAAGTCTCGTTTATTGCGCAGGATTAATTGCGCTATATGTAATTATTAGGGTTTTTTTATTCATCGCAGTAATTCATATTGATTTCCTACTACTTATTAATACATATTAATGAATTAGACGGAATTGCAATTGTAAATCTTTCTTTGAAAGTTATTGTTCCGCGCATTTAAAACGAAGATTACATACATAGATATCTGATTTATCCTTGTTACGTGATTCCTGGGAAGAAAAGTCAGTTTAGCGAGTCGTAGAAAATACATCAGAACTCCCCGTGTCCGAATGAGTTAATAGTTAATCACAGAAGCATCTCATTGTCAGATTAATTGTTCGTCGGAAAAAGAATTCCACGTCTTTCGCTATTACCTACATAAATGTTTTTCGATATACGAAATGGTATACATGGATTCTTCAATAAATTAGAAGAAATTCATAATAATTTAAACAGTAGTTTAAATAATATGACGTCCTATCGGAATATTTTTATGTAATACTGCGAATAAAGAAGATAACACCGATTGTCGGGAAATCTTTTCAACGCCTGGAGATAATTGAGCGCTTCCGCGAATAATAGGCATGTGAATAAGCTATAGAATTTTCCTGCTACATATATATATATATATATATACGTTGTAAAGATGCATCCATATGCTGTTCATTGTCACAATATACTATACATTTTTCCCTTTACCATTAATAAAAATAATTTGCAAATCAAGCACGTAAATTGTTATTGTGATCGATTTTTGTGATCAAATTTTGATAGATACTCTTATTAGAGGTGCAAAATCAACATTATCCCTCTTATTGTACTTAACGTTAAACCTACCAAAAGCATTAAAGAAATTTGTTAAATGTTGCCTTAAAAAAATTTCAATTGAATGTCCGTCATTTACAATATAACAGATGCTTGAGCAAGGAAATTTATTCCATTATAATGGAATTCCGTATAAAACCGGTCATTTGACCGTGGCAGGTTTAGTGTGAATGTAAGTAGCTAATGATTTTAACGAGCTCCTAAGAATTAGAATTCAGATGAGACATTTAAAACTCTGGGTGAAAAAGACCCAACTGCCGCCATCCGAGGTTAACACACAGCGTATAACTTTATCTCATAAAAGGACGCATAAAATCAAAGAAAATTTTCCTTTTTACATCGTAAAAACGTCAGTCGTGGATTACCGTTCCGTTGCGAGTGAGACCGCAGTGACTTTTACGCCAAATGACTATGCGCTGGTGTCGTCATAAATAGGAAAATAACATGCGTGTGCGATGCATTAGAATTTTGGCAATATGCGAAACCTGTCTCCTTCATAGCAACTCTTAAAGTTCGTAAGCTATTTCAAGCTGGACGTTGTCATGATAGAGACAAGCCTATCTCGGTGTTGCAGAAGGGGATCGTTGATCTCTCAAAATAGTATACATTTCAGTATATGATGACTCGAGGAAACTGAAACAGTGACAGAAACAAAATGGAAAAATAAACCGGGGGATATGCAAATGCGAGTATCGAGTCTCGAGTCTCGCTGATGCGGAGAGTTATTTCGTGGAAGGAAAAGCGACGAAATGGCGGCAAGGATGACGAGGACAGTAGTGGATGGTCATCGTCGAATGCTTTTGTAATTGAAACACGTGTAAAATACCGAACACGGTAGAACCTCGATTATATCCGAATTAATTTGGAAAAACGAACAGTTTTAAAATTACTTGTTAAATCCAAAAGTACTATTGCTTTAATTGGAGATGTGATATAAAATTACTCAAAATACAATAGTGAACCACAGTAATATTCGGTCACTTATGTATCACAAAAAAATTATGTAGAAAACCCATTCTTTTCTGTTTCACAACGGATTTCGTACGAACCTCCGGCCTGTGCCAATATGTATGTACCTTTATTTGGGACTCTATGCTTTCAATAGGCGTATTTTATAATGGCATATCAATTGAATACATTAACTAAATACGTAAATTTCGCATTCCAAGAAAAATAAATTACAAGTTGATTTGCCATTCAAATACTTTTTTGAAATGCTTTTTGTCCGTCACTGGATGAGGATGATAATGAGGTTGAGGCCGGGGACGATATCAACGACGATAACGGTATCGAAATACATAATGTATATTGAAAAAAAAAATTGCAAGAAGATTTGTCATTCGAATACTTTTTTCAAATGCTTTTGGTCCATCACTGGATGAGAATGAGAATGAGAATGAGGATGAGGACGAGGCTGGGGACTGAGGCCGGGGAAGAAGTGCAAAATACCGTGCTCGTAGCTCATGGCATTAAACCGCAGGTGACAATTAACGTTGGCGGGCCATTAATTGCCGCGGCGGAAGAGGACGGAAAAAAAGAATCGAGGCTCCCGCCTTCTTTTCCGGCTCTTCTCCTTTTATACCGACGCGGCGCGGCGCGCCTATTCTGCTATCTCATACGAGTCGCGTTTATAAACGGACAATGGTCCGCTCTTATCTCTAATGATCCTCGCGGATCTCTTGTCCCCGCGTGGAAAAAAATATCTATTGAAACGATTCGCGTCCCTCGAAGGCGCGGATAAGTATCTCCGGTAAGTCGAGCTTCGCGCGAGATTCCCCGGGATCTTGATAAATTCCGTTTCGGAAGCTGTTCAAGCTCCTCTCGCTGCAAAAACCACCGAGAAAATACCACGCGGAAAATCGATTGGAAATTATTATGCAAAATCCCTTCGACAGCTGGAACTTTGCAACTTCGGTGCAAGTAAGTGTGGCAGTGCGAGATGATATCACTTTAACCTTCTATTCTAAGGTAAAGGAAATTTCACATGTGGAGACCGAAGAGCATTTTATTTAGATACATTTTAGGTTTACGGAGCACTATATAATATTTTACATTAATTTTTGGAAATAACAAGTATGCTTCTGTCGAAATTCTCAGCCATCTTTTAAATAATACGAGTATACAGGGTGATCTACGAAATTGGTTCAGATCATACTCCGTTATCAATGCATTTAAGGGGCTAGTATACCCGCGATTTGTAACTAGAAAATACCTAGAATCTTACTAGGAAAATGGGTCGAAACATGGATCTGCACGGTTTCGCTTAATATCCTTATTTGAGCAAATTTTGTGCTGATTAAAGGCTCGTTCGAAAGAGGAAGGTTCACCGCATGGTGCTCTGGTCATGAGGTTAACGAGATTATGTTTATATCTAATAATATTAGTGTCCAAAGTAGAGTAAAAATCTAGGGAAAAAAACCCGCAGATATCAATGCATTTTTCTGTCTCTAAAAGACTTTTTGACTGCTATGATGACCAGAGCACCATGCGGTGAACCTTCCTCTTTCGAACGAGCCTTTAATCAGCACAAAATTTGCTCAAATAAGGACACTAAGCGAAACCGCGCGGACCCATGTTTTGACCCATTTTTCTAGTAAGATTCTAGTAATTTTCTAGTTACAATTCGAGGGTATACTACCCCCTTAAGAAGAAATGGGATTATGAAATAAGCGATGGTGATGGAAATGTGCATGAACATCAGCAGTCTAATTATATTGTACCATACTGTTGACAATACACAAATGTGGGTCGGTGTGGATTCCGTATTCGTTGAGCGGGCGAACTATATGTACATGCGTAAAACTTCAATTAAAACGGACAATTATTATCGTGAGCAAGCAAATTGTCCGTTGTATTTGCTCCATATCGAATTACACGAATCGTGTGGAATTTCACATTGCGTAGACCGAGTTGTACACAATCGTTGTACACGAATACACAAAGGTTTTCCATAAATCTGCGAAACCAATTCACCGAAAAGCATCGTTTTATATTTTCGATCTTGCTCTTTTTCTTTCTCTAAATGAGAATTTCATTTACGTTCGCGCAAGCATTACAGTAAAATACTTGCTGATTCAATTAATTTCGTTTGTGCATCCCCTATTGAATTTCGCATTCAATTATACCTCGTTCCACTGACGAGTAACATAGTTTAGCATCTATCGTTCCGGAACAAGAGTTATGGAATCGTGAACGTTGCACGATTGTAAATTACATTATCTGTGGAGGACACATTGCATGCACGGAGCTGTCGTCGCGACGTTCATGCGCTAATGTAACAGATGGTTACAAAAACAATTCATTATTTCATGGAACCAGATGCTAACAATCGAATGCGTGAGTTTCTGTGTTCGGCACAGATGCATGCGCATCCGCATGTCGAAACTGTCGTCGCAATCCACTTTCCGATTAATTTCCGTATTCTACACTCTACACGACAGAATAGACTAGGGTAAATGTACCTATTATACTGCTGGTGTACATTTTGCTGCGATATTTTTTACCCAATGCGATTAAAATACGTCGAAATAAATATTTCGCCCCGCAACGATTTGTACAACGTTACAATTTCATAAAAAGGCAGCAAAGGTCATATATGAAGCTTTTTTACGTTATTGCAAAGGGGAGGCTTCGATCTTCAAACCCATCGTTGATTTATTCCCCAAACAGTTTTTTTTAACGATTTTAAAGACTCTTCAATTGGTAGTAATTGTAGATTAAAGTAGAAGTTTCGAGCTTTAAAATCGAGCTTAAAATGAGACTAGATTAGAGAAGAGAAACGAATATCAGTGTGGACCGCTACTAATTCAATTACAAAACTTCTTTATTTTTCATTATTTTTTCTTGGGACTTTCACCAACTTGTTCGTGGAAGTTTTCTAATTAAAATGACACCGAGCACGATATAATTTGAACAGTATATGTATAGTGGTTTAATTGTCACGCGCTGTCCTTTATTACGTTCGGCGAGGTTACAAAGAACCACAGGATCTAAGAAACAGCGCGGACCCGAGGGTTTTTCTTAGATTAAAGCTTCACTGTATTATTCTTTTTGACGAAATTACCAGAGTTTAAATATCTTGATATTTTTCGCAAATCGGAAATAAATTTAGTGTTTAAATATTTTTTAAAAGGCGGTACGATAATTACTTGCATGTAGAAACTAATCTTCAGACAATTCATTAGCCTTGCCTGTTCAGTAGAAATATTTTAATCACGAAATACTTTATTATGTACCTGTGTACAGCTTGCCTGCACGATGCAGCGCTATGTATTTCTCGTTGAAAGCAAATATGTATTAATACACGCGTGTTCGCAAACGTGGCGTGGTAAACCAATATCGGTGTTATTGACCGTGCGATAATCAAGACATTTGCGTAACGGACATTAATAAACAGAAAATCCGAGTCGCCTTGGCGGGAACACTGATTAATTTGATCACAAAGCCGAGCTTTATTAAAACGAACACATCGAAAGCACGACTAATAAAAGAATGGAAAAATGTCTGCGCTTCCGGCTTTTAATTGAACCTTAATGCGACATCGCAAATGCAATACAGTTAGCGGTGGCGGCAAACAAGATCAAAAATACTTCTGTCGCTGACTGATTATACGGTGGTACAATATGAAACAATATGAATACAATTACCCACATAATTGATCACACACACACATACTTTAGGTCAGAATAACTTTTTTATAAATGGACCAAACGACTGCAATTTCGAACGTAGTAAAATAAAGTTTTAATCATATTTGATATCGTGTGCGTATTGTAATGAACATAATGAAGCATGATTCTGTTAGAGTCCACAGTTTGATAGACGTCTACCGTCTATCAATTACGTGATTAATATCCGTATTAATAGATAATAAATCTGATAATGAGTATTTTTAAACTCCAGTTCTACAGCTTTGTATACGATATGTGTCAACTTGAAATGATTCGATAAATTCTTCAATGAAATTATTGATCAAATTATTGATTCAATTAAATTGGTATTATTAATTATTAACCAAAGAGTTATAAACATCCTTAGAAATTGCTGTACCGTTATGGAAAATATTGTTTACATTATTGAATATGTATGTTGGTATCTAATCAATTAGTAAATACAATATTTAATTATTGCATGAAATATTATATTAATTTCCTATTCGTGTCCGTAAAATGGAAAAAATGGAACGGAATTATTCTAGCCAGGAAGATATGTTTGATTTTCGAGTGAAAATATACAAGATGCACGAGATGTTGTCAGAAATGTTGAAAGTTGTGATCTTTGTCGCATCGAGTTGAATGTGCACAATGAAAAATAAAAGCACGGCGCAAGAAAAATTTGAAAAATGTCAGATTAGATTTTGTACTTAGAACTGTCGAATGGTTGACGATCATAAATCACTCTGCAATCGATCCACGTGAGTATGTTTGAAACCGTTGCTGATACGGAATAGTCTAATAGATAACTAAGTTTAGACCAAACTTATGTTCCCAAACTAACTCCTTTGCTATCTCTAAGATTAGGATTTCCGGATCGCATTTTGCAATTCTTCATTCATCGTTCTAACTTATTGGCAAAACGATGGAATTCTTTCCGTGTTACTTGCTAAATAAATCAATCGTTTTTAAGCAGTAATAAATGAATAAATGAATAAAACAATGGACTTGTACCACTTTTGAAAACGACTCATATTTGAAAAATGAAGAATGGCTGTTTATTTCGCTCCCTTCGTCAATGTGCGATGAACGAACCATCGAGGTTCTGGAACCAATGAATACGTTTTACCATAACCCAATGCACATATTTATTACGACGGAGGCTTGATTAATGGATCGAGTAGTTTTTGCCAGGAGTAGCGGTTACAAGACCAGACCCGTCCAAGTCCTCTTATCTGCTCGGTTGTCCTAATTAGATTAGTATCAGAGATTCCTTTGCAATGCGATCGGGAGGAACAGTTGAGCGAAGAAACACATAAACCGTTCGCGGTATAGTTACAACAGTGACTACCCGGCGCGGCGAAACGGATTTAATGAAAAGACCGCGTTGTCTTCTGAAACAAGACAATTATAGGATTCCATAAGCTTGAAAGCGTTCCCCGGAGGAGCGTCGCTCCTTTTCAATTCCTCGTCTGGCAAGGATAATCCTCGATACCGGTACAATTCCGCAGGGCTGCGGGCGCTTTCACGTGGGTGGTTAGAGTTGGTTGGGTGATCAGGTAACATGTACAACTCTAGTAAAACGTTAGCGCGCGGGACCGTGTGCGTATTACCTGTGTTTCCGTTTGTACGTGTGTAACGGAGCTAAACGGCTGGTTAAGCCCGAGATAAGCGAGATGACCCGTGTCGCCGTCGGTAGCTTACGCAGCCATCTTTCTCTTATTTCTTCGCTCTCACAATGCCAGCGCTACTTTTTCATTCCGCCGCGCTGCGCCGCGCCGCCTTCTATCTTTATTGCTGTCTCGTTGTCTCGCTGTATCACGCTGCTGTTCCTTTGCCCAATCCGAACTCCCCTCCGAGACTATAAGCCGGAGAGAGTTATTATAATGGTACATATGTATCGCGGATCACTGGCAACACATTCTCGCGATTATCAATGATTCTTCTGCGTCTGAAACGGGAACTGTCGCCGATGCCAACTGAAAATTCGACCAGTCAAATCGATCAATACGATTCAGTAGATACACTGGCTCGCGACACTGTTCGAACAACCCTTAACACTAAACTTACCTACGAGCTTTCAAATTGGCTAGTATGTGTTGGTTTATTTGAAATTGTATAATCAATAATACAAAAATGAATTTGTTTAATATAATTGAACACCACTTCATAGTTTAGTTTTGCTTCATGTTTCACTTTCATTCTGTTTTTCAATGTGTCACGACGTCCTTCCTTGCATATAAAATAAATGATAGTTTGTTGATTATAAACGTGGCTCAGATTATTTAACCCATATTTCCAATAGTATGTACATACATATCTGTTACAAGTAAATTTCAGACAATGCTCTTGGCTATTGTACACATTTGAATTCTCAGGCATCAGTTAATGAAGCACATGACAAACCCTTCGTAAATTTGATATTCCAAAAATTTTTTCACAAACATATCTGGAATTAAAAGCACTTACAACTAGTTGTGCAAAATGTCTTAAGTTGGAATATCTCTCGGGTGTAATATAAGTACATATTGTAAGAATTAATTTTTGACGTGGACACAAAAATTTGTTTCATTTCTTTGATGCACTGTAACTCAATTATATCAAAGATATCACATATAGATTTGCAGTTCGTAGTTGCACTTGAACAGAAGCTCAATAGAAGTATAAAATCGCCCGGCGCACAGTGTGCGGGAAACCGATCTTTTTGGACAAAAATCTTAGGGTTAAGAAGTGTTGGCAACTCAGCTGGGACATGCAAATTTATGGTATGGGCGGATGAAGTATCGGAGTTATTGGGTTTTGTAGATAAGGATTCTTGATTTCTTGTGACAGTTAACGATTTTCGCGCAGCACGTCATCGAAGTATAGTCCTTCACGAACATTTTAAAAAAAGTACCAATTGAATCGATGAAAAACTGAGTTGTCGGCAGATTTTTGTCCAAAAAGATCGGTTTCTCGTCCACTGTGCGGCGGTCCGCACAATTTAACGTGGTGGGCCGCGTGTTATTGGGTTTTGTAGATAAGGATTCTTGATTTCTTGTGACAGTTAACGATTTTCGCGCAGCACGTCATCGAAGTATAGTCCTTCACGAACATTTTAAGAAAAGTTCCAATTGAATCGATGAAAAACTGAGATGTCGGCAGATTTTTGTCCAAAAAGATCGGTTTCTCGTCCACTGTGCGGCGGTCCGCACTATTTAACGTGATGGGCCGCGTGTTGGCCAGGCCTGCTCTAATGTCTAATGCGTAGAGAATCGAAGATGCATGACCGACTGTACATAGAATAAACAGCTCGAACCCCGTGATGGAAACGCGTTTTCCGCGGGTATCGAAAATAGAACGGGCCAGAGTAAAACCTAGAGACTGGGTTGCCTCGGCAACGACACGCGCGAATACGACTTCCTTCTCGCTCGCGTTCTCCTCTGTTCATCGTTTCTCTCTCGTTCTCGCGGCCTCTGTCCCTGCGACGACAACGAGCCCTGCTTCATCCTCTCCACTGAGTGAGCGAAATTACTATACATCACAGTGAACATAGTCGCCGCGCCGCGCCGGCTGCCTGTATGTACGACTATAAAATCATGCGCAACGAAAATCGCGCGGAGATACTGCCCATAACGAGTGTAGGTGTGTATGCCCCAGCTAACCCGCAACAGTTTCCCGTTTCCTCCCTTCTTCCGCGATCCCTAGGGTTAGCCTGATCACCGCTGTAACGTTAGAGCACAGGGTATGTAGTCTTAGCGACTCGTTTTGAATTCCTTATCAAAATTGCAGGAGCGAATCCATAGAGAGTTGACTTTCATCGGTAGGTCGACCCGTAAGCTCTTGCCGTTTATTGCAGGGACACACCCTTCAAGATTGTGAAAAACGTGATCGCTAGATCTATATTGCCATCCTCTTAATTTTGTGGAAATTCAATGAAGGAAATATTTGTTTGATGGACTGAAAGGTTCATTGTGGCACAAATAAAATAGAAATATTAATTCGATTCAGTTGACACATTACCGACCGGTGATTATTGCATAATTTTGAAAAATCTATGCTACATGGATGAATACTTTTTAATGGAACCTTCGATAACAACAGCAATTTTCATTGTAAACTAACAAATCACCCTCAATAACGTCATCTAATACGTTCATTTAAAATTGTAATGTAAAAGAAAATTTCTATGCTTTCTTTTCGTACAGCACAATTATTGAAAATCCTATTAATAGGCTTCCGGTAGGTAAAGTGTTAATAATCTCTAATTAATAATTGATTTTTTTTTACCATCCGAGTACCCGAGTTCATTTCTCCATATTTAATTCTCATATTCTGAGATACTGCAAATTAAATGATAACACAGCTGTTTTATCACCTTCTCTGATAGTGAAATAGAAAATCTGAAATAAGTTTGACCCGTCCGGTAGTTGGCAGCGGTGCACGTGCATGTGTATCCGTGCGCAAGATACTAACTTTGTCAGTCCACGCGATGCACCGACTGATTTTCTCAGAGATGCTAACTTTGTGACACGTCGCCCAAATTCCGACAACCAACTAGACCGCATGGCGGTACGCAAAATAGCTTCGCTCTGGATCATGCACACAGAATACACTGACGCACGAACGTACCTATGTACATACAACTATAATACAACCCGTGGCAAAAAGTATTGGATCACTCTCTGGAAATGTACGAGTTCAGATATTTTGGCATGCTAGAAGAATTAGTTTACTCCTCGTAAATCACGGGTAAACAAAATTGTTGAGAAAATTGCTATTATCGAAATTACGAAGGAAAGAGTCAGGTTTTACAAAATTTTTTTCTGAGCCTCTAATGAAACTTTACTCATACGTTTAATAATTCTAATGTCAATTATACAGGCTGTCTCACTTAATCGGGGCCCCGAGGATCTTCTTTGTCTTCTTTAATTTTGGCAAAGTAAACAATTTTGTACGTGTAATTTGAATGGTGTCAAGTGCATAATCGCTACGTGAAATGATAGGCAAAATGTTACGTAAAAAAATGTCACTTTTTCAAGCGAATCATAATTAACTGATAATTTTTTTTCGTGCGTGTAAAAGAAATTTCAAGGTGAATATAAATCTTCGTGAAGAATACACCTACAAAGAGAATTTAACATTTATATTGTTAGTTCTGCTTATTTAACCTGCATAATTTAATGCAAGAATGGAATCTCCATTGAAGAATCTAAGATCTTTAGGTGTCGTTCACAGTATAATTTACTAAAAAATAATTGCCATTAACCTGTATGAGCTTCTTCTTGTGCAACTTGTAAGATTTCTCCAATAAATTCTTTTTCACTTACACTAACGACGAGTAATTGAGGTAATAATCTATTATTACCGGCGTTACTTGCAAAACTACTGGCCATAAAGATTTATCGATGTTGCCTTCAACACGGGAGAGGTCGATAATAATTCGATGTTTTTACATTCGAGCAAATTGCATCCTATTACGTACAAGTGTCGCCTGTCTTTTGTCCTAGCACGAGGACGAACTTGTGACAAACTTTTATTCGCAGAATCACTGTAATTTATCGCATCAACGAACTTTGCTAATAACGAAGCTAAACAAAACAGATAATGATAGCTGCGAAGCGTGTCTGTAAAGAACTAAAAGTTTGTGAGAATATATGCAGCATGTGTTTGTCCACTTTTATCCTCATTCCGTAGCTTACGCATTAAATCTATATTTATTTTTAAATATTGTTCACATCTGAATAAAAATTTATTTATGTTGACAAGTAAAGGTTACATCCACAGTCTGTTTTGTAAATTGCTATATAATCCGCAAACGTTGCGGTAATTAAGATTTCAGTGAAAAAGGGAGTAGCCGACCGCGACAGAGAATTTTTCATAAAACTTCATCATTTACAGGCTTCCGCCTGCAAGCCAAGTTTCTTTGACGTTGCATCCGCTAAAAATCTTTCGTACATAGCTCAAAGGCGACGCGACGCGGCGTTGTCAGTCGCGTAGCGAGAAGATCGTGCGAAAATGAGAAACATGCTGGATTACGTACTTTGTAAGTTTTACACAGAATTTCGGGGAATTTCGCGTAATTTATCGTCGTGCTGGCCCCCTAATCGTCCATCCAATATAGATAAGGCTTATTCTTCCACGGCGCAGAATCGTGCGGTGCGAAATTCACGTAGAACCGAGACATAATAGAAGCTTGTGGTAGTCAGCTCCGATTCACAAGCCTGCCTATACATACGTACAATATCCACCAGAGAGAGAGAGAGAGAGTGACTAACTTTATCGGCCGACCAGCCCCTACGCTTTTTGCCGATGCAAATCCGAAAATCCTCGGTTAGTATTTTACGTACCCACCGATTCTCAAACGAGCAGCCTGGTAAATGCGACCGGAAAAATGCGAAGGGTACACTTGAAACCTGGATTCGCGTTTAACTACGTTATCATATGTTTAAGTAAATTCCACCGGGCATGTAACGCCTCTCGAAGGGAACGCTAAGGGGACTCCGAAAGCAGACTAGAATTCTATTCTGCTGAAAATTCACTAACCGTTTTTCAGCGCTTTCTTTACGAAAGGACATTCATTTCTACGACATACACTCCGCGACAACACGATAAGACACCTCTAGATTTCTAATGTTTCTCAATACCAATGATGTGTACAAAGCTTTTGTATATAGATCTGTATAGAGTACCCTCTGTTTAGTAACATACGAAGTAACTGCATTTATTTGCGTTGTGTCTTAGGAGTTATATCAGTTTACATGAAAAATCGGTGCGTCAAACCGGTAATACATGCTGAAGAAGAATACATAGTGATTTAATTACACTGTCCAACACCAAATTTGTTCCGCAATTACTGTTGGGTGGTTCTTATAGTTTTTTGCGCTCATTCCGAATCTGCCCTTAATTTTTCTCCTATACGCACAGTTTTTGAGAAACAAATATTGTGATGTTATTATAAAAGATATTGAATTGTTCTTTGCAGCAAAAGATTCTGTAGACTTTCCCGAATACAGTGATATCCAATATTAATACATTATGAATGTTTAAACATATTTAAACAGTCATTAAAGACGGAGGGACACCACTTTGCACCCATTTTTGAGGATATTTTTGAATTTATCTCAAAAAATAAGGATCCAGCGGAAAATTGAACTATATCACCCGATAGAGCGGACTTTTATGTTGAGAAATCACCCTTTGAAGTTTGCAACTATGACGTTTTTTCGAACCACAAAGCAAAAGTATTTGCGCCCGACATGAGTTGGCCAATTTATGTTGAGACCGCGCTAGTCTTTGTACAGTCTTTGTCCTAAAATCTTTGTACACATCATTGGTATTGAGAAACATTAGAAATCTAGAGGTGTCTTATCGTTTTGTCTGGGATGTCTGAAGTGTATGTATTTCGGGATAAAGTGCTAAGTAAGGGTTAAAATCTCAGCTGATCATTTTCTGTGGGTAAATCTGCGCTATATTCTTTTGACCTTCCGAATGAAAAAATCGCCTCGATGAGAGGGAAGGCTTGTCTGTTCTGGCAGCAGGAAATTTTCTGTTCGGCATCTTTTGTTACCCATCAGCGCAACTTGCCCCAAGTATTCGACAGCTCGAGACGCGGTCGCCGGGCTGCGTGCAGTCGCTAAGGTTGCCGAAGGTGGGCGCTAAGGTGGGCGTTGATTTGTTCGCGACTGTTCGCCCGGCGAAACAGGTTTCGCGGAGGTAGTAATGAATTAATTATCCTCGGCTGCGTGAAATTTTGGACGTGAAACGGTTCCGAGGAATACATTATTCGAGCACCCTTTTTCAAGAACGGAATGAAGTCATCATAATAAGCATTAATATCGCTTTGTTTTCTCTTTTTGCGGATAAACCTGGAGATGCTTTTATAATGGATTTATTAGGACGTCGCGCACCACGGTTTCAACAAGTTTGAGGTACTGATCAATAACGCACAGGTTTCCGTTAATCAAATCGACTTTTTCTAAGGCGACAAGGTAAACAGGTTTGATTAATAAAAAATAACTCGAACTTCCCATGGAAGAAAGAAGGAAGAACCTTGTTCGAGTGTTGATGAGAAAATGGAAATTCCATTTAATTTTCCAAAGTAATCTCGCGCCTAATCCTATCAACGTTAATCTTGTCTAGCGTTCCGCAGAGCGAGCCATAATGGCGTAGGAAATTAGATTTTCGTCCGGCTGTGATAATGGCTAATTAATTGGGCTAATATTAATCATGAGCGAGTCCCGTGTTAAGAGACCGCAGATTATTTCAGCAATAATTATTCTCTTGCCGACGAGTGGACGTGTTCGGCGCTCTTTGGGACCACTTGGAGCGCGCCAAGTGCACTTCATAGCGCTCTCGAACGCTCTTCTTCTCCGTTTCATTCTTTCTTTCGTTCTATTCCGCGTATCTGCGTATAATTAATCCCTGTCGCTACTCACGTGTATCCGTGAAAAAAAGAAGCCACTTCACGAAGAGGACAAAATCCGAAGGTTGCATATCTCCGCTTGCACATTCGGTAGCCTGCACCTGCCGTATCTTCATCTATTCTTGTTGGTTCGTGTCGGGGTCGGAAACTCGCGATAGTCTCTTGGCCTTTTACTCGCCAATTAGCGACAATTTTACCCGATAATTGGCAAAAACACTGCGGCCTAATGGGTCTCAAAACCATACGCGAATGTTAACGAGCTATCGAATTTAGTTGGAAAAGCTATTAGGCGAAAGCCGAGAAACGCAATACTGTTGTACAACGTGTTTTTTACCCTCTCCATATCGTTTACTGCTATTTCATTAAACTAGATGGCGACATTGAAATTATTTTTACCTCCTAAAATTGAATTTCCCGGCAAAAATAGTGAGATAACTAAAAAATGCAGTATTCTGGCAGTAAGGATTTTAAGAAAATTCTACAATTTTGTGTTGGAATAGTACTGATCGTCCATCAGTGTCGCTTAGCACAATTAAATTTATCCAAGTATGACGCCATTAATCACTTGCCCCACCGAGATGAATCAGAAATGTTTCGAACTGGGTCGAATGTATTCTTCGTATATCTACGCTCAAAATTTCTTCTTTTTATTATCGATTAGTTTGATAATACTTCCCGAGTGAGTTTAGTCGTTTAGCGGAGAAAGAATTTTATAATTCGAACGGTGGAAAATTTTCATTTATACATTACACATATACATATACGCGTTTCCATAAATTGTATCGCATTATTAACGGCGGATTAATCAGGCGATCATTCATACATATAACATGTTTGCGCGCTTTATGAAATGCCAATATCGCGTCGCAGAAATATATTTGTTCGTATAATGATAACGCTATTTCTGACGAATTTCAATATGTATCAAAGAAGGTGTTAACGTATTAAAAGATGCACTGAGGTAATTATTCAAATAGCATGCAAATTAGTGGTTTCGAACTAATGAATTAACATTGTTATACATTTGTATAGCATTATCGTATCATTTCATTTTACCAACCATACAATTTGTTACTTGTATGTGTTATTTGTATGTATTATCTACACTGATTCACTGTACACAGGTCGCGGCTATGGTTGAACATTAATTTAAAATGCTAGTTCAACTTTCCTCATTGAAACAAATTTTTGAAAAGTATTGAAAATTAATACCTAATATTTTATTATTCTTTGCACTTATACGAAACACATTCGATTCATACGTCCAACAAATTTTGCAAATGTAGATAGTTACAGTTATTTATACGTTCTTAGATATTCATAAATTAATGTACAATAGATAAAACTAATTAAGTGAAAGTCCACGAGCTAGATTTAGTTGCAGCTATATTTATTGAAATTCACTGATAATACATGCTGATCTCTTCCCGGATGAAATTATTTTAAGCCATAATTAAACCCTCTGAAATTGGATTACATTAAAATATTCTCATCCATTTAATAAAAATATCAATTTAATATTGCCCTTCCTAGAACTCAAAAAGAAATCAAATATTCTTCACGATATTTAATTATTGCACAGGTTAACTATATTTTATTAAAATTCACTAATAATTCAAAGTTTCGGCGAGGCTTTTTATATTGAATTTCGTGTTTTATATTTCGTTCTATTAATTTTAAACCATAATTAAACCCTCTAAAATTGGATTACATTAAAATATTCTCATCCATTTAATAAAAATATCAATTTAATATTGCCCTCCCTAGAATTCAAAAAGAAATAAAATATTCCTCACGATATTTAATTATTGCACAGGTTAACTATATTTTATTAAAATTCACTAATAATTCAAAGTTTCGGCGAGGCTTTTTATATTGAATTTCGTGTTTTATATTTCGTTCTATTAATTTTAAGCCATAATTAAACCCTCTAAAATTGGATTTCATTAAAATATTCTCATCCATTTAATGAAAATATCAATTTAATATTGCCCTTCCTAGAACTCAAAAAGAAATCAAATATTCTTCACGATATTTAATTATTGCACAGGTTAACTAAATTTTATTAAAATTCACTAATAATTCAAAGTTTCGGCGAGTCTTTTTATATTGAATTTCG
The DNA here is from genome assembly GCA_028455765.1 of Lasioglossum oenotherae. NCBI lineage: Eukaryota > Metazoa > Arthropoda > Insecta > Hymenoptera > Halictidae > Lasioglossum > Lasioglossum oenotherae. Next base: position 3,491,903 of record CM052287.1, on the reverse strand, counting down.
TGTCTCATATTTCATTCTACTGATTTTATTGGATAAAGACTAGATATTACAATAATATTTCGATACATGAGAAAAACGTCAGCATTTGTGAACTGAAAAGGATACAAATATTGAAAAATATATTTATAATTATAATTTTTACCATTTTCGTTCGTTCGTTTGCGAAGAGAGTTATTGTTTGTTTATTCTGAGCGACGTGCTATTTTGTTATAAAACGAACGTTTATATTCTGTTTGTTCGCGAGGTTTATGGAACTGTTTCTGTGTCGTCATATGTACACACTTATTCAAACGAGAAATGTAGAGCAAGCGTAGTGTGGACATATGCAAATCAACTCTAATTGTAACATTAGTATATGCATTTATGTACATACGTATGTTTGTATGTATATGCTCGTAATGCAAGAGTCGTGAGTTTATTAGGGTGTATATGTATAATACGTGACGCGCGGGAAAAGCTGCAAGAGTATAATAGGGTCAGCCAATCAGCAACCAACAAGCTAATCGAGCGTGTGTAAAGATTCCAATTTCGCTTGTTACGAAGACACATGGTCCCCGATGTACAATATTAAATTATCGTCAATAATATTTTTGATAGTTAAACAATGGTGAAATCAAAAATTGCACGAGCAGATCTTACCAATTTTCTGTAATCATTATAAAAGATTCTCTGTATAATTCTCCATTTTTTTACATAGTTTTAAAAATTGTGTTTGCATTTTTGCCTATTTTTTCACTTTCTGCCGAGTTTTTTTTTCGTACAATCATAAATGCTTCAGATAGCTTCCATCTAAATGCTCGAAGACGGTATATGTACTTTTAGTTTTTCATGAATATATCGTTACACTGACAACGAAAATCGTAAAACACGTGATTAAATAATTTCCAAAAGTACGTATGTTCTGGAAAGGAAAATCTGAATAATTAATATAATTTGCTAATTTCTCGTATCATATTACCATACTAAGCACTCCAGATTTGGTCTTGCAGCAACGTTATCTCTACACACGCTTATCCTCGCAGATTATACACCCATGAGAGTAATGTGTTTACCGGTTCGTTTGATGCATTTCCATTTTAAATAGAGACGTCCTATCGCGCATTATAATAATATATGCAGTTGCACATAAGTCGTATTGGAAGTGTGATTCAACAAAATAAATCGTATAATACAGCAACGTAGAATGATTATACGCAGTTTCGTTTTCGTGACTATCGATTTTGAAAATGCGCCGATTACGCGTGCGCTTGGCTATTTAGAAAGTCGTGATTTCGCGAATTTCTATACATATTGCTTTGTGTGCATTGCCTTGACAGAAACAACGAACAAGATTAATTATTTAACGCTAGGTTTCTCCGGTTCTAATATTTTTCATTTACAATTATTGAGATTGTAACGGTGCACCTATGAGGAATTACTCAACAGATTTATTACTTTGGATACACAGGGTGTTCCACGTTAATGTCGCCACGATTTTTCGGGCACTTAAAAAGCTAGCCAGAAAAAAAAAGAGTTAACAACCACCATAATTATAAATCATTGCGCATGAACGAGCGGAAAAAGACGAACTTCAGCATGCATCTAATCACAAATTCCAACACAGATTCTTAAAAAGTTCCCGTAGTCTTTCGAGGCCTGATTCCAACGGCGGAACAAAAGTCTTATCGAGGTGCACACCGGCTTACGAGCCGCATATGCGCTAGACGAGAGCGTGCCGAGTGATTCGCGCTTCGATGCGTGCAAACAGCGTGCACACGACCTATGATAGATCGTTAAATCATTCCCAGTGATCGGATATCCGTCTAGTGGAAGCAGAAGAACTTTTTTTCGAGCAGCGGAATGGAAAGCGGCTGAAATTTTGCTCGGCCGTAGGCCGGGCCAGGGACGAAGCTGCGTGGTACAGTTCCCACGTACCTTTTGCACCCTCTCCGTCTTCTCCGCAACATGGCCACCATTGGGCACACCGTGCAAGCACACCACCATCGTCGTCCGTCCATCGGCCTCGCACGAACAAGCCTCCGAACCGGAGAGAAAGAGGGAAAGGGACGCACAGAGGACTATAGAGAGAAAGAGAATAAAGAGAAGAGAAGAGAGAGAGAGAGAAGGATCGGGTGGTGGACGGGGGGAGGGGGGGGGGGTTACTGCGAGAGGTCGAGAGAAAGGGGAGAGAGAGAGAGAGCGAGATAAAAAGACTCTCTCCCACACGGTGGCGCTAAAATAAAATGACCGGCGAGAGGAATGTCGAAGCTCTTTCTCTCTTTCTCCCTCCCTCTCTTCACTGTGCTGTAGAATGGCCCCAAGTGCCTTCGGATGAGAAACGTGAGAGCGTGGGGGAAGGAGGACCGCTGAAATCGTACATAGGTAAAAGAAGTCTTTGAGAAGGAATAGAGGAGGATAGAGGAAGAGTCGGAGGACCGACAGATCGAGTCGGATCAGCCACGTTGCCTCTTTCCGAACCGTCTTCCTTTTGCCTTCCTTCCTTTATACATATGTGTTCCGTTCGTTCATTCGTTTCTCTTGCTTTCCCTGTCGTTCTTGCCGCTTTCGATTTTTTTGCGCTTCTCGTCCTCCTCCTCCTGCATCTCTCTCTCTCTCCCCCGTTCTATTATTCTTCTTTTGTCATCGATTTCCTCTTTCGTATGGTATTTCGATTCCGGTGACTCGAGGAGGGTGACGAAGAAGAAGCGAGGGAGGATGAGGAGCAGGAAGAAAAGAAGATGGGAATGTTACTCTCGCTTGGTCCCTACGTGTGTGTCGGCAATTTGTTCTAAGTCACCGTGTCTGGAAGGCTGCGAGATGGTCCATCGAGGTTTCCACCGTACAGGCCAAGTTCATTAGTCTTCGATGGCCGGTGTAATACGGTGATATTTGTTTTCACTGGGAGATCCAACCGCGCCGCGCCGTCGGCGAGCCCGCTCGATTCATAGGTAGCCGTGCGCAGACCTTGAACGGTTCGGTTGTTTGATGTTTGGATAGTATTTTCACGGGTATGCTTGCTGCTCGCCACGATCGGCATCGCCGTCACCATCGCCATCGTGCGTGGCGCCCGCGGATTCGCTGCGTATCGGGAAACCAGTTCGAATCCGGACCAGCGAACGTTCAAAAATTTTGTTAGCCCGTTCGACCCGGTCCAAGTCACTTGTTTGAAATTCGATCGTATTTTCGTCGTGTACACACCGCGCTTCCACGTGGCGTCCAGTTCAATTTGTACCTGTGTGGATACAGCGTTCGAACTCTTGTAGGAGTCGGCGGAAAATTAATAACGTGTAAACTAAACCGTTTTTGAGACCCTTAGTAAGTTTTTAGAGGACGCGAAGGTACATCGATTAATGAAAAAAATACAATGTTGCTAAAACCTTTTAGCGAATTTTTTTGTTTTGTAAAAATATTACTGATGTTCTAGGACAACAATTTTTGTTAGAATTTATATGCACTTCGAAAGCTGGACTGCCGTGATTTTTAATGTAATGGAAAAAAATTGTTTGAAAATTAGTACCAACCAAGGGAGATTTATATAAAACTATATTTTAAATTTAATTACTCCTGACACAAAAGGTACAAAAATAAATTCTACTTCTTAAAATTTAACTAAATTTCTTCTACAGTACTATTTTATATAAAAAAATTAGTTTATTTATAAATAACTACTGTCTTTTGAATGACAGAATGTTGTTGGGAGCAAAATTTTAAAAAATTCGGAGTTCAAAGTGTTAATTGGAAGGCAGGAGGCTCGAATCATCGATATCTAGCGGATAAAATCATTGATAGTATAAATATGCTATTTATAAATATATATGGTGTATACACACATTGTTAACTAGATACATACAATATGTATAGTACTGTGTTATGCACATGCAGCTGCACCGTTGTATAAGGTTATTGAGAAATTACTAGACGTAAACATGCTGTAACCAATTAATAGATTCAAAAGAAGCTAACAGGTGCATACTGTTATCAATGTATGCGCATATTCATTCTATTTTTATTCTGCGATGTATGCTCTTGAAAATACTTCGTCACGCCTGTCATATACCATGAATGGCTTTTTGGTACGCCGCCATATTGTATCAAATATTGAGTGATGCAATTAAAAATTGATGCACGCTTTTCGCAGAAAGCTTTTCTATTTTTGCCAGCTTCTTTACGCATTAGTTTTGTCTATAAACTTAAAAGAATTTTAAAACCTGGTTGCACGTATTCTGTGCTACAAATTGAGATTTCAGATGATTGAAACTCTGTTGATTTACACCGTACTTACCTGCAATATATGCAATCTCTACAGGTTGTTCTCAAACTCTAGATTGGGTGGTTACAAGTTTCGAAAATGTATTTTTAAGCAGTTTCATGGTTTAGAAGCTTGTTTTCCGAGAAAGTAATACTCGAACTCTAGCACATGTGCTATGCCTATAGCGTGGATGATTGTTGGTCGTAGTCTAGTACATAGGATACTATACTTTGGTCAAGTTCATTGTTTTCTTATGATCGAAGTTCTTATGAAAAGTTCGACTCCATTTGGTCGAGATTAACTTAAAAGTACCTCTCATCGCCAGATTCGAATCCACTTGAAACTAACGCACTTCTTCTTCTTCTTCTTCTTCAAACATTATCTTTAGTATAAAATTACTTTGGCATATATTGCATTCAATTTTGTAGCCACCAAGAAGTAACACTGTGTATGATTAAAAATTCGGATAGGTACATTCATGTTATTTTGATAAAATGACGTAAAATAGTCACTTCTAGTGCTTCGTAAACATTAATGTTTTTTTAATGAACGAAACAATCAAACATATACGAAATTGCAGTTCCGAATTTTGAGAATCATGGATGTTTGTCGATTTACGACTGATCTCCAAAATGAGGATCGTCGCGGAGGTTCAAGGCGAACTACCTCTGAACATAACGTGTGCGTAAAGTATTGGGATGGGATGAGTCACACAATCGAGACAAGTTACATTTTTCGCTTGCGGGCAGACGGAACGAAAATATCCGAGAAGTTTCTCTCGGCTCCGCTAAATCGAGATGTTACTTCTTTCGTTAGTCTTTTTACGGGTTCATTTTTTCCATAAATGCTTCTGTGAGTCAGACGTGTTTATCAAGACGAACTTCTGCTGAATTACGAAAAGTTCCTTTCAGTGCATATTTGTTTTCAATATTCCAAAGGTATTCGAGGTCCCCTTCATTTTTTAAAAAGAAACCACCCCTTTTGAAACACCTGCAATGATAGTCTCTCTCATTATGAATCCAGTGATTAAAACTATTCAGGGTCATTGAAGGTCGCGGGCAGAGAAAACGTATAAGATAATGGTATTGTTCTATTTGAAAATTTATACGAACCGGTTACTATATTTTTCTTTTGCTGCTTATTATATATAGAGTGGAGCTAAACGTATGATTGAGTAATTAATTGAATGCCGTCTCGAGTAGCATAACACCGTTGTGCTAAGCAATTAATGTTTGCGGTCCTACATACATATATGTATTAGATATCAATAAAATTTGATTACTTTAGCAAATGCTCTCGTTAACGTAACTGCGCCGTGTTTACGATGTATGGGTTGTTACGCTAACTATAAAGTCTTTTCACCCTTGTAATTTCCAGCTACTTCGGGGAACTTGTTACAGTTACGGCGATACTTTTACGATCGATGGTACCCTGAAATGTGTATACTTGCGATAACAATGAAACTTCCTGTTCTTGATAATTTGTCGTTGCAAAGACAACGGGCTTCTTCGTTGCAGTCTGGATATGCAGAATAGCTTAATTAATTAAACACAGCAGTGGCTAATAATATTATACCAATTCTTAAAACGACAAACTTGGAATATTGAAATATTATATGTACATTTGGCGACTCTGGTCCATCGTAGCCGCGCTCTATTAACATTTTTGTAGAGGAAACAGTTGCTTCAAATGACCTCAGAAATCGTCCCTTTTTTAGACATCCTGTATGCATGTTACTGCAAAAGCAATAACTTGGTAACCGCGTACATTCTCGAGCCAATGTATGCACTAATGTACATATGCAGTACTTTGATAAATGAACGTATTCGTAAATGATGAAATTTAAATTTTTCCAAGTGGTGGCATACATTTCCACACATAATTTAGCAAAAGTGCGCAACAACGAGGATACGTAAATTCAAACGAACATTTTCGCCAGCAAATACACATACCAGCCACATAATAAACGTATTCCGAAGTACCGAAATTTGATCTTTCACAAGTACCGGTATACATTTTCACGCATAGGTTAGTAAAAATATTTGCAGAAACAGGAGTATGCCAATTGAAATGAACACTGTCTGCCGTGTAATTGATCACGTTTAATTTTCAATTGTTCTGCTCAACAAAAAATTACGAAAAAATTCATGATCATACTACCTAACATCACACGCGACAGTGAATTATTTCAGAATTTTTGGTTGCAGAATCGATTTTGAAAAAAATCCGGAAGCATACAATTGCCGATTTTATGTGTAGGTACATATTGAAGTATACCACGTTTATGGTATATTATTCACGTATGTTACGTTACGTGAATAAGTATTTTAAATAGATGAAAAATAACACAATATTTGAAAATTCTTCTAATGTATTCACCGTTTTAAATGACCGTTTTGTCTGTTTTTATGATAAATGCTTGAAATCGGTTGTCTACTTGTAATTCCCAGATGATCGCAGATTGTGTTGTCCGTGAGACAGTAAAAACAGGCTGGACACGGTGAATCAGAGTACATATTGTTAGCATTTAATTGGTTATTTCCTGCAACTGCAACACGCGCGGACGAGTAGGCTGGTTTGCTCAGATTTTCCGCGTCGAACAGCCCGGCTGCGGCCGCGGCCGTGTTGGAATGCAGTCACTAGCAAATGCCGTTTGTTTTTGCTTGCAGAAACCGTGACGATGCTCGCGAGACAATCGGAGAACAAAACCCTGACCCTCTTCAATCAAGTGTACCGGTCGATGGCGGTTTTGAGCAAGCCGTCGATAAAAGCTCTCTACCAGGCGATGGTCTATTACGTGTCGCCGAGGAACACACCGGACACGTTGGAGCAACCGCTTACGCGGGACATGCTTCAGGATCGGTTCATCGAGTTCTTCACGATGCTGTTCCCGATCGCGTACCACAACGCCGTGAACCCGCACCAACACGAGCAGGACTTCACGGAAAAATTCAAGACCTGTTTGTACGAGACAATGGACGAAATCCAACCGTTTGGCGACATACCAAAGCAGGTCTCGAAGTCAGTCAGCAAAAGCCTAGAGGCGACGCGGGTGCTGGTCCAGGCATTGACTCTCGGCAAAACCGTCCTCGACAGGACCGATAGCGTACTGTTTTCCGGTACCACTCCGCAGCAGGAAGCCTGTTACGGTGCGCTGCTCAGAATGACTTATTGTCCGAGGTGCAAGGGCATCGGTCCGGCTGTCAGGCCCTGCAGCGGATTCTGCACTAATGTCATGAGGTGAGCATCACGTGTACATTCGATTTTCGGGCCCCATCACTAGGAATCCGATCACGTACCTCGAACTTGATCCCATCCCTACCCATGACAATTACCGACACAGTTTTCAACGAGAATATTTCACCGACGCGACAATAACTTGGCCTGTCAACGACTTTAGTCGACGACAGTATTATCCTTACTTAAGTTAGTTACACTGGATAACAAAAGTAAGTTAACACTCATATTTTCAATAATGAAATCACGATAACAGTTATATTTATTCAGTTATAAAAATAAACAAGCTGATTACACATATTTAATGGTAATGTTGAAAACAACATTTATCACGATATACTCACAGTGATCTGAAGATTCATCAAGATATTGATCTTTCGATATTAAATATACAAAATTTGGTGTGCCAAAAGTTAGTTAAAGTATCGTTTAATAACACTGTCCAACACCAAATTTGTTTCACAATTACATTGTGATGGTGGTTGTTATAGAGTTTTATGCGCTGATTCCGAATCAGCTTTTAATTTGTCTCCTAGACGAACGGTTCTTGAGAAACAAGGCTTCGAAAAGAAAATATTTGTCAACTTTAAACAAATATTGTGATGGTATTACAAAAGATATTGAATTGTTCTTTACAGCAAAAGATTCTGTAGACTTCCCCGAATACAGTGATATTTAATACTAATACTCGTATACAGACACCGACTACGACAAAATTTTACATTTTGGTTTAAAGGAAATTAATAACATATTTATATATCAGACTCTGTTCGGAATCTTTATCACGAGCCTGACTCGATATCGTAGGACAGTTAGGCGGTAGTTATAATTTTTACAAAAAAAAAAAATAGTTTGTTTATTCTTTGAAATGCTGATTATAGTGTTACATACATATGTATATTGTTTGATTCTTATTTACGTGGTACATGATTTAAAAAGTTTTAGAAGTTTCTAGTAAATCTTTTAAAAAACCTTCTTAACAAATCCTTCAACGAAACGTAGATTAAATAGCATTTTTTTAAAACGAAAGACACCTGCTCGTGTGTGTACATATGTATATTTTGTAATATACCTGGTAAAACGTGATCGAAGACATGTCTCAGGTAATTTCTCAAGGTCACCTAATCTGGCAACATGAGCATCAATGATTTCGTGTTTCAGTAAAAGTTTCGTCTCTGGCCAAATACTGTGTGCTTACGCGGCTCTTTACAGGTCAGAAGGGGAGCATCATGGTATTCGTTGTCCCTAGGCACTCGTGTATTCGACCCGTCCACCCCTTCCATCACCCGCACCGACCCGCCACTAAACTGTCCTGGCGGTATTTTTTCTTCTTTTTTTATTAACCCTAGAAGAACCAACTCTCGACACTAACGATAAGTAACATGTCTGCGTGTACAAAGCGACTGAAAATGTTGTGGCTCCTTGAAAGAGGTGATTCCGCCATAGATCATTTCCAGTAACTTTTTCCTTTGCGGAAATGTTCTCTGAAAACAGAGTCCCTGGATAAGGGTAGGGAGCACGAATTGAGGGGAAAAAGTTACTCTCTCCCTGAAAGTACCGAATTAGTCACGTGACATTCTGACACGTGCACGACAGGGACGAAACGCGTCACGTGATCGGGCCTTGTTTATTAATATTTTCTTATGTTGCATTAGTCCTGAGGGCCACAATGTTTTTTTTTGGTATTCAAAACACATTCTTCCATAAAATGCTTACACACATTATTATTTCATGATATATTAGGGATAATATTCAAATAAAGTACGACCAAGGCATGGTGTCAAGGCAGCAATCGGCACAGTTACCCTAATGGGAGTAATTACGGAAGTTCATCGAGCAATAGTTGAAAACTATGTTGGGAAAAGTTTCTACAGACGCAATGGCGTTTAACTCTCATCCGTTCTCCTCCTGTCAATTTGACACAGTTTTCCCGGAATAAGTTAGACCGTTCTGTTATTTGTAGGTTCTGCCCGAAACAGATAACCGAAAAAGACCATCGACAAATAACCGTTTGCCTTGTTATTCCGTCGATCTTCTAGCACTGTGTCAATTTGACACCGAGGGACAGTTTCAGTTCGTGAAATGAGGGTCGGATGAGGGTTAAATTCGATATCTGTCATATCTTCATATTGTATAAATCTACAGAATCGTTTCGCTCGACCAATATTTCAACCAGGCATGCGCGAACGTTTTATACGCTGCTCCTCTGAGGCTAATGAAAATTGAAACTGCTGCGTTATAATGATTCAAACGTATAGATCAAAGAGTCTGCTTATCGTGCACGACGAGCCGTGAATCGGTCGCATCGATATTTGAGCTTTATTTGTATAGTTGAAACGTCAAAAGAACATTTCCAGAGAAAGATCGTTGATATCGAATGAAGAGTACGTTGATTGAAAAAAAAAAAAAATGATTCGCGAATGTATTTTTAGTAAAAAGCACAAATACCATGTTAAAAGAAATATTTCCAAAGCACCTTTCGCATTCCAACAATTTCTGGCAGAGAGTATCAAAACGTGACGTAAATATTCGTTCAGTTGTAACCGTGTAAATAACGAAGCGAAATCACCAAGTTTTCTCTAAAAATGTTAACTATGGAGTATTGTTTCAATAACGTCTCACTTCGATCTAGAAATGTTTCTATGAATAATGTAATGCAATGTCATTTTTTATTAAAGTCTGGATACCTGTTAGTATTTACATATATGTATTGTATTATTACAGAAACGTATGGCTTTGTGTACTACATACATAATAATTTTTTATTATTCTACCCGCGTTGTTATTCGAAGAATGAAAGTGACCCTATAGATTTTTGCGAAACGCTTCGGGGACATCATTTAATATAACAGCACTGTCTGGTGCTCTCTTCGTCAAGCCCTTGGATCAAAAAACTAAAAGAGTGAGCGTAACTCTTCTGGCGGCATTTGTTTCTTTTACCCTTAACGACCCGCTCTATATTCCATGTTAACTTCGGTTACTTTCACTTTCTTTTATCGTCTTTGTCGGTCCGTTCCCTCCTCCCGTCCATACTTGTATTTGCAGAAATACCTCGAGTCGTCTGGTCAGCTGACCCTCCCGGCTATATTTAAATTTTTCAGTTTCCACGTTTGCGCAGACGCCATAACGAATCTCGTTAAAAAGTTTCATTTGATAAGCTACAAGATAAAGTCCTTGTAAACTCGGTTGAATTAAGGGTAAATACAATTTTTTCGCTAGAATCTTACAAAGCGTATCCTTGACTATTACTTTGTAAAGGTTAGACAGCGGATTTCATATATTTATCAGAAAAATGAGGAGGAGCAATTTGAACTGTATAGCTGTGGAACCTAATACATATAATTTTTGCAATTAAATTTAGCAGGCCATATTTTGCATTGAAACATACAAATATGAACTTTACCTCCTCACCAGACAAATATGATTTTATTTTCTCGTTGAAGGTCAACATATCGCACATCGTTGAATTTGTTTTTGCATGAGCTATAAGACTGTTGTACATAATAAGAATATATGTAGTTTCATTAAAAAAAAACCCGATTACCATGAAATCTCGAAAAAAGTGACCTTGAGAAATTCAATTACCATTGTAACAATAAGTACCTAATTTGGTTCATTTCAGCTAGCTGAAAAAACTGAAAAAAACTTCATATAAATATGCAATTACATATAAACATTCTGATGTTTTAAGTATAGATAAAGGCATACACATATGCAGATACTTGCATAAACGTCTATGCATTATAACTAGACTGCGAATCTTTATGCATTTATAGAAAAATTGAGTAAATGAAATTCAAAATTGTAAGAAACTGAATTTTGAAAACGGAAGATGTAAATATATGATTTCGCCTGTATTAAAATTACTAGAGGAAGAAAGAACATTCTATTTGGTTTCCATTTCTTGCAATCGACGTAGATAATTTTTATTTTGCATGAAGATCCGCAGTCTAATTATAACTGTTGATTTTTGGAAAATGAATAAATTATTTGAATTAAATTAAATTATTAAATGATATTAAACTAAATTATTTAAATTAATTGATTTGTGTAGTCGCATAAATATTCGCTATACTCTGTACTAGATATTTCCACGTAATTTTATATGTTTCTTCAAAATTGGAACTTTTAACTATGGTCCCACTTATGTATGTACCATTCCGTTAGTGCCGTGAAAAAGTTGAAAAGAGATCGAGGGGAAAAAGTGGCTTGAAACGGAGAAAATGAGACGCTAGCTAGGCTGTAATGGTTTTGTATAATTCCAAGATTATCGTTATTGCAGAGGTTGCCTGACGGAACCGGCGTCGGAACTGGACCTCGCATGGTCTGGCTACGTGGAAACGGTCGAGAGGCTCGTTGTGGCGGTCGACGGTCGTAACGATCCGTCAGGCCTGAATGCCGAGAAGGCTGTCAGACAATTGGACACCCGCATTTCGGATGCCATTATGCACGCGATGGAGAACGGGCCGCAGCTCGAGCAGAAGGTGAGTACCCGCCAAAAGGATTCCAACACACTTGTTATCTCCCTCCTGCCTATACATACCGGCTCGCCTTCCTTCCGTCTAGCAGGCCCCGGTAGGCTTGCGTCACTTTTATTTCGCAAGTGGCTTTTTACTTTTTACTCGTTTCTACGCGTCAATTGCTTTATACTAATAGCGGCTTTTATTCCTTGTCGGAATTACTGACTCCCCGGCGAAATTTAATGATCCCTGCTGCTACCCCTGCCATAAAGCGTTCCATCGAACGAACGATACGTCTCTCGTAATTGTTCTCACACGCTGAGCGCGGTGTGCCTATACTTTCGTTAATACATACAGGGTGTTTCACTGTACTCCGGCATCCTAAACATCTTGCGTATTTTTTCTTAAACAGAAGAAATGTCGAATTGAGTAATGGAAGAAAGTAGTGAAACAATAACTGACTGAGAAATTATTTTATTGTCAGAAATGTTGAAAATAATGTCCATTAACGTCAACACATATTTTATTAATCCTTAGGATACGATTTTTTTTCTATTCTATTTCTTATAAATTTGATATCATACATGTATGTATTCATTGGAAGCAATTTTTTCGAATGTGATGACGAAAAGTGAAAGTATAACAGCTTACTGTTCGTGAAATTACTCTCTATGAAACACATCGTGTCATTTCCATTGTGTCTGCAAATTCCTCTTTTATTTTTACTCCGATCTGTTTTTATCCAATCCTTTCAGTACTCTATAATTACATATTCTCATTCTATAACCGCGGTTCTACATATCTGATAATTGTACTAACAATCATGCCGATCGATAGAATATTCGCCTTGTGCATGGATAACGTAGTTTACATGTCGATGTAGCAACAAACATCGACTGGTTCTCAGCATTTTTGCAATCCAATCAAATTGCTTAATTATAGTAATTTTCTGCGTATGCTTTATTAAACAAGTCGAAAATGATATGGCGATACTTCTTATACATATGTATGTAATTAGGAGACTGGAGGGCAATCAGGTTTATGACGTTATATAATATATATCTTTTACTTGTAATAATTACTGTGTTTCTTGCTACTTTTACGAAACAGTCCTGTTACCGGAAATTGCTTTAGAATTCGAATCGATTTAAGTAAAAGTGTAACTGTTATACAGACCTATTACATTTTCAAATTAATTTTTTTCTATTTCACTTCAGTTTGTTGCAAATCAGGTAGAAATGTTTTATTATTTCGCAGAGAGATCGATCCGCTGTCGAATTGCAATTCCTGCAAACTTCAAAAGATCCTGAGTCCAAATAAAATCAAAAATAGCAATGAAAGAATATTAAATGAATTTTATAACTTTTATAAATTTCATAACTACGTAATGGACGGTCGACTTCTATGATATAAATTCACCGAAAAAATTGCTGCGTTAATGCATCGTTAACGATTTCTATTCAACTCGCTAAATAGAAATCGAAGTGGACTGATTTCGCAAATTCCAAATCTCCTGAAAAAGGGGAAGCTATTTCTACGGAAGCACCCCGTACATACATAGAAAGATGATATGCTGAAAAATTTTTCGGCGCTGCGCAAAATAAACGGCGCCGTCTGCGGTGACCATTCTTCGCGATTCCTCGAGTACCACTCAGGAATTCTTTCGATCGTGTTGCTCGCTTTGGAAGCCCCGATTCGTGTCGCGGCATTTACCTGCGGACTTCTGCCTGCTGTACATATTTCGTTTTCATTGTTATTGATATTAGCACCGGCAGCGAAGAACGCTTCGGGCCCGTGGGAATCAGTGTTATGCGACTCGACTCGGTGCATTATACATATGTATTTCCATAAATTCACTTTTTATTCGGCATGGAAACGGGCACAGCCAATTTGTGGATTGAGATATGTCAATTCCCTCGCGGATTAGGCACTGTTAATATAAATTAGTGTAAGAATTTAGCTGAATTTTGCAGCGGATACTTGATTTTTGTTATAATACTTGAACATCATGTAATAACATACACCAGAGTTGGGCAAAATGTAATTTCAATTACAATTACTTACCAATTTCCAAGTAATTTTAATGCAATTACAAGTAATTGTAATTGGTAGTTGCAATTACTTAACGCCAAAATGGCACTAAAAAGAAGTAATTAGATACCTGCTCAATGGAAATATCTAAAAAGAACAAAGAAAAAGCATATGTTAGGAAATATTTATTATTTATTAAAGTACAACTCTTAAGAAATAGGTTCACTTTGTCACTTACATTGACAATGTAGTTTTCACTAGGAAATATTTATTACAAACAATTACTTGCGTGTAATTGTTCTTTTAAACCACTAATTTTTATGTTTTGGACCATTTAACCGTTTTCTGCTTGTGATTATATGTATAGTCCACTTTTGCACATGTTATTGAAGATGTACTTAAATACTCATGTAATTAATTACTGCCCAACTCTGACATACACACACTGATTTAAAAGAGTTAGTGGATTTATCATAATGTCCAACTTCCCAAGAGTACTATTTAAGCCTCTGAAAGGTGTTGAAATATTACAGTGAATCGTTGTATTTTTCTCCCAGTTTGATGTAGGTTTGAGAAGGCGCTTTGGCGTACGCTGGTTACATGGGATACCTATATTGGGAGTAAATAGGATTTGAGCTCTTGTATTGTGTAATAGCGGGAAGGAGGAGTGAAGAACGGAGAGAGGAACGCGGCTTTATGGTCACGCGACTACGTGATGAGTTTCTAAGCGTTAGACACCGATGAAAATGCTAATCTATCGTTAGTCTCGCTCGACGAAGCGTGTAAGTTGTTCGAGTTGCACTATTCTCCGAGCAACCTGGATGACGCTATTCTGTCGGTCGGTCTTACGCAATTTTGCTCCTGTGTCGATGACACTCTTCATTCTGTTTAGAACGCTCGTTCAATCTCGGATTAATAGAAACCAGCGACGTCTATCGGACCATGTAACGCCGATGCTATCACGCTATTTTTCGATCGCATCTTGGTAACTCTTGCAGAAACCGAAATTAGAAGATGTTGCCAGGATAATAATATCAACAACAAGAAAATACCACTATATTGCTTCTGATAAAAAATTATTCGATCGAACAAATTGTAGGAACGTAGCTGTGAAACGAACCAATGAACACATATTAGACCTGGCCAATTCTGAAATTACATGATTTGAAATATCATTTCAATTACTTTCAGTCCTGTGATCACTTTTTAAATAACATTATACATATTTGAAATGTTATTTGATATAACGCCACATTTGAAATATCATTTGAACTAACATGTTATTTTATAATTATTTCAGATCATTTTAAACTATTCTAATTCCAACGAGTCTTAAAATATAATAATAAACATCTTACTGTAATGGAGACAGATATGTTGTTCATAAGTCTTAACAAAATACCCAGTCACCGGCACATGTTAAATGTTTATTACAATTAATGGAAAAATGGCAATTCTACATAATACATAGTCAATTTTGAGAATTTATTTGACGTGTAGGCATTATTTACCTACGCAGTCGAGTCTCCACGAAAGTAGAAACAGTAAACGATGATCAGACACTGTGGGGCTGTGATGTGAAGTAAGAAGTAACTGACAAACTCATCTTTTTCAATTTAGCTAGATCATAACTGATTTCACACACTTTAAATCAGAATAACTTTTATATGAATGGACCAAACGACTTCTAGCCTTACCGAGAAATTGAAGTCGTTTGGTCTATTCAAAAAAAAAGTAATTCCGATTTAAAGTATGTGGAATCAGTTATGCTTCTTACTGTAGTTATGTGCACATATGTCCCAGAAAAGAAATTAACAAAATTTTAAAGACAATCTAATAATACAGTCAGCATCTTTTCTCTGTCGAAATCGTCTGTTTCGCGTAATTTCTCACTCGCCGCGCCGTTCGGTTCGATACGAGTCGTTCAAAGAGCATTGTTACGCCGCCCTTGGTGTCATTCGCCTATCGCGCGCACAATGTGCGAACCAACGCTGCAAAGGGAAGTTGGATGATCGCACACGGTGAAATTTATAGCATGCATCAGAATTTATAGCGTCTATTCATTTCGCTTCTAGTCGCTGCATCTCGACAAACGTGATTTTTTCCCCATTCGGACTTGCTTGCATGCATTTCCCTTCTCGACGCGTGAACGTCGATCATCCGACAAAAACAGCCGCGACGGAGAACGCGGCAACTGATCGACGCGACGCATCTAACAACCGATATGCTCTCCTATCGCGAAAACACAACACGCAGAACAGAACATAAGATAAGATCGACAGAACACTCGCTCGTGTGTTTTTCATGGTGCTCTCGCTCTCGCGTTACGACAGAACCAGTTCCGAGATGTAGTGGCTCGCGAAATTATTCGATCGCTTTCATTTGCAACTTTGAACATTTTGGTTGTCTACGATTGCTAGGATAGCCTTTTAATCCTGTTCACTCGGAGCTATTTTCACTCGAAAATTAAACATTTCTTCTGACCTAAAATAATTCTTCAGTTTATGGATTTGAAAAATTGATAGACAGAGTGGTCCATTTGTCTTGAGACAGTCAATTATTACGGAAACCAGTAGGAATATGAAAAAATGTTTTACATAAAATATTCTTCATATGAAGGGGCACATTTAATGGCGCTATGCGCATTTTTCTGTAATGGCCCTTTAAGGGTCAGATGAAGGGCAACTTCATTTTTTCAAATGGAAATCCATATTTTTTATTCTATATTCTTATTCTACATCGAAAAATAATAATATATAATAATAATAAATAGACCACCCTGTATGTAATACCTCATAAAATACTTAAATGTTTAGTATTTGGTTTGGTACCAACATATTTACCATAATAATGTAAAACAATTTTTAGTGATCACTCTCAGAGCACCACACGAGTGCTGAGGTGAAATTATTTTGATTTCGTGGAACGGTAGATCGGCAATCAACGTGATAAAATGACACTCTGTAGGGCAGCAAAATCGTGGAACTGAACAACGGTACTTTTATTGTTCCGAAGTGCATGTAACTTGTTAAAGCACTTGGGCCGTTTCCTTTGTCGCTTGGAACTTTGGTCTCCCCTCTGAACAGGGGAAGCGATCTTATTTGCCGAAACGATACTATTTGACACTCGCAGGGGTGCAACATAGTACCAAGACTGACCAACCACCTTGTTCCCCGGCGTTGAAGCCACTTGGTCCCTTCTTCTTGTCGCCCCATCCCCTTTCTTCCGGTTCTTGGACCCGGTTGGCTCGCGACGAAATAGGCGCCAGCCCGTGGAACGCAATTAAAACTTTCTCACAGAGCGCCACTACAGGCACAGGCCACAGCGAGAGGACTCGTTCCTCGGAAGGGGGATCCTTCCTAGCCAGATATCCCGCGGGTATAATGCGGAATCGATTTACAACAGGATCAATTGTTCGTTCCAGTTACATCCCCGTCGCGCCGCAGATCGCTTCGAACAGGATTGTGTCTGGCCAATGCATTTTTCATTCCAACCATTAGAGAGGGTAGCTTTCATCGCGTTGATCATCGCGCCAATCATGTACGCGTGATACGTGATTACCTCATACGCGATCTTTATCTAGCCTTAAAAACACACTTTCGCGAGATGAGTCAAGATTAAAAGATTAATTCGCCAAATTGCGAATATTTATGTGTGTTATACGCTCCGGAACAAAAAAGGTAACGCATCTACCATTTTTTCTAAGTTTTCTAGTGAACACACTGATAAATAGACAGCGGATTTCATGGATTTACGACAAATATGAGTAGGTGTAACTTAAATCAGTAAAAACAATCCGGAAGAAAGCTTTTATTTTGCATGAACACGCGCTGTCCATTAATTTACCTTTTATGAAGAATGTTTTCTCAAATCCTGAGAACATAAAAGTATAAGAATGATTGACAATTTTGTTGGTCTCGCCAACGAGAATACATTCTCATTGAATTGTACAAATTTATTTAGGGCGAAATATTTATTTCGACGTATTTGAATCTCATTGGGAAAAAATGCCACCCGCATTAATAGGTACATTTACCCTGTCACGTTTCTAGCGAAAAATTAGGGAACAATAGGTTGGAGTTCGTGAAATTGGATCTTATTAAATATGGGAAAAACAAGAAAAGAGGATCCAAATAGAAAACGTCCGGTCCCCTCGTAAAGAAAGGCAAATTGCAAGTAGGTATGTACAATAACACATTAAAGAGTTGTCAAGAAATCGTAAAGGAACGCGAGGTTGACGTTTCCCGTCGGTCTGTTCAGCTGGAGAGTCGGACTGAAACGCGATCGCAGCATTAACAGACAAAAATGGATGTCTGTGTAGTACGTATCGCGGTAGCAATTTATTTACATAGCATTTTCCCGTAGCATTTAAAAAGCATTTCTTCGAGCGATAAACGCGCGAAACGTTCTAACAGAGAGCGCTAATGCCGATAACGACGACAGCACGACCGCAATGGATCGCGTTACTTAACAGGATCATGGAAAAATAACGAGCCTTGTTTTTTCTCGCAACCGATTAATCTACCGGGCAACTAGTATCGATCGCGTGGCGTTGAAAGCGCGGCGACTGCTCCGCCCGGAAGAATTTAGGATGATCGGGCCACCGCGTCCGAAATTCTCCGAAATAATCGATGGTCCAAGCAAAAAAACTTTGTTTGCTAACCTACGATCACGACTACAGAATCGACGAAACCGGACGATCCTCGTCCGAACGAGAACTGGTTACTGGAAACTGACTCCGGGAATATTTCATTTGAAAACAGAAACTTTCAAAGTGGAGCCTCGGTGAGGTCTGTAATTGTTAGTGGTTAGTCTAGTTATCAGATCAATTCTTATTTGCAAACACACAACAGTCACGTCTTCTTTGTTCAATATATTTTAATATATCTGCAATATACATGTACATAAAAATGTCCATTGGAAGGAGTAATTCCTGACGTCATTTCAAGCAACTTTTTCCTTTAGGAAAATGTTATCCGCGGCTTCGTGAAGGAGATATTAATGAAAATCACGGACCAATCAGAGCGCGGACAGACTCTGGCTCGGCCAATGCCAATGCCTCGTTCAGCGGGACCTGTCGCCGAGCCGAAATTCATCTGCAGTAGGTGCGCTCTGATTGGTCCATGTTTTTCGTTAATATCTCCGTAACGAAGCCGTGGAGAATATTTTCGAATTGTTTTTTTTTTTTGTTTTTATTTATGTATTATTTTTATTTTTCAATTTGTGAACAATGTATGTACGGTATATCGGAATCGACAATTTCATTAATCTTGTTTTTATTTGAACACTTCATTTATTTTGCACCATTTCGTTTTCCGTTACGGGCTCTCAAATAACACCCACTTCTCATCCCCATACGCAATTCGTTTAAAAAATTGCTCTGTTGTTGTCACGATTTTAAAGAGCAATCTATAATTATTGCAGTATATTAGTAGGTATGTACGTGTTGCTCCGGAATTGATTTTATTGCAAGTTTTCAAACTGCAATAGATAATCAACTTTAAAATGATTACTTTTGATTGTTTTTATTGATTACTAAATGATTGTTTTTTTATCAAGGAACTAATATAAAGAGGAAAACAGTACTTGCCTTTGAGAAGCTTTGTTCTTACAGGATTTTTATTTACTTTGGATCTACTTCCAGGATTTTATTTAGTATGTACCACTCTTCCCTAAAATTTATCCACAAAAATTGAAAATTGCATAAACATCCACAGTACAGTAAGAGAATTTTCTCACAAGTTTAATATACAATTAAAATTCGGCAAAAAAAATTTCGGATTTTCGTAATTACACCCAGTACATGTATACTAAAAGAGTGTTTGTTTTAAGGAAGAGTCATTAACTAAATGTCGTGTATTAGTTGTAATTACGCTCTGGGAACGGGGTAAATTAGAAGTCGTACGAGCAAGAAAGTAGTCGCTAACAAGCCAGGTCTTTCACGCGAACTTAATCCTGCTTGGCTCTTTAATTAGCTTAGATAAGGTTTGCTTGGAATTTCAGTAACCCATCATAGAAAATGTGAAAGATAATAAATATGGAAGTTTGATGGTAGTTTGTTTGCAATTTCTCTCGAGGAGTGTTTTCTGCTTAACACTGTTAAACGTCAATAAACAATATTGACATGTCTAGTAACAAACATTTCTTGAAACTTTAAATTACTACAATATACATATAGTGTTATGTAATAAATAAAGTTGTGAGCATATTAAATATTTTCTTTTTGCGATCATTTATGTTTCCATTATAATATTTCGAGAAGGACGTTGAAATTGAAATACATACAGTATTTTATCCATTTATATTGGCATCGAAGAATGCCGAAACAAAAGATTCGCGTGTGCGTCATTCGGATCCTAAGAAGTAAGAAGACCCGAAGATTCCAACATGAGTCACCTGTGCGAATATGTTAATACATCGACTGCTCTGGCGGTCATCATGGCCGGCGCCATAAAATGTTTTCGAAAGATTAAGATAAGCTGAACGACAAAAACGAGTAGGCAGTAATTTAAAAGAGTGAAACCATTAGAAGAATTTAAAACTGTTAAGAAAGAAAATAAATTTCTATTTCACTCCAGTTTGTTGCGATTGCGGTAGAAAATTCCTGTTTTGTTTTCGAAGGATTTGAAACTGTTAAGAAAGAAAATAAATTTCTATTTCACTCCAGTTTGTTGCAATTGCGGTAGAAAATGTCTGTTCTGTTTTAGAAGAATTTAAACTGTTAAGAAAGAAAATAAATTTATATTTCACTCCAGTTTGTTGCGATTGCGGTAGAAAATTCCTGTTTTGTTTTATAAGAATTTAAACTGTTCAGAAAGAAAATAAATTTATATTTCACTCCAGTTTGTTGCGACAGCGGTAGAAAATTTCTATTCTGCATAAAGATCCGCTGTCTAATCATGAGAGACCCTAGTGTACCAGTTGAGAGTTCAAATAAACTTATTTACCGAAATCGTCGTTTCTGGCCGCGCAGATCTAACGATAAGGTTAGCAACAGGATCTAACCGCTCAACCCCTACACGAAGATACTACATGTGTTACATACATGCGCTGTGTTCTCACACATGCATTCGCTTTCTACAATAAGCTGACAGCTAAGGGGAAACAAGTCTAAGTCCAAACTGACATAGTCGCCCCCGAAAAGGTAACTGAAACTAAAATAAAAACGTAGTAAAAAGGAATCAGAGGAGAGTGAATGATGGTTCGTGAGGTCTGAATGAGCAACGTAGGAGAGTCTGTGATTTTTTTCGGTGCCACGCGTGGTCGCAGAAACGGTGGGGTCGCCGAAAATTCTTAGGCGGGCTGCCCTTGCGTACGGACGTGTACCTGTTCGGCGAACCCACGGGCAGGGGGAGTCCCATGGGTCCTCTCGAATCCAGTAATAATTCCCGGGGCCGGCAGACCGTGAGCGCATTCTGCTTGCATTACGTGTCTGCATTCCACGTGGCCTTTGGCCCCACCCCGGCGAGGGGCCTCAGGGATCGTTAAGGTAGCACCTTAACGGCCCTTTTACGAAAAGACGCCCGAGGTGGTGTTCTCGCGGGCCGGTGTCTCTCATTATTATTCACCCCGTGTCCTCTAAGCGAGGTTTCTCTCTGTGTTGGTATGCGTATACCTGTCTGCCTGACTGGCTCTGGCTGGCTGGCTGGCTGGCTCTGACTGGCTGGCTCTGACTGGCTGGCTATGAAGCTGCGAGGCTGCGAACGGCTCGGTCTTCTCGCGGTTTCTGTC
Source organism: Lasioglossum oenotherae (assembly GCA_028455765.1). Lineage (NCBI taxonomy): Eukaryota > Metazoa > Arthropoda > Insecta > Hymenoptera > Halictidae > Lasioglossum > Lasioglossum oenotherae. The sequence continues at coordinate 3,470,216 of CM052287.1, read as the reverse complement.
GTTATTCAACCTTCTCCGTGCGCGGCAGACGTTCGCTCTTGTGAATTCGCGCGAAAATTCAATCAGCCTGCGGTCATTGGTCCGGGACCGCCGCACAGCGCGCAGCGCGCCGGTTTCCAGGAATTTTTTACAGCGCCGCACGCGGTTCGTCTCCTTTTTCGAGGACCTATTTTCCGAAGGTCGTTTATCGGGTCTTCTCTCAAGAGAGAGAGGTACTTCGAAAGGTTCTGAATGTGTCGACTCGTATTGCCAAAAATTCTGAACGCGTCACGCAGCCAAGTTATTCTTCTACACCCCGCGAGCAAACTACAGTAGAACTCCATTTGCATGAACCTGTCCGGGACAAATATCCTCACTATACTACAAGTGCACATTTTGCGGCACTAGAAACAGGATTAATCTATACATGTATATAAAAATCAAACGCTGTTCGTTGGCTGGACCGATTTGGCTAATTGTTTTTTTAAAATGTTCGTATTAGTCCGAATTAGGTTATATAGGATAAGAAAAATTGGAGAAGTATCACGGCAAAATGGAAAATTCGGGAAAAACCAAGTACTTTTAGAATCATATTTCAATACAACAAAAAAACAAACGTCGCAGCTTTTAATCAATATTTCAATAGAAATTTACATTATCGACGTCTGTTTGCATTATCGACATCATAAACATTCTCTCGCGAGCTCGCAAAGCGAGCGAGCTACAACAACCCTACTCGCGAACCTCGCGAGCAACAACTCCCCTCTAGCATGCAATAAAAAATATGCTTTCCGTGCTGTGACTTTAATAATTCCATCACCTATCGTATTATTAATTAGTTTGGAAACAGATCAGATTATAGCCGCACGTAATAAAATATGGAATACGGAGAGAAAAATTTTTAACATCCATAACGACCCTGAAATGTCAATGTATACTGTTACAAAAGTTGTTTATAGAAGTTTTAAACATTGCATCAATATTTCATCGCAGACATGTTTGTACGTCTAAGTTTATGTCTGGGTAAAGAGGCCATTCCAGAGTTATGTTTAGATGACCCCATCTCGTCAGGAACAGCGAAGTGTCTTACCGTTTGGTCATTTATTTTCCTGTCACCCTGTATAAGAGAGTAATTATTAGGCGGTATATTTGATGCGGTTACGAGCGTGCCAAACTCTCATTAAAGATGCTAAACTTTACTGACAATTTAATGCATATTTTATCTCGTTCGTAACAAAACTAAAATCCAATTAGTAATCCTCAACTGCGAGGTTATTTCTGTTATTAAATGAGAATCTAATACACAGTGGATCCAAGATGTATTTCAACACCACTTGAACTATAAATGTTACACACACATATATATATATATATATATATATATATATATACATATAGTAATAGAGTTCCTCGTATTGCTCTAATCAATGGATCAATCGGAGCATAAATGATTGCGTTGCATTCAACTTGTATATGTATACATACATATATATGTATAATGACATTTCAATTAGACAATTACAGTTTCGCGTAACTATCGCCGCATCCGTCTGCACTGAAGGCTTCTGCGAAATTCATTAATTTATAGGAAGTTATTGGTAACTCGGCTTTTCCCAGTATGTAATGATATATATAAGAACACAATTGAGTTTATCAAAGGCAATGTTATGACTCGTCGTCTCCTTTGAATTGTGGCTGCTTCAAGATACTCTTATCAATGTATGCGATTCGAGAGACAAAGGCAAAACTGAACGAGCTTCAATACTTGAGAGTAGAAGGGCACGCAACTCTTTTCATGTACAGTGGATTTCAAAAATTCAACGCAGAGGAACTTATACTTTTCTAATCTTCTATGACCAAAATCGACTACTAGAGAGTAAATTAAGTAACATTTTTATGCGAAATAAAAATTCTCTGCAATAATTGTCAGATGTAGAAGCTACATTCTGCATTTGATGAATGAAATAAACACATTTTTCACATAAATGCATAATACTTGGAATACTAGTATAATAATTGAATAATTCAATAATTTTTGACGATAAGTAATCTTGTGTAGACGACAATATACAACCCAAGGAAAATATTATTGATAACGTTCTAATAACAATTTTCTAATTAAAATATGTGCATGAGCACATATTTTAGTCAATACTGATTGGTGGCACATGAATTTTGTGTTATACTTATTGTTAGACAGCGGATTTTATGCAGCCATGACAAAAACGAGTAAGAGTAATTTAAAATAGTAAAAATATTAAAAGAATTTAAATGTACTGTTATATTATTTCAACCTGTTAAACATATTAAGAGAAAAAATTGATTTCTATTTCACTCGAATTTGCTACAATTCCTGTATATATACTGCATACAATTTTTATTTTGCACAAAGCTGTCCAATCGTGATATGTATTCTTAGTTTTCTATTTTAGAATTTACGTCCCACGTGATCCTCTAGTGTGAATACATTGCGTCTTCCAACTACTTAATTTAACAAAATAATGCTCACGATACCAAAAATAGTTCTAAATTGTAGCTCCAAGTGGCAAGTAACGAAATCGTTTCGAACGACGTAGAAATGTATGCAGAAGGCCATTGATGCAATGGACTATTACGTTTTCTATTGAATAATTTCATTATTAAGCGCCAATGTTGTTGGTATCACCGCGGGAACATTTGTTTCATCCTCTCTATCGGGAATAAGTGAGGTCAGGTTATGCAAGTTAATCAACGCGATGAGTAGGACTACCAAGTGCTCTTGAGTGGTATTTCGAAGCAATTTAATAAAGTATCATCACATTAATTTTCATGGTCAATGAGTTCATAGCATTATCGGCGAATAGAATGCATCTACATACTTAGTACACTTCCGTGTCACGCGGTCTCATTTTTCCATTCTGACAATGAAACGCAGCGAGTGTTCGCGACGCCATCACATGTAGAACATTTTTACTGATCAGCAAACTATTTTTCCATCTATATTGCATCGCAATACAATAATTAGCTTTCAAATAATAGACAAATAATCACATAACTCTGTACATACAAGGTTGTCTCAGAAGTTCTTTCTATATTTGTGCACTTGATGTTGTTAGACAAAACAGACGTACAATATGATCATGCTTTCGTTAATGTTTTATTATTGATTTTGTAAGCTTTCGCTTAAGTGGCCGTCCTGTTTGCTTGCTGATAAAATGATTTTGATCTGCATTATCTATCTCGACACGTATACATATTATACTGACAGTAAGACTACAGACCTATTTTGTATTTTAATCGAAATTGAACAAGTTAAAGATAACGCATCGATATGCCTAAATTTTTTTTCAACATTTTAATCGTTTGCGTTATAACATCGAGTCAGACTTGCGACAAAGATTTCGAACAGAATCTATTAATCCTGATCATCTGATTCTTTTGATTCATCTACTTCAGACGATATACATAGATTTTTGAAATGAACATGAACAGTCCACCCCAAAGCAAGGGGTTAAACTTCGTTTACTCGTTTCTGTCGTAGATGCACAAGATTCCTGGAGTAACAATTGACACAATAACAGGGGTATAAAAAATGTATTTAAAAAATTGCTCGGTCGATTTGCTGCGGTAAGAGAGGTAGTCGATCTCTGTCATGGCGGAAAGTATGTACGTACATATGTATACTGTATACGGCACGGGAAGAAGAAGGAGTCCGGACTGTCCGGAGTGTTTGAATTACATCCCCGGCGTTCATCTCGGTGTTGGGAGCCAAATAATCGATTCCGAAAGCCGGTTACCGTTCTACTGGCCTTTAATCCGCTTTATTTGGTGCTGCTGGCACGAAATTATCTTCGCTTATAACAACAGTTATTCAAGGATCGATTACTCGCTCACGTAGCATACAAAGCATTGTTATGTAGGAACGGCATCGCCTATAGATCTCATTTCCTGTACTCTCGATCGCGCCCAGCGACTTCTATAGCAGCTTTTCTCAAGCGTTCCGGTAATTGGACGGGCAAAAAAGGAGCCATTGTCTCTCTTCATCCACGGTCGCAGCAAAGGAATCATAAGCCCTCATTATTATTCCCAGTGTTCCCTTTCCCCCTCCTCCTCCCCCCCCCTCCTCCTCCTCCTCCTCCTCCTCCTCCTCCTCCTCCTCCTCCTCCGGCTTCGCCAACCCCGCCCGCCGCGCCGTTTCTTCTTGTCTGTTTCTTCGCGTTCTCTTATCTCCATACAATACGAAGGTCCTCCGAGTTAGCTTGGCTCCTTCATCCTCACCCCGTACCTCAAGACTTTTGCTTGCTCTCCTCCTTCAACTGAACGTCTGCTACCCCTCCCACGAAAGATTCGATCGAAATCCGTGATCTCTTAATTGCTCAACGTATTACTATTATATTAGTATCTAAAGAATGGCATTTTGTCGGCAAAAAAAGCTCGGCAAAATTCATGTCTCTGTAATATAGATCCGCAGTCTATTAATTTGAAATGGAACTGATAGAGGAGGGGTTTTGAGGGTCATAGAATTTAATTCTGGCATGGAGAATTTGTCTTCATGAAACTACCCTTATGGTAGTACAGTATTTTATCGATAAATGTCCCAAATGTCTGGCCGATAAGTGTCTCAGAACTATCCCCACTTCTGCGGGGTGTACCCCCTTGAGGGGCTATTAAAACCACAAAACTTTCTTATTTTTCATTATTTTTTATGGAACTTTCGCCGACGTATTCGTGGCAGTTTTCTAATGAAAATAATACCAAACATGATGTAATTCCGATGATATTTACTTGTGTAATGGACGATGAAAGCTTCAAACGCAAGGAGGAACAGCGTATGGAAAGTTCATTGAACTGTGCCGGCGCGCTGCGACTTTCCGCGTCTCTTTCTTTCCTGTACGCTGTCCTTCTTTGCGTCGAGAACTTCCATCGTTCATTACACAAGTAAATATAATTGGAATTATATCATATTTGGTTTCATTTTTTTTTTAGAAAAATGGCACGAATATGTTAGTCAAAGTCCTACGAATAAATAATGAAAAATAAAGAAGTTTTGTTCTGGATTAGTTATGTTTACACTTCTCGGCGAGCGAGGCCTCTCTCGAGCTCCGATGTCCCTTTTTACGTTCGGCAAAAGTCAAAGAATAGTATCCCTGGCGGATAATTGTCCCCGGGCAGACCCGTGTTTGGGACAATTATCGATAAAATGCTGTAATAGATTTTTTCTTTAATTATTTGGAATAATCCCGGGGGTGCCGTAAATGAAATTCAAAAGTCGAAAATAACAGGCAGCCTACTATATTTACATTTATGTAAGTGTCGGGTTTGGCGAGATTTGAATTCAAATATTCTTCTGGTGGTGGTATTGCGTACGACTCGTTTACCGTGTTTTCCATTTCTTTCTGCTCATTAAATGCACACGCGTCAGAGTTGTATAAAATTCAATATTCTCGCAACAGGAGCCGAACCGCTCACAAAAAAAATTGTATTCCGCAATTTCGCTTCACTTTTGCATGAAAATTCACCGCTTGCTCGATTCTACGCTTTTCGCCTAATAAGAATCCTAGTCGTATTACCCGAACTCTCGCGGAACCGTACACGGAACACGGGCTCCGCCACAATTGTCAAAAATTTCATAATGGAGAGTGCATTGTTCACGTGAAGCAGATGAAACCGAAAAAATTCAAGAGCCCATGACTGTATTGTCGGAAGTACGCAACAGAATAATACTGCAGCGTGCATACTATACGCAGAGAGGGAAGCTAGACAAGAAGAAAACGAAATATGTACCTGGGCGGTACGAGTATGCATTAAAAAAAAAGAATACATGAAACTTTGGCACAGCTCCAAGCACAGTCGGAAAAGCAGAGCATAACTATTAAAACTACGATTTTCCTTATTGTTACCGCTCTTCAACACGTGTTTCGCAAACTTTTTGCAGAACGTCATAATACTATTCTAGTCATATCCGGCATATTTTGTTCGGACCTGAATTAAGAGAAATAACGATTAAAGGTAAACTTTTAATTACAGCAAGATGACCGCTTTATGGCAAAAGTGGATTAGTGGAATGATAATTATTCCTAATATATAATATTAGGATATAATATAAATACAAATTAATACAATTAATATATAATATAATACAAATTTATAATTATTTCTTCCTCTGTATTTCTACGGAACTAACAACTGTTATTCAGTTCGAATCATTAAAGCTTCGGTGAATATTCTTTGAACAACATCTCAGTTCTACATAATACAATATTTTTAGTCTTTGAGAGTATAGTATTTTTCTATTCAATACATAGAATTCTATTCTATTTTCTATTTATTCTTGTTCCTTTGACGCGTCCTGCAGTTCTAATATCAGCTGAAATATTTCGAATTTGTAGTTCGGGAGTTCTAACAAAAGCTCTAGTCTAATGTTATATAAAACGATTACTCATGCGTGCCGGCAGACTGAGCAGTGTACTAATTGTAATACGACACTTGAATTCCTCGATTGAACTGCGTCTGAACGTCGTTATTGTTGTTTGTTTAAAAAAGAAAGCCGACGAGACAAACCCCGTAAGCGCAATTAACGAGCCAGATATCTCGGCGGAGGATCGTTAAGAGATAATGAATTATTTATAAAGTTCCCGCGACTTCCAAGAATATTTCGATCGAGGAGTTGCGAGGAGACTCGATCACATCCGAGGGGAATGTCTCTTGATTAGATTCGGTCGAAATGCGCCGGTTCCCACGCAGCATGCGCGTTATTGCTTATCTCTCCGTCCGGGAGCGTGACAATTAAAATTCTTCATTATTATTCCATGGTATTCCACGTGGTTCTTGCCACGATTACTTGGCCGTCTTTGAGCCACCACCGCCACCGCCCCAGTTCGACACAGTCATTACAAAAGGGCATTTCGATGGTTTCATCCCGTTCTCTGCCACACGACTACGTCGACATTTCACTTCTACGGAAAGTGGAACCCGCTCGCTGAACCGACCAAGAATTCACAGTCGAATTCAATTTGGTGCACCGACGCGACGTCATGTCGTCATACGTGCGCGGAAAAGAATATCGGGAGTCGCGAGGGCTTCGCCAGGACACATTCGCTCGTTGTCCTTGTCAGTCGAACACCCGTCTTCTGCATTTTTATCCGTTTAGCATAGAAGCGATTTCAATCTACGCTCTACTTCATCTTCTTCCACTGCAATGCTCTTTATATTGTAATACATTTTATCATTATATCGTCATTTCTATTTAATCATTACATCGGGGCATTATGGAAATTGTTGTATACTCTATCCCAACAAAAACATCCTGTAAACAGGAGCCAAGTTCCTATGGCCGTAAAAAGTTGTGAGATCAAACAAAATACGGCCAAGTTCGTTAGCTTAGAAATACCTCTTGCAACACTGAAAACAGCGTTTGTAAAAATTAGTTTGAAAGAACGCTATTTAATTTTTAAAGAGTTACATGGAGTGATTAATTATTCGAACATGGCCGTTACTTTTTAAACCAATGGCCATAAAAGGTGTTAGGTAGCGGCCAAGATTGAATAATTTAGCCCTCCATGTAGCTCTTTAAAAATTAAATAGCGTTCTTTCAAACTAAATTTTATGTATATGTATATAATGTATATGTATATGTAATATGTATATGTATATAAACTAATGTTTATACTGTTTTAAATTACACCAATTAATTTTTGCCGTAAAGAAGAAGGGTTCTGGGCGTCCACAAGAACAGCATCAAATTCGAGGATGATGATTTAAAGAATGTACGTCGCGTCGCGTCGTGTTGAACAAAATTACTGACAAGGTGATATGCGACTTTCCAGAACTTAAGAAAAAGAACATTGATATTATCGAACATTTTTTACCTTGACGGTTGGGCGTTTATACATTTTTTCAAAAATATGAGCACATTCCTTAAAGTTCAACCCACCAAAGAAGCCTAAACTCGAGATACAGTTTTCCAAATTAATGTCGTAATGTACCGGTAAAGCCACACCTCATTTCAGATAAGCGAGGGACGCGCTCCACTCCTATGGTGGTGGACCATACGTATACATATACAAGTCCTATCCCTTACATATTATCTCCAATATGCTCTAAAAGCAATATCGACAGGCATTGCGCCCGTCTCGATGCTCTGATTTATTATATTTCTAAATTTTCGTTAAACAGTCGGAGAAAAAATGATTATTGGTGGGTTTAGTATTATGTATCATTACTAGACTGCGGATCTTTATGCAAAATAAAAAATGTTTGCATTGCCTGCAGGACACAGGAGCCAAATAAAAATTGTATTCTTCTTTTAATTAATGATGTCCTTAAATCTTCTTAATTCGTCCACTGCTTTAAATTGTACGTGTCCATTTTCGTCATACATGCATAAAATCCGCAGTCTAATCATTACGTTCTGGTGTACTGCACACTGATATTCCCCATGTGCGCATCGGTTAACTCCGATATTGACTTGTTTGTTCCATTCACAGAACTCGTTTCAGCCATAAATCTTAATACATATTTTTTATTCTGGGTCAGACGATCGTGTTCGCCAAGTGTCACGCGCGAATAAAATCCCGAAATAAGAAGAGAGAGAGAAAGAGAGAGGAATTATATCGCGACGCGTCCAGACACGTTGATTTTTCCGTGATTCGATTGCCCGATTGATTTATTCGACGGGACAAATGCGGCATGAATAATAGAACATTTTTATGCGTTATTTCACTTGGTACTATTCTATTCGGCGCAGTCGAAATCGTTGAAAAATTGTTATCCTTTGAGCGAAATTGGACTTTCAATAGATCCATAACTAAATGGACGTATTGTAGATTCAAATACCCCTGCTCGTATTTATCCGAATAGAAATATCGATAATCGAATAGACAATTAAGTGAAAATAACTCTATATAATTTTCTCGTTGACAGCGTTCTTTCCGTCAAGTCACCAGTTCTTTTTAATACTTTTTATTAACTTTATTAATTTACTTTTTAATCTTTTTTTACAAACGATTTTTATGGACGGCCACCAATTCACTTAACAGAGAACGATACCCAAGCTTCGTATCGAGCGTTCGCTGACGACCAGTGCGCGAAATGGTTTTAAATGTCCGCAAACATTTGTATTTCCCAGTGGAGGCTTTGTGAACGTGCCCGAATATTCATAGCCTGCACTAGCAAACGTTCCTCAAGTTTAGTTGCGTCAAAGAGTTTCACGACAAATTTAGTAACGCTAGTATCGCCGCGCGCGCAGTTACCCACCTATGTATGTACGTACGGACGTGTGCGAAAAGCCCTCGAACGGGAATGGGGAACAAGAACGAACGCGTTTATTTTAGTTAATTTTTGCGACTTCGTTACCCCGAGAATTCTGGGACTATCCAATGCTTAATTTCAGAGTTGATCAATTTCGCCACGTGTAGTATCTAATATACCAATTTCGTATGGTCCATGCTAAATTGAGTAAATTCTCTTCATTATTTTTTAGAAGAAATATTTCGTAAAAGATTTAATTGTGAGCCTGACAACGAAGATGCTTCTAGTACAATTTCGTTTGTTTTGAATTTCGATATTATCGTTGGTCTCATAATTAGCAAAATTTTACCAGTTTATCAAAATTTCATGAAATTGTTTGTACATGTTAACTTCTAAATATATGTTTATAATACAGTGGTCGAAATTTCTATAAAGTCATCTTGTTTTTCATAGATATTTTAAAAATATCACCATTTTTGTTGATTTATTTTTATTTTATTTATTTATTTTATTTTATTTTTATTTTTTTATTTATTTATATTATTTATTAATTTTATTTATTTACGTTTTTCTTAATTTTTTTTCTGTGTGGTGCAGAACACAAGGGCGAAGTTTCTATAAAGTCACTTAATGTTTCTCTGTATTCTGAGCACAGAATTACGGAAAACTGCAAATATTCTAAAAGTATTAGTTTTAGAACTCATAGAAATCCTGTTTGGTATAATTTGATTCACGTGTATGAGAATGCCGAGAGGAAAAGTACTAACAAGTGAAGAAAACGCATCAATCGATGCTTATAAAGATATGGCCTGCTCTAATCACGCAATTGCTAAGAAAACTAATCGGTCATGTACTGTGATTAATAATTATATCAATTTACGTGAAAATTACGGAAAAAATCATCATAAAGGTAGTAATAAAAAATAGTCAAAGAGACAACATTCAATATTAATGAGGGCTGCAGCTAAGGAAAGGAAAAATGCAGCACAATTTCGAGCTGAATTAGAGCTCCCAGTAACAATAAGACGTGTGCAACAACTTTTAAATTCTTCTGGACAAAAATACAACGTAAACCAGGCCTTAAAGAAGTACATAAACCGGCCCGCATTGATTTCGCACGGGCACAAAACACAGTGACTTTATAGAAATTTCGACCACTGTATAGCCATTATACATATGTAGTACTATACGCGTATGTATTACCGTGATAAGTGGCACCTGGGATCAGAATAAGCGGTTCCGGGATAGGATAACTTTTGGTGAGAGAGAGAGAGAGCATCAACAAAACCTTTAATAATATTAATACGCTGAAAATAGTAAATTCGTGTTTCTAAATTCTCTTAATCTTGATTTTTCTATTTTAAATTGTACATACCTACTCATTTGTGAACCCCTTAGAGAGGAGGAAAAATAAGTTCTTTTTTAAAGTCATGTTTCTCAAAAACTGTGCATCTAGGAGAAAAATTAGGGGCAGATTAGGAATCAGTGCAAAAAGCTCCATAAGAACCACCCAACAGTAATTGTGGACCAAATTTGGTGTTTGACACTGTAATTAAATCACTATTCTTCTTCACCATGCCTTTTATCGTTTTGACGCACCGGTTTTTCATGTAAACTGATATAACTCCTAAGGCACAACGTAAATAGTAGCAGTTACTTTGTATGTTACTAAACAGAGGATACTCTATACAGATCTATATACAAAATCTTTGTACATATCATTGGTATTGAGAAATATTAGAAATCTAGAGATGTCTTATCGTTTTGTCGCGGAGTGTATATGGATAGTCCTTGATTGATAGCTCTTGTTTGGAGAGGGAAAGAAAAAGGTTTCGGTATAAAAACGCACATATCTCTTGTCAGTGCTACCACACACTTCTAAATAGCAGTCTCCCTAGGGTGTTGTCCGATTAATGGTAACGGAAGGACCGAAACTGGTCGGAATTGGAAGCGGAGGAAAAACACTCGTTGCTAACTCCTCAATCAAATTTCGAGATAATTTCATTGGCGACCCCACTTGGACTCCTCTTAGGCTCCGCAATTCATGCTCAACAGTGACGCATTTCGTGTCGAAACGCCGGAATTAGAAATCGTCTTGCAGTTCCTTTAATAACGAGAAGGATTTGCGATCAAACTGCTCCCGTCTCTATGCGAGTCTCGGTAATTATTTTGATCCGTGTCCTCCTTTCGCGTTAATTTCAGGAACTCGACTGAACGGGAACGAAATAGCTTGAAATTAATTATAGATCGAATGACACAATTCGATGTTCAGTTTCGATCGCACGTTCTTAAATCACGGATTAGCTGAACGCGATTCGCCGCTTGGAAAATATGCTCTTATACATATGTATACGATGCTTGAAATAGATGGACGTTTTATTTAATACGGAAAGCTCAGCTTAACAGCAACTCCGAGTCCAGTGCGGCTTAAAATTGCAGGTAAAACTGTGCCTCGTTATTCCTAAACCCATTTGGAACGTGTACATTGAAAATTTATACTTTTTCTAGGAATAGAATTCTGTTAATTTTTAACCTCTTTCAGATATTTTGCAATATGCTAGAATCTTATCCTAACATTTTCCAGGTTTATTTGTGATAACACAATAAGGAAACAAACTCTAAATAATTATACAAGTGACGTAGAAATATTTTCATGCAAATTTTTCATTTTTTCGATAAAAATAAAATTATCTTTCCACTTTATTATTAAGCAGTTGCTGTCATTAGTCGATTACAAGTTTGCTCAGATTTAAACAGCGAAGGTAATAAATTGACCGCGGAATTGACCGCCGTTGATGTAATAGGCTCAGATCGAGTGGAGAAATCAGCGAGTCAGTAGAATTCTCACTTCAACGTCCATTAATTAATTGAAACTCGATAGTCAAGAGATTATGGCTTGATTTGCATATGCGGATTTACATGGCACCGAGTCAATCGGTTAATTAAACGTGAAACGTAATATGTCTAGCCCCGTATACTCTCGGATAATCGTGGACTGTGTACTGTAATTTAGTTAGCTGATAGATGCACAGATAAACAGCCGATTCCTCTAGGAGATGTTGATTCATTTGCCTATGCGCTTCAATAGACACGCTCGGTGTAACAATATCTTAATTAGGGGTCTATCTTCGAGTGGATATCGAATGTCCTGCGAGTAATTACATCAGATGCACTGCCAGGTAACCAACCATAGGAAAACGTACAGCTTGAGTCACCACTTTCAATTTTTTTCATACTTGAATGGATCTCTATCTAATACATAATTCGTTGTAGTCTATAAAACACACGTGTTTTTTCCGTATTTATTATTTATCAATAGACTGCGGATCTTTATGCAGAATAAAAATTGCCTGCATCGATTGCGAGAAATAGAAACCAAATTGGATGTTATTTCTTCCCTTAATGATTTTAATATGTAGATGAGAGATCATATATTGTCATCTTCAGTTTGAATATTTCCCAACAATCTTCAATTTCACCTACTCAATTTTGCTACAAATGCATAAAGATCCGCAGTCTAGTAATTAGTTAATCGAGAGACGTGAATTGTGAGATCATTAACACTTTACCTACCGGAAGCCTATTATGTAGTAGGGTTTTTAGTGACTGTACTGTATTTAAAAAGAAGCTCAATCATTTCATTTTGATAAAAATTTCCAGAAGAAATTGTTGGGTTCCATTAATTATAAAAATTTGCTCAAACAGTGTTGCTTTTAAACAATTTATTGAGGAACTCCCAACCTGCTGATTCTCAATTTTAAAGAGACTATTATAAATGTCCGGCAATTAAAGTGTTAATATTGATTCGTACTTGATTATAATTCGTTATAATTGAACTATGTGCATAAATCGTTCTATAAAATTTTAATGTAGTTTCTTCTTCATTCGGAACGTTCGTATTCGTTCATACACTTATAAGCACCGGCAGTTTAATTCATCAGATAAAATGCTTTTAGATGTAATAGAATAATTACGTTAGCATTCCCGATTTTGTATGTGTGTTAGAGTTTAGTTAGGTGGGTGATAAGCCGAACCACGTAATGCGTGCAGCGTGTTTCATTTATGTCGACTTGATGATCGAGAAAACGAAAACAATACCGCGAAGCTAGCTGGAACGAACGTAATTAGTTCTACAACCTCGTGCGTTGTAGCTGCTCGTTGTAGCACACATTGAAATATACATTATGTATTTAGAGGTAATATGGTTCTGGCCCCGACAGTATATTATATATATATATATATATATATATATATATATATATATATATATATATATATATATATATATAGAGAGAGAGAGAGAGAGAGAGAGAGAGAACAAAATTACCGTATAATAAAACGATTTAGACGGAAGAAATTAGTGCAACCTAAGAAACACAAGTGTAGAAACGCAAAACATAAAATGCTATTGTACTTTAAACTGTGCTAACATTAATATTAATACATATTATGTATACATATCCGTTATACACTGTTCAGAATCATGTAGGGCGTCGGGTAAGGGGTTGCAACATTTTTGGATCACCAAACTTAACTTAACGAGATAAAACGTCGCTTCAGAAAAATCGCTGAACTTTAAACTGATGGAAACTGTAATTATTTTTGCATTAACCTAATAGAATAAATCATTCTTCTCCCTGTGAATGTACGATACTTATCGTGACATTCAAAGTAGCTAGTCGAGAACGGGAACGGATAACCGATTTTATTTCGGACACAAATCGATAGCTGTATTTCTGAGGTGACCGAAATTCTGATCATAAGCTTTCCAAGCGGGTCTAAAGTTTCGATTAGGGATATGTAACCGTAACTCCGAGCCAACCGATATTCCTGGCCACAATGCTCCAATCCAGTCATGATTCCGGTTTAGAAATTCAATATCGTTAATCGAATTCAATAAAATTTGAAATTTGAAAAAAGTAAGTGGATTACAGCCCTCTGCTGTGATTCCATCGACGACGTTAATGTAATTGACGATATTTATGGAAGATCTCGCGCAAATTGGAACGAGCTATAGATTCGTATAATTGGCTGAAAGCATTCTCAAGTTTGAAAACAAATTACGGATTTTAATATTGTACTGACATTTACGCAATTCTGTGCGCCGTAACGTAACAAACAGATAAATACTTATCGTTGCATTTTCAACTTTGTACACAATGTTTACCGCGATATCGTTGATAACATAAAATCGTATGATTGCGTTAATAATATACGTCAAGTATAGCTACTAATTACCTTTCATTATTAGTTTAAAACCATAAAACAATGTTTTTTTAATGCTATTAATGGTAAAAACTATATGAAAGATGACGCAATTACCAATTACAATTACATGTAAGTGTTATTCTATTTCTGCAATTTCAAATTACAGTAATTGGTAAGTAATTGTAATTGTAAATAAAATTACATTTTGCCCAACACTGTCTAGCACGCTGCAACCACGGCTCCGAGTTCTGAATAACGTTTTCACAATAGATGATTCATGAATTCGCGATCGTCCGGATTAATTATTGTTCATGGTTTTGTGTTCTACGACGGTAAATTTTTTTTGTCGAGGATTTTTATAACGTAGAGTGTACACGCCCCGCGCCGCGCCGCGCCGGGGGCAATATTTCACGAGGGAACAAGATTTAACGCAATGTAGACAGCATCGAAAGAAAATCCGCGAGAAATAAATGTTCCGTTCCGAAGAATATTCGCCGGGCGCACGGACATATATCTATGTAAATCATCCGGGCAAACAATTTATCGACGCCGTGTATAATCCGTACGTCTGGCAAATTGTCCAGGCGCGGTTTTCTTGGTCGTAGTGCGTCGATGAGCTGCGTCGCAACCGTCGCTCCCTTGGTAAATGTCGATGCCGACATGCAAGCTACCGTAAAGGGGAAGCTTCGATTTAGCTCGGCGTTCTTTCTTTTTCTCGCTCGACTTGAGTGGTCAACCTAACGGAACTCGTATGTTACACCTTAAAAAACCGACTAGATTTCGATTTTTCCGCGTGCCGGCCAATCTGTCCATGACGAATTGCTTCCTTATGGCTAGACTCCGGATTCTATGCATTTATAGCATATGCAAATTAGGGAAAGGCGACGAAAAAAATCGTTGATCGTGTCACTATGTTCTTTTTACCATAGTTAATCTCTTGTCAGAAGATGCACAGTTTTATGCGATGCCTGGTTCGCGAACTAGTTACGTGGGAACAAATGTTACGTGGGCAACTGTAATCCAATTATGGCGAGGCTGTTTATAAATGGAAAGAAATGAATGGAAAGGAAAAAAAGGGTGGTTTAATGATAATAAACTAGAGGGATATTGTTGCTCGCTCGCTCCGCTCGCGAATGATTAACTCAGTCTTGCATTGGGATAATTTTCGATTATTGTAAGCGGAAAAATCATAAGGTACAAAAAAAAATTTTTTGTAAAATTAAAATTTTTTTTTTTAATTTGTTGTGTAATTACGTTTGTTTCTTCGGTGGAAACTTACCGTTCTCTCGTATAAATTGCATTGTTGAATGAACTTTTTTCGAAAAAAAACTAAAAAAACTAAAAAACTACTGGACGAAAGTGGACCAAAATCTAATCAGCTCTAAGTTACAGCGGGGCACATCGATTGCATCATTCATCATCCTGATCGCGTTCTTACTTTTTCTGAAAACGTTAACGAAAAATTTGATTACATAGAAACGGACATACGCACGCACACACACACACATACGGACATATTGATAAAAATAGTCTAAAATGACTCCAATGACCATGAAACGTGAAGATCTGCTAAAAAATCGATTTTCGATTTTCGGGGTCATTACAATAACTTCCCTATAAAATCGGGAAGTTAATAAACTGCAAATTGCGGTGAAATAATATATATTCTTCTCGAGTTATTCGGCTCGTTGATAAACGAGAATTACTGATACAGGTACAATCTTTAGTGCATAGTGCATAGTAGGATAAACCATTTCTGGCCAGTGCCGTGTAGTACTACTATACATATAGATATTATTCCTCGATGTACGGATTTATGATGATAACACGTGAACACTCCAACAGAAGAATAGAATAGAGTAATATTCAGTAATGTGGGAGGGCGTTTGATATATTTGAGTGCATTGGATATGTGTGCGTGTGTGTTACAACGCGCGGAAGAAAAAGAATAGCGGCGAGTAGAGAAGAACTGGACAAGTGATTCTAGTTGGGTACCTCTGTTTCCGCCTGATTAGTGTTGTTATCCGGAGGTCACATCGTATTGTTAGTTGTAGATTGGCACCATCATCATTCTGACAATGAGATGGAGCGTCCTCACGTACAGCGACTCCCATTAATATTCAGACACTCTTAGCAGGACAACTTTTTAAAATATTGAGCCATACAAACTTGACTTCTTTGAAAAGTTTTTCGTCCGCAGTAACGTATGCAACATATTATCGAATTTATTTTTTAATATTACTCTTATGTTGTTTTAGGTTTTGAGGGCCACCATTTTTTTTTTGCTTTCAGAACACATCATTCTCCCATAAAATTTTTGCACATATTAATATTTCATGATACATTGTAGAGAACAAGATATCGAATCAGTTCAAATTAAATTATTATAATGAAAATACAAGTTTGTATTGGTTTATATATATGAATGAAAAGTTGTCAATGCAAAAGGGTATTGCATAAAGTATTATATGGTATTATCTCTTGAATATCTATTTTTATACAGAGTCTAACAAATACAATAATATTGGTGAAATGAAACTGTAGTGTTTGCATAAAAGAAATGTATAGGTAGATACGATGGAACATACGTAACGTAACCTTTGTTCAGCGCTGCATTTAATTAGACACGTGCTTATTATAGAGTCCAAAATAAACCGCAATCGCAAAATATGCTGCCACGTAGGTTTGAAATAACGTTGATTCGGTACGCAGCGAAGGTACATACTATGTGCATCTCGTGAATACATGCCAGAGGCGATTCCTTAATTACGAATAAATGAAACGAGAACATTGAAAACAGGAGGAGAAACACGGATTTTACTTCCATTAAAACCATAACAAGAAGTAGCGAGTTGTACGCGACTGATTAGTTACTTCGTTAATTACATGACCCTCGATGCTTGCACGTATTTCCAATCTCGTTTTCGTTTAAACTTTTGAAAGTGTCATGGAACTACGCGTAATGCACACATACAATATAATTAAACCTATGTCACCGTTTGCAAAATTAATTTAATTTATACATTTTAGACGTATAGTTTCTGTGAGATTTTCGTTCCTTGCGATCAGTACTATAGGATGCAATAAGAAAATGTTTGATCTTGAGAAGAGGTTCGATGTCAATTTTGCCGTCCATTTTTTAACGAATCTCCAGCTATCCAAAGTCTCGACATATAACTTTGAAACACCCTGTACAGAAAGTACCGTCACTTTGAATGTTACATCTGAAGTTTTAAAATGTATAAACAAATCAATATAGGATCTTCCAAATAAGGAAGACACAGGGTCTTCCATTAAGAAGTATTATTATAACCTTAAGTCGAATGGCGTCTCTGAGGCGCTATTAAAAATGGCTGTAGCATTATTCAAAATATAGTTTACATTATTAAATATATCGGTATCTAATCAATTACTAAACATTTAGCTATTGTATGCGGTATTATATCAATTTCGTATCCATAAAATTTAAAATATTGTAGGTCGGCAGAAATTAATGAATTATTTATTTAATGATGCCGTAAACCTAGTTTGGTTTATATAGCATACATTACTATAACACTACAAAAAAATAGAGAAGTATAAGGTCGGCAGAAATGTTTAATTTTCGAGTTAAAATAGTATTTGTCACAATTTACAATTTTTTACAGTTTTACTAACCACGTGTCAAACAGTGACAACGCTACTCTTCGTAAATAAAAGCTAGCGCGAAATTTAAAACAACACCTCGATTTGAAACAACACTTCCTAATGGAAGACCCTTTGTTTCCGGTGGACAGAGTTCGTGGGACACAGCGTGTATCTCGGGGTCTCTTCTTTCCGAAAACAGATCATAGTTTCGTCTCTTTATGAGAAGCTTGGTAATCAGCAAAGCCTAGTGCACCGCCATGAAACTGTAAGAGCCCGGTGCAATCGAAGTCGCGTCGAACCGGGGCCGTTTCTTTGTCAGAGAGCGTTCCGAGTCTATTTCGGAATGGTGCATTGACAAGCAGAGCCGCTAATTGAATGACTCCGCGAAATCTCCAGAGATTCCATAGGGCCGTTGAATTAAGTACTTGAACCGTAACACACGTGTAAGTGGCATGGATAATTTGCTGTAGGTTCGGCGAACGGTGCCGGGGGACCCGATCCCGCGGCAAGTAATAAATTCTTCTTCGTCTTCTTTTTTCTTTCGATCCTGTGTACATACGCGAGCGTTCGTCTCGCTGTTTGTCGGTGTGTTGTGTGTTGTGTGTATAGCGGACTTAGCCGCGACTTTCCTGGCTTCGTTCCAGCCTCCTACGCGGTCGATATAATCATCCGGCATCCACGACCCACGAAGAACGACGCGTAGAGGCCGCCGAAAAAAAAAGACAGACCAGACGCGGCTCCTCGCCGCACGAGAAAGAAGAAGTATTGGCACGTTGCCGTCCGAGGAATCAATGACCCATTCCTCCATTGGTATTTTCGGTGCCTACTTCGAATAATTGTGCAGAAAGACGACGAATGCGCGACAGATTCGCGCGCGGTCCACGCGACCTTTTCCAACCCTACAGTCTGCAGTCTGCAGTGCACGACGCGCCATGCTAAAGCTGTGTCCTCGTTGAACCAACGATCAGCAACTGTTTCTTCCTGTTGCTGGCAGAGACAAAAAGATAGGGGATAAGGCGGTAGTATACCCCCGGATTGTAACAAGAAAGGGACTAGAATCTTACTAGATTTTGGGTCGAAACCATGACGAAACATGGGTTTGCGCGCTTCGGTTGTTTGACCTTATTTGAGCAGATTTTGGGCTGGGTGAGGGCTCATTTTACAGAGGAAGGTTCGTCACAGTGCGCTCTGATCATGATTTTAACGAGATTATGTTTATATCTATTAATATGAGGGCCCAAAGTAGAGAAAAAATCTAGAAAAAACCCACAGATTTCAATACATTTTTCTGTCTCTGACCTTTTTGACTTATATGATGACCAGAGCGCACTGTGATGAACCTTCCTCTTTAGAATGAGCCCTCATCCAGCCCGAAATCTGCTCAAATAAGGTCAAACAACCGAAGCGCGCAAACCTATGACATGGTTTCGACCCAAAATCTAGTAAGATTCTAGTCCCTTTCTTGTTACAATCCGAGGGTATACTACCGCCATAAGGTGATCTTTCTAAAATGAACATAATTCGCATCAGGGGGTAGTCTCGTATCCAGGATTACAAGGGTGCGAGGTGCGCCTTTTCGTTTCTAGATAATGCATGCGATGAGGATTTTCAGTGTGTAGTGAAGCGCTAGATAAAAGATCAATCTAGGCCGCGATCGCCCTCGAAAGTCCTATTTTACCACGTTTTTATTAGCCCGCTTTTTTTGTCTGTCTGTCTGTTTGTTTGTTCGTTCGGTAAAAATTTTGCAATTGATTTTAAACTAACTTCCCGATGAATTTATAAACATAGTTCACTTTATTTTGAACAACTTTGATCATACGATATGGCTGACTTATTCTAATTGCGTTGTTCGAAATTTCCATGTTATTATACTAATTGGTTTCATTCGTTTATACATAATGAGATTATATAGCTTAGCGCATAAAAGAATCGTAACTAAAGAAGATCTAAACTATTAAGGAATTCCAAGAAAGTTAAACGTAATGAAAAGGATAGCAAATTTTTTGATGAGTCTCGTGAACCCAATTAGAGGGTTAACATTGCGTGAATTGGAATGAATGAAAATTGACATCCATTTAAGACTTGAGAGAATGGTTCTCTCTTTAACTTCTCTGCGATATACAATGTGTATAAACTATTGCTATGCCACTAATTTACGTAACTCTATGACAAACAACGATGCGACAACGATACGATGAAAAAGATAAATGTTTCAATGCCAACTTGATCTAACAAAGTGTGATCGTTTACAATATGATACACATTATGTTGAGTTATCTGCGTTACAGATTTCCTGACCATTTAATTAATATATTACTCAACACATAGTAAATCTCAATACACCATTGTTGAATCGAATTCAACGTAAATTAAAATGTCATTGTCGGAACGTAAATTAAAATGGAATTGCAAATTAAAATGTCAGAAGAATGGGCGAAACGCAGCAAAACGGTACTTCCGAACGCAGTAAATCCAAACATGAAAAAAAGCATAAACTTCAGGAACGTTGTAAAACAGTGTACCTACTGCGCGCTGCCCTAAAATTCCACGCGGATTAAAAAAGATAAACAGCTAGGTACTGTGCGCTCTATTTTTCGGACGGACAGTTTTATACCTGTGCGCTGTTACATAAAATGACACAAAGTTTGTAAGAGTTACAAGTTAAGAGACTTCTTACGGTACTAATCTTCTTACGGTACGCTTTGATGCTTCTTCTCTGCTTTACTGCATCTACTCAGTTTCTTGATCATCTGAAATATCTCAACTATTTTTTATTTATGTATTTATTATTGCTTTAGCAAGTACAGTATTGTTACATGTAGCTTACATTACGTAGGTGTTACATTGTGATAGGAAAAAGATCAGAGGAGAAGAGTACTCGGTTCGAAGAGGCAAACGTGGTGCAAATGGGCAAAGAAAATTTCTCAAGGTCACTTTTTTCGATATTTCAAGATATTTTCATTACAACAGACTCGTAACTTATTATTATAATAAATTTATTATTTAAATTTATTATTATTATAATAAAACAAATTCAACGATATGTTGATCTTCACGAGACTTTCAACGAGTGTGAAATACTCTGTACATACATTGTGTAATAAAGATCTTCGAAAATCTCATTTCGTTCTTCATAGTGAGTTTAGAGTTTAGAGTGACATCAACATCAAAGTTACACATTGTTTACTTCTCTATGTATCGTAGTAAGAATAAATCAATTTTGAATGAAGTAGTAGGCATAAATATTACACATGCATAGCAGATTCCAAAGTATGCGTGTTACTTTGTAATTACTACACGTCCGTTGAGTGCTTAAATGACGTGCGGTTACCCGCAATTGGCAGCATACAAACATGAACCCGGATAAACTCCGCATTCAACCAACGAGATTCAAGTAATTACCGTAATTATTTACGGTACATTGGCTCGTATCAATATCGCTATTACATATGAGCATTCTACTGTTGCAACATGAATATTATTAATTTTGCAATTTGCAATTATTTCTCGAAAATACTGTTCAAACTTACTGTTGCTATTGAAGGTTCCATTAAAATATGTTTAGCCAAGAACCGTAGATTTTTCAAAGTTATGCAATAAAATCACCGGTCGGTAATGTGTTAAAAAACATGTCTAAACTTTCGTAAACTATTTCATTCCATATATTATAGTATGTATCTGTGCCCCAAAATGTTATAAACGTGGAGGGGGTGACTCTACGTGAGAAAATTTGCCTGCCACAAAACATTTGTGTTCGTAGAACTTTGTTGAAGCGAATATTGTGGACAATATGGTTACAGTTCCGGGATGCGTCCTGGTTCTGTTTCGTTAACAGGAAAGAAGCGTGTTTATGTACAATTAACTTGCCAAAACAGATAAAACCCTGAAGAAGACGTCGGCAAGATCAAAGTGTACTAGAAGTGAGCGTCGCGCGGGGTTTAATTTGTTTTCGTCGAGAAATCTTTGCTCAACGAAGTTGGGCAAACTTGACAATTCGAGCAAACAACGCGACACAGTTTATAGACGTTTACATGTCCCCGATTTACGGGAGGGGGGTGATGATGGTGAAACTCAAAGTACTCCAGAGATCGATTACGTTAGGTACCGGCTCTCAAGATGAGGAAGTTTGTAACAGGAGGTAGCTCCTCGGTACGAGGAACAAGCGAGGTAGGTATTCGAGCATCGTTGAGTTCGCAAATATTCTCGGCGATATGGAGATATTCGATGCAGAATTCAATACCTCTAAACCTTTACTGTCTCGCAAACCTATATATTTATGGATTGTATGTTTCGAAGACAAACTATTGTCCCATGTACATACACTTCATGCATGCTCGGAAACCGCAGACCATAGTAATTCCCTTGCCTTACGTCGTAACGTTACGGTATTGTGCAAAGAAATGTGCTATTGCCAAACATTTTATTCGGTCTAAGTTTTAACTTTGAACTTTCACGAACACAATGCAGACATTACAGCATTACGTTGAGCTATACTTTTATACTGTAACAATGTATAATATTAACATATTCGTATATTCTCTTGTTTACTGTGTCTCATAATTCATTATACATATTAGGTCAGGTCGATTATATGGCTAGAAATAAGGTGGAGTGGGGTAAGTCTGCCCTAGTTTTTGCAAAGTTGAACTTCAAACTGATGTATTTTCAGTCTGGTATGTAAAAACTTGACGTTCTTGGTATCAAACCCTTGCCACAATTATTACTGATGAATTAGTATTGTGTAGGATTCTAATTCTGCTTGAAAATTATCATTTTGATTGCCCCGAAAATGGGGCAAGTCCGTCTCTGAGAGCTAAAAATGCTTTCGAACCTTGTTTCAAATGTCCTTGTTCAAGCCTTCTACAAAATGCTCTTTATTGCATTAAATACATATATTGTTTAGTTTTATAGTTACCTATACAGTACGGACTTACCCCACCGTAAAAGTACGGACTTGCCCCGTGTAGTAATATTTACGGGGCAAGATCATCTTAGTGTTTTTCTCACACCTTTATTCTTGGGCGATATCTATGTGGAATAGTTCATACTAACTTATACTACATTAATAAATACAAGCTAGAGAAATTTCGTTCATATTATAATAAAAATAACCAATTAACGGACTTACCCCACTCCACCTTAAGATGAAAATCAATAATAACAAAATTGCGTGGTTGGCTTCGTTCTCAAGAAAATTAAATATCAATCGAGTACACGCGTCGTTAATAAATAACCGACGAGATAAAATGAAGGAGGACGTTGACCTTGACAATACATCTCAAGATCAACTCTATATCAGCGAATTGTTTGATAATCTATTTTAATAAAAATATATTATCAGTCGATACATTTTTCACTGACATGAAAATAACATTTGTTTGAGATTTCCTCTATGATACGTGGCGGTGATTTGATCGTAATCCAATTATATCTGATTCTGCTAATCGCGCGATTAATTAATTATTAATTGTTCTACAATAATACGTACATATTACATCGACTAATAATCAATGCTAACAGTGATTTGGGTTATTACGGTGTGTGCAAGAAATGTTTGTCATTTGCACCACGAATCGAATATTAATTGCAAATATATAATATGTAGAACCTATTCGATACAGTTCACTTTTTCTCGATAATATAATAGTAGCAATGTTTTAAGGGAACAAATGCCGTATAAATCGTATAATACAATATGTAGTATAACACGTAATATAACAGTATAATTAAATATATCCTTTTAAAATACTAAAGATTTAATGAACTCGGAAAGCATTAGACAAAAATTCGAAGAGAAGCGATTTTAGATATTTTGACAGTGAGTTGATATTTTAAAATTGTTTTAATCCATCCACCGTTTCCAATTTCATCTACTCATTGTTGTCGTAAGTGCATACAATCTGGTTGGGCATAAATGTTATTTAAAAATGAGAATAGCCAATGCGTTAATTAGATAACTCGAACTGAGAACGTTTTTGTTCAGTTTTATTTCGGAACAAATTGATCAGTACACGGTGAGTCGGTAAAGATCCAGGGATGGTAAGCCGGGCTGAATACATAAGATCGGCTAATCTCCGAAGATGAGAGCTGCTTAATCGAACGGGGGGGGGGGGGGGGGGGGGCAATGATTGATCGTAAGAACGTCGACAAAGTTTGAATGGGCTATGATAAATAGCCGGGCCCACCTTGCAATCTTTTTAATTGCTGCGGTATGTGGCGGCTGATAATTTCTTGCGGGTACGAAATTGGCATCGTTCGATAACTCCCGGTGTTACGGGAGTTTCTCGTGGAAACCGGGGGCTCTTCGCGGCTGGAATTCCCGAAAGACACATATTAAGTCTCGGTGAGATGGGAACCCGGGCCTGATGCTGGTCGTTGGCACGCGAAACTCGGGGGTGGGGAAGTCAATCGGAGCGACGGAGAAAGAAGGAGGAACCTCGTACATGTGTTCGCATGTACATACAATCGAGGAGAAGGAGGAGAGGTACGCGCGACACCGAGAAGGAGAGAGGTAGTCTTCCTTAAAAAGGGAGCTTGGGCGAACCTGTTATACTCGGAGGAACCTTGCACACATCTAACTGTGTCCCCTCCCCTCTCCACTCTTCACCCTTCACCTCCACCACTCGCTTTCTCTGTTCAGTTTCTCTCCGTCTCTATCAGTCTCCTTTCATTCTCGTTCTTTTCACCTTTCCGCACTTCTCATCGTTGTCTTTATCGCGCCTTCTCCGCGCCTCCTCCTTACCTTGCCTCATGAAAGTCTCTCCTGTTCTTTTTTGTCGTTTTATTTCGCCCGCTCGTTCCTTTCCCCCCCTATTAGACTCTCTTTTCGTCATTCTTCTTCCTCTTCTCTCGTTCCGTCTGACCGCACGCTCCATCGTCATCCGTCTCGTTAATCGGTCGACCAGACGGCCGAGATGAACCAGGACAGAATATGTATACGTACATAGAATAACTGATGGAGAGAGAGGGTTAGGCGAAAGGTGGGAGGGAACGCCGCGCCGGGAACGAAAGAGAGATTGTTGTTGCCATGTGACTGGGGACGTATCGACCACGATTTTTCCCGCCTATATCGAACGACTTGCATGCATCCAAACGATTTCTTCTTCTCTCCTTTCGACCGCTCCGCTGCTGTTTCAACTTCGTCCTTGCGCCCCTCCTTGCTTCACCAACCTTAACGACGCGACGCGTTCTTTAACGTCCTTGTTACGCATTCGTCACGTCCGGCGAATCGCGTTATGTGTAGCTACTTACGTACAGAGATATGCGAACGCAACTGTCAGCCGACATACGCTAGACAAATCTCTAAACTCTAAACGTATTCCTCCGTTGCACAGTGGGGTATTTGGCCTGTAGTTAAAGGTCTGAAGAATAAAGCTGCAATATTGTCTTTTCTATTTGTTCACCCGTGAAGTAGTAAACTTCATCGAAAGTCAAGAGATTTTAAGGCGCGCTTTGCGTTCTTGAACAGTCTCTAAAACAGCATCCGTTCATTGGCGATTTTCAAGTGTTTTAAGGAAATTCCGTAAATTCTTTTATTACAAAATTTGTCCAGGAAGATATACAGAGCACTTTCGCGCAGATTTCATTTCGTTATCATCTAAATTAGTATAGTTCTTAATATTTGAACATTGCCAATCATTCTGTAAGTTTTTTTTACGGTTACGAAACTTTATCGACGATTTTGTTATATTTCTGTGCGGGTCTGCGTGCTCTTTTTGGTCTCATTACATTCGGTAAAGATTTGTGATTGTAAGCCCATAAAGTTTGATTCTCGATAATCTGAGGAAAAAATGTTTCCAACAAAAGAGGAATAGTATTTAGACGTCTACAAATTTTAATATGTAAAAGTTAAAATTGAGGTAAATTTGATTTTTTAAATACTAAAATGTATTTTGGATTTCATAATGTTCTAGCTGATCTTGAGACGAATCCAACGATATATAATATTATAACCTTGAGCCTATAAATAACGCGAAAATAGTGTCTTCCACTTCTTCAGGCCAAGTACCCCACTATTGCCTGAAAAGTCTTTTTCGCAGTACGTGTGCCTATAGTTCGATCCTTGACCTGAGTACCTCTACACTTTTTCGTGAACAAGATAACCTTTGGTACAGTGTCATTGAGTGGATTTATAAGTAATAGTGGTGTCACTCTTCCATTCATATCTTTTGCAGAAAATTATATTTAACACGCACGATGACCAAAAAAAAGGTTTCGTTTCTCGCGAAAGAAGTACATATGTATAATAAAGACCTTCTACAAGATGCTACGCAAACTTTCCGAGCGATATGATTAAGTGACGTAATACCGCTTCAAGAACTGTTACATTAATAATGCTGTTATTAAGCTTTTTACGGTGAATTATGTAGCAGTTATTCAAAATTAATTCCACGTTGTAGTACACCGTTGCAATTTTATCTCCATTTTGCAGCAAATGTTAAGAAAGAAATCCCACAAATGCAGCTCTCATTCGTTGATCGTGAAAACATGAGTAAGATAATACTTAAAAGCTATTCGTTGAGGACTGTGCTATAACCGGTTGCCATTTCGGCAGTAATTCATTAGTTATTATGTATTAAAGTATGCAGCAGATGTTCAGAAGTAGATACTTTTGTTGGGGAAACCCACAGTAGACTGTATCCTAATTCAAATGTTCAGGATCTCATGACCTATTTTCCTAAAGAAACGGGAGTTGCAATTTTAATCAAAAGACTGCGTTTTCCATTCAAAATATTATTCTAAATAAATGGAAAACACGATTCTTCTTCATACACCTTTTTGATAAAACATTTAAATTGTAAATAAATTGATAAAAAGTATGAAAGATTATTTTTCAAAATAATAATGAAAAAATTATACCGAATCATTCCAAGTCGTTCGATTGTCGTTCACACTGAAAGATAGTACATACTATGTATACCTAAAAATTACAATCTAAATGAGGTTAGATAATAAATATCATGGAGCGAAAATTAGTTTCAATAGACATTCTCTAAATATGACTTTAGTTAGTAATAATCGCAAGGCTAGAACAAAGAAGATTTTCAGTTTGAGATTTTCGACACTTAAAAATTTAACAGAAACAATAACTTTACTCGAATCACTGCTATTTAATTGTAAGATTAGTTCCATAGTCTTGTATCACTCTTGCTAATAATACATTTGAGACCCCCTATCATTACTGGTAACAAATCAGTACGATTTAAAATTGTTTCAATTGTTACGTGTGGTTTTACATCATTATAATTTTTACGAAAGTTTTTGGTATCGATATCATTGCTCTCGGCGGTAGATTTAAATTGATAGTGCAAGTAATTACGTTGGGGAATTAGCGTCAATTGTAATAACCACTAATTAACAGTCATTTAGTAGGACAGCGTGAAAGGTGGTGGAAATGTATGCGTTTAATAAAACTGTCAATATACCATGACTTCCCATATTTATGGTCTATGCTCACGCATCGTTAATCGTACACGTCCTTAGAAATTAATAATCGTGTAACAATGGGAACAGGGCAGCACTCCAGCGACAGTAAATACGATTTTGATAAAACAATGAGCATTGCGAATTGGGGATTGTTGGATTATTGGAAGAAAAATTGAATTCAGTTATTTATCCTAAAAATACTAAGATTTGGAGTTAAACAGTTTTTAGGAAAAACATTTAATTGAATTTATAATGTATTTATTAATATAATAAAAGATACATTTTAGAACTTTTGTTTCTTTATAGAAAAGTATAATTATATCAATGTCCAAAGTCGAGTGCCTATACTTCTATATTAGATAACACTGTTGTATTAGAAAATTATTGATGAAACCAAATTTTTATCAGACCACAATGAAATATAATCATAGAAGCAAACACTTTTATATTATTAATAGATTGCTTCTATTATATTTTATTGTGGTTTGATAAAAATTTGATTTCATAAACAATTTTCAGATTAAGTACAAAACACGTGACTGATAAAATACACGAGACGATAAGACAACGACTAAAGGAAGAAAAGATAGAAAATATAAAAACACTGTATGCACGTTAACAGCGCCACAATTAATCAAT
Source organism: Lasioglossum oenotherae (assembly GCA_028455765.1). NCBI lineage: Eukaryota > Metazoa > Arthropoda > Insecta > Hymenoptera > Halictidae > Lasioglossum > Lasioglossum oenotherae. The sequence goes on along the minus strand of CM052287.1, from coordinate 3,442,109 downwards.
TATACCAAAGAATAAATTGATTAATCCAATATACTAATACAAGTGAATCCAATCGTACCATGCATACAAGCAAAATCGCAGTACTCAACGCTTTTTATTATATTTTTCTTCTAATATAAATAATATTTGTATTTGCATCGAAAGGTTTCAGATATGAATCACAAAAAATATGGTCAAAGTATTCTCAGCCATAAAATAATCAAGATAGACGAAACGGTAGAATAGCGTTGCACGCTTATGCTACGTATATCCGGAGGAGCAGGTCTTATATCTGTGCTCACTTTCGAGTAGTCTTCCGCGAATCTTACTTTCCAGAATAGTAGTAAAAAATATTGGGGAGCAAGCTATGGAAGAGTTGCCCTCCGGTCTCCGCCACTTAGAAGGGAAATCTACGATCAGGACGGGCGCTTCTTTTATGAAACCCGGAATCTGAGGTGATAGTCCATGACGCGGCCCTTCGGCTTATGGCTAAAGTTGAGAACACCATTCTCTTTTAGTACAAGCAAGCGAACACCTTAAAATATTTAATACCCGGAGCCATTCCTTTTCAGTAATGGTAGAACGTTAGCAATTAAGGAAGCATCTCTGTGCAACAGCTTTAAATACAGGCTACTTTCATTAATTTCTCCCGAGAAAACTGGTCAATTTGCCACTATTTATAGTTAAAGAAATAAAAGATTGTTTTACTTTGATATTCTGTATTCCGACCTCTTGTCAACGTAATCGTTGGAGCAATTTGGATCACAGTCGTCAAAAAACGATATATATTTACGAAAATCTGTCAGTGGCTGCCATCTTTTGATATCATGCTTGCTTCGGATGCCTCGTGACAGGCGGTATCTGTCGAATATTACAAATTATTCCTCGATAAGGTAAAAATATGCATTTTGGGCACCGGGCAGACATAGATTTGACTTTTAGGAATCACAAATCACCGCTTCTGAGCTCCTCATTGCAATGTTGAAGCGTCATTTTGTATTCTTGTAAACCTTGTAATTTCATATACGTACATGCGGATCTAGCGATGTGTGCGTGTGCCACCACACTCTTGCACGGGCGCGCCGGCGCCCTTAAATTAGTTAATTAGTTGACGCTGAGATTACACTTGCATCTATGTATAAACTGCTATACAAACGAATGTTAAAGGGATGATTCCTGAAGTTATTTCAAGTAACTTTTTCCTTTGCGAAAACGTTCTCCGCGACATCGTTAAGGAGTTATTGAAGAAAAACACGGACCAATTAGAGTGCGGCTGCAGCAGACGGATTCTAGCTCGGCCAATGCTAACGCCACACTGAACGAAACCTGTCATCGAGCCGGAATCCGAAAAGCCGAACGGAATTAACAACTCCTTAACTAAGCCGCGCAGAAAATTTTCCAAAATTTTCTCTTTTCAACGAAATACAACATTTTTGGGACACTCTGCATACATGGGGTATCCATTGACTTAGATTTTGAATATTATTTTCTTGAAACATTATTCTGTGTACATTAGATCAGTGTACATTAGTTAGTGTAGATTAGATTAATTCACATAGTGAACATTTAACATTGAGTTAGATAAAAAAGATAAAAAAATGATAATCACATTGGTACTCAACGCCCGTACATTGAAACGTAATGAACTAGAATGTATGTTATGTAATAATGAATAACGTGCACAACAAGCGGCCAATGTTTGTTCAATCTACACATAGAAAAGCACATGACTTATGGGTACCTCTAATATACAGAGAATAGTGTTTCAAGAAGATAACATTCAAAATCCAAGTCGACAAAGTGTAGTTTTTGGGTTATCATGCCCATCAATTTGGACAACGTAATTTCAAGAAAAGGACCGCTTAAAGTTGCGAACAAAGTTCGAAGAGAGTCCAGGTAAAAATCGATCTAAAAAGTTAATCTATTATTCAGGCCCATAAAGAATGTCTACCTCTTTCTCGGTAAGTGGATCACTTCTCCCATTTCACGAGCAGAATGATTCTCTTTGCTTCTCCCTAAGCTACAATGCTCTGGCCTCGATGGCCGTTTCTCATTATGGGAATCGGCGAATATTTTGCATTGTTACCCAATTACAATGCCCATCGTTTCCACCAGTTCAAGGATAGGATAAAAGCCATCGTTGAATATTGCACCGGCCGGATAAGAGGCAATTTCAATCGTTTTAGAAGCGTAGCGTGGTCGGGATGCTTTGAAGCCGGACGTCAAACGGTTTCGTTAAGTTAAAACCTTCATTGGAATTCCGTGCAAATCCATCTAAACACTTTCCTATCGGATTATAGAATATTTCTGGGCGTAGGATTTCGCACATGTTTGGAAATATGGGCGGAGCACAAACTTGTCAAGCTTTCCACTGGTTTCTGCAATTATTAAATCTATCTTAACGAGCCACACTCGTCATGAAGATTTTCAACAAAGTCTTAACACACGAATGTTACTTTTAGAAACTTGTATTATTATTTCTGCACTCTCCTCATATAAATAAATACATATACATACATATATCATATGTAATAAATACATATATATATATATATATATATATATATATACACACTCTTGAAAATGCAAATGGTTCACGTTCTTTTCACCGATTTGATTGATGATTTGATTGATGAATGTTTGTTAAAACATCGTAATTTATGTTGTTCCCGATCACATCAGCTCAATCATTATTTTAATCTATTCAAATCGACTCGTATACATCGCGTCACATTGTAGAAGATACTGATCTTACCGTAATATCTTTTCATTCATTAACGTGTTTTAACGATACAACTACATTAGCTTAGGTAATTTATTTGCCAGAGCTTCATGTTCCGTCGATAGCAATTGGCGGTATCAGTATGCTGTAATCTTGTAAGCCAGACGCAGCCTGTGATTACATTCTGCGAATGTTATATGTTCCGTATTATACATACGAACGGAGGTAAGAAATTAATAATGGGACGGTCCGCTTAAAATAGGCATGAGTCACGTATGACGTTTCGTGTATGAGAATGTGAACCCAATACGCTGAATGGAGCGAACATGCACGCGTGCATATACATGTATTATGTATACGCACGTAATTACAATTTTTCATTACATACGTCCAGCCGCGACAAAACGATGCGGCTGTATCGTATTCTCAGTTGACTTAAATCAATTCCCAGACGATTGAAATAAAATATCTCATAAATCTGATGACGTGTATTTGCCACGGTGAATAAAACATCAGAGAACGAATGCTCTGGATAGAACACTAGATCGAGCAGCATGTTTTAATCATCAAATAATATAATTACCTTTTTGCAATCTTTTCCCATCATTTAACCAGGAATCTTCATACATACAGGCTGTCCCGTAACAAACTGGTGGTACAAGCGAGTAGGGGGTGATTCTACGCGAAAAATTTAATCGAAAATATAGAACAAAATTTTTGTCATATGACGCTTTATTTCCGAAAAAAAATGAGTTTGAAAATTTGTCGAGTACGCGTGCACTTGGACGTGCTTCAGCTCGACGGATTTCATTGTAGATCACCTCCATTCTTGTTCGTAAACGTTGTCAATGGATCGATGGACAGATCTCCAGAATTCGTCTAATTTACTCGACAAATTTTCAAACTTATATTTGGCGAAAATAAAGCGTCATATGAAAAAAGTTTATTCTACATTTTCGATTCAATTTTTCACGTAGAATCACCCCCTTCTCGCTTGTATCACCAGTTACGGGATATATAATAGTACGTTCACTTTTGATCGTACACAGTTTGGTTAGCTGTCGAAACTTGGGCGCATTACTTTTCGATTTTCTCTGTTAAAACGCCACGAAGAAGAAACGATCCGATCTAGTCGATATTATAAGCGAAACGCGTTAAGTGGGGGTCAATGGATAAACGGCGAACATTTAGAAATCCCTTGCAACACGGCGTCGAGTTTCGCAACAGTTTATCTTGGACTCTGATCATAGTATAAATTGCCGGCCGAAATGCTTGTTTAAAGTAATTATACAATTAAGGTGTTAAATGGAAATGGACCTGATACGTAAATGGTGAGATAAGTTGTGTCGATGCAGCGTTGCAGCGGCGCTGGGTATAACTTAATTGAATAAATTGTTCGTCGCTGCGACATACGTAAACTAAGTACGATATAATTGCGATCGAGAACACGGTTAAGTAATTGCGCCCTGCTAGTTCAGCGGAATGCGAGAGCAAGAGTGAGAGAGAATAACCATGTTACTGTGCAAGGGGAATAGACGTTAAATATACTTTCCGTGCGGCTGTTTATACATTCATTATCATTAGCGCGATACTCGGATAATTGCGGAAAGAGATTATACGAATTGTTACGATATATTCGTCCGCGTGTTTCCGTCCGTTGGCAACGCGATGGCGAGACAAATAAACTTTGTACACACAGAAACGTGGAAAATATTAAAAGATGTGGCCAGATTAGCGCGATACGTTTATTATCCGCAAAGATTATTATCAGACATAAAATCCGTTTGCTTGAAAAATATGATCTGTCACCTTCGTGTGGGTGTAATATAACTTGTTTACAACCCTTTTAACCCTCCGTACGCTAGAGTCATTCGTGACCCGTCGCGGTAGCAGCAATATCGCCAGACCGGGGAAATTGAGGGGAATACAGTTACCCTCTCTCTGTCATTAGCGGTCTAGTCACGTGACATTGTCGTGCATGTGTCACACTGCCACGTGACTAATCCGCTAATGACAGAGAGATGGTAACTGTACTCCCCTCAATTTCTTCAATCTGGCAACGCTGCTCTCAAGCCAGATCAGGGAAATTGACTCGCGAATTGAGGGGAATGCAGTTACCCTCTCCCTGCAATTACCGGGTTAATGACGACGCAGATGCAACGCGAATTAGGTGTGCTCATCGCGTCACGTGGGAGACAAGTCTTAATCCGACGACATTGGGTAGCGGTGAGGATAAACGACAAAACTCGAACTGCCGTATATTCATTAGTGAACTATCAACGCACAGTGGGGTATTTGGCCATTTTAGCGCGCCAGAACTATTGTAATGTTATTAATAGTCTGAAGGTCATAATATTATATATCGTTGAATTCATCTTAACACCAGCTACAACATTATCAAATCAAAAATACAATTTAATGTTTAAAAAATCGAAGTGATGTCGTTTTTTTTCTTTTAAACGAAATTTTTTCAAAGTTTTCTCTATTGCATTTATATTGCAGATTAAGAGAAATTACTATTGCAAACAAATTTCACGCATAGCTGTGGTAAAGATTTAAACAAAGAGGATCATAGTTTTACATATTTACATTTGGCTTATCATGGAATTCATTAATTTAGTTCGCGATTAATGAATAAATTCAAAAGAACGACAGATGGATTGAAATGATAAGTGTGATCGCTTTCTGAGAATTAATCTAATCGAGTACAGTGTGGCTCTTTTGAATTCTTTTATATACGGAACAATGCGATGGGTTGAAAGCTAATCGACATTGAAGTGGGGTGGGGTGGGGGGATAAGAAATGCAAGAAGTAAAGAGAAATTAATTGCAACATTTCACCTAATTGCAACGTTTAATAGAAGCTCGCGCGGGAAGCTGAAACGATACCGCAAAAACAGCAAAAAAGCTAATGAATGACGTTGAACAGAGTCTAAGTTAGATACGGAAGGTGATAAGAAACAGAGAAAGAAACTAGTGGAGAGCGAACAGGCAGCGTAAGAGAATCATAATAACCATATTAAATTAACACATTGGAGGCGTGGTTCGTATACAGTCGGGAGCAAAATTAACTGGATGCCCTGTAAACATTAATAACTTTTTTAAAATTGCATCACACTCGTTGACTTTTCTTGAGATGTTAGAAGCATTAGTTTACTAGATAATGTATGAAAAATTCTGTTTCAATTATTTATAACTTTCTTATCTGGGTCTATAATGAAAATTTCGAACATTTCGTAGATCTATATAAGTTGTATGTATATGCACAAGGTTTCATCGAAATTGGTTGATGCATAGAAAAGCTGTTGTAACATTTTCTGCCATTTTTAATTAGTCATAGCTCATAGCAACCTTTGATCGATTATGTCGAAACTTGCTTGCATCTAGAAAAGGCATATTTTAAATGATTGACACAGATAGAGAAGTTAATCATTGTGACCTGTATTTTTTTCTTCGCAATTTAGACCAATGGTAATGTTTAATAAAAATTTTTTAAATATATTGCAGCGATCGTAGCATACACCGTGGTAGCATTAACTTTGTCTTTACATAATAAAACTACTTATCTTGACATGTGCAGAATAGGGATTACTGCAATTTCGCTGCATTCGTGTTTTGAACTTGACCTCTTCGAATGTAAAACAGAAATCTCTGCTCAATTAACTTAATGACATTTGATCGCACAACTGATTGATGACATTTCCAAACATCTTACGATCTTCCACCTCTCGGGCGACGACATCGTATGATAGATTCACTGTTTGCACATAAGGTACTCAATGGCGTCGTTATTTGTCCCGGGATTCTATCGCGTCTTGAATTAAGTGCACTCGTACATGCATGTACGTTCCCTTCGAGACGTTCCCTTCGTTTCTTTTTGAGCTAACAAATTTTGAGGCCTCTTTGTTAGTTAAAAATATGAGACAATATACCCAGCATATCGTTCTCAGTCCACAAAATTGTTTTCCCTTCGAGACATCAGTTTCTTTTTGAGCCAACAAATTTCGAGGCCTCTTTGTTAGTTAAAAATATGAGACAATATACCCAGCATATGGTTCTCAGTCTACAAAATTGTTTTCATCCCTCCAACGGAAATAATAGCAAATAATTTGGTGAGTACTGACTAAAGTTGCATAAAAGTTCCTTGTACATACAATTTTCGTGAATATTGCTTGGAATTTTTATATAAACATTGGCGGGTTCTTTCTACATATATCAAATGAAAATTTCTAAAATTATAGTACAAATGAGTTCAAGATAATGTTACAAAATCGGAATGTATCGTTTACTCGAAAAAATGTGTTTTATAATTCGCAAGTTCCTTCGTCCGAACAGGCATGTCTCCCTATTATGAATATCGAACGAAAGGGGCTCTATTCCTATAACAAATTTAGTACAGTAATTTATATGCAGATTATGAAAGATCGTGGCAATCTATGCCTTGCGGGGTGTAGCTGAAAACGAAATGAAGTGAAATGTTCCATCGGAGTTATCTCGGGATTTCATTGTGAATAATGTGCTGGTGGAGTACCTATCTATGGAATATCATCGCGGATAGTATTCGAAAAAAATCGATACCAAGAGTTCAATGTACCAACCGGCTTTATAAAATATAGTGCGGGAAAAAGAACCTGGTCTAACGAACCACGACCGATCCAGAGGAGTCTATATCCGTGGCTATCATTCATCTAGCAAACGCTGGTAAACGCGACAATCGAACCACTATAATTCGAAAACTTCTACGCACAGTGAACCACAGTAATATTCGGACACTTTTAAAAGAACGATAACTTTTCAAATATCATATCATACGACTAGGAATTTTTTGAGAAGTTAGAATAATCAATTTAGAATTAAAACAGTACGTATTATTAAACTACATATTAAACACATTAGGAAGGAAAATAAATGTTTAATTTACTACAGTTCGTTGCAATTCAGATGGAACATTTTTATTTTGTATACATTTTTTCAATTCTTTTGCTTAAATCTTACTATAAAACGGTCACAAACTCTATATTTATATGTATAATATATTATATAATGTATAAGTGTAGTATATGTACAAATTTATTTATACAATACATCTATACTCGTCATTAAATGACGTTAACAGGTTAAATTATTAATGCATTGGTAATTCAATGTATCGATATCGCATTCAACGTTTTAACCAATATGTAATAAATGATATAAACGATATTCAACCATATTTCTCTGCACATGACGTTTCTATAATAATGTATGGAGAAACATTTTAGATTATTCATTACTGTATTTAACATGAATTCATATATCAACTAATAATTTTCACATTAAATGTAAGCTGCTCTTTGAATTTAATTTATGCAAAAGTCTATCGATTGTTCCCAATAGACATCAATATCACAACAAACGTCATGAAAAAACAAATCCAAGAATAGGTACTTTTCTAGTTAAAAAAGTTTAAAGTTATCTAGCATCCTTAGAACAATTTTATTTTGCATAAAATCCACAGTCTAGTTATAACAGTATCTATTTGACAGCACATCAGAATGTATAAGTGAAAACTAGAAGTTTGTAACTAGACCACTTTAGAATCTTTCCCCTATCGCTGATAACTTCTTTATTCAAGCACAAATGGTTTGTTCCACTTCAATAAATTTACTTTGCTTTCTTACTCAAAGACATTCCAACTTCCTCGCATAATTTAGTTGTATTAGAGTGGATCGATAGTGAGAAGATGTTGTTGCTCTTTTCAAAAATAGAATGTAATTTTCTTTCTTTTACGTTTACCTCAGGTCACATGGTTTTCTTTCTTCGCTATTAGCGACTTCCTGTTTTATACTCTGTGCCTTATTAATAAAGTTTTAGCTTTTAGCCTTCGAATAAGCTCGGCTCCTTTCTTAAGTTCTCTACAATAGTTTCAAATACTTTTTTAAATAGCTTGAAAACTTCGCAATCTCTGCAAGGTCTCCATTATAGAACTAATAAGTATGCAATTCTATACATACAAATAAAAAAAGTGTTCGAAATCAAGTGTTTATCATTCTAATTATTTATATATGCAATGTGGAAATTGTTTCTAGTATAAAAGTATTATAAAAGTAAACGCCATGGTAAAACATCAGAGCTTTATTACATTAAAAATTTATTTGAAAAAAATGTTCAACACTGAAAAATTTAAAAATGCAAGGATAGCATTTGACCTTTTAGAGGCGTGAAAGTTGGGGAAACTTCCCTATATGTCGTCGTTAGCTATTTGGTACCGGTAACAGTATTTGACTATTCGAATAGATAATTTTATTCGTCGGTCTTTCAATTATTTCCGACAGCGCAGGATCGTGAGAATAAAGTAGGATTAAAATAGGATCGAAGAACGGGGATACAGAGAAAATGCTGCAACGTTAGACCTGTGCACGACCGAGCTCGAGCCACAGGTTTTATTGCGGCACATTTACATTTTGTTACGACACGCGTATAAAGTACGGCATCGGCAGCAGAATTAATTTGGATACACAAAACAGGAGCATTTAGATTAGTTTTACGTCTTCCACTTCGTACTGTGCCAATATAACCGGAAATGTTTCCCAGCCAGTATAAAAAATTCCCGTGCAAAATAAAATTTTTATGGCTCGGAACCCGTGCTTGCTGAAGAGTTACAAAATTTCTGCTGAAAAAAAAAAATATTGAGGCATGCATTGGTGTACAGAAGCTTTTCACGTCGATAAAATATTTTCCGTTAAATTTGAACGCATAGCAGGGTACTCTTCGTTTTCGAACTCGAAATGATTTAAATACAATATTACTCTAAACATTTTATTACTCGAGACAATTTTATTTTATAATCAATAGATCAGAACGAATTATTTGCACAGTATTAACAATGTTGTCAAAGGTGTGGTATATTTTTATCATAGAATTTCCTTTAAATCAATTTAGTAATAGATAATAGTTTTCAAAAGAACTCGAAATTATAATATTATATTAAATAATTTACAAGTAGAGTAATTTATAAATGAATATTACAAAACGAATTGACAAGCATGGCGATGTCGAATCTAATATTTCGACAAAAAGTGATCAAATATATAAATAATTTTGGTTGTTGATTCGAGAAATATTTGGCAATCAAATGTTCAATTTCGACATTTAAATATCTAGATATTTTGATAAGTGTACGAATATTAGTTTTCGTACTACAGCTAAGCAAAATAATTTTGCTTCCAGTCGTTTTATATCATTCGTGCGACTCAGGTTTGCTCCTAGTTGAATCCGTTCGAAAAACCGTTCATCAGAATCGATTTGTCTCCCTATTTGTCCGAGTAATGGACATTTTACTGCACGACGAAAGAAAGGAGTGACTCACACTGGTCGATTTTCCGAGTCTATGAGAACAAAATCCAGTCGCCAGACTTTTCTCGTAAATTCGTTTCGAAATTCGACAGTTCTAAAGTTACAACAATAAAATTCGTAAGACCTTTCACGGGAAAATCAGAAATGTAAAACTTCGCAAGAACATAATGGCATTAAACTAAAGTCGTTTTCACTACATATTACCATCCGTATGAACATTATCATAAACACACCTATAAATAAGAGATTAATTGTTGTCAAATGAGAAATATCCGAACGGAAAAGATTTCTATACATACAGTTATTTAATTATACATAATTTGTACATTTAAAACATTTTTTCTTTCTCAAAGAAAATGTTCGATGCATCCTTGAGATCAGCTGCGAACTCCGCGGCTATAAAGAATCTGTATCTCGAACCAATCTCATTTCAGCTGTGAAGTAGGTCAACGTTCTGTTACATTTTTGCTATTTCGGATTCGTTCTTTCACAATTGTTATTCTATCTTCGACAGCGAAATATTTTCGGGTAATTCGTTTAATCTTCTTCTTCCGGGAGAGCATTCACCCATTTTCTATTTCTGCGAACTGTCAAACATCTGTGATCTGTCTGTAGTGTGTAATTACGTGTGAGTGAAACACAATTTGTCGATTTAATTTGATATTATAAATGTTCACTGTTAGACTCTGTTCAAAATCTTTGTCACGAGTCTGACACGATATTGTAAGACAAGGGGTTAAAGTTGATTGTAGCATTTGTCGAATCTTTTACTGGAACATCAGACTGTAGAGCGCGCTCCACGTTATCCGTGAAAATAAAATATACGACGAATATGGGCATATTCTTGAGAATTTCTGAGATCTGGAATCGCGAAATCGTCGTGATCCATGGGAGAGCGAGTGGAGGATCGGCGCGGCGCGGCAGCGGCGCGGCGGGGAAATCTGAAAAGAATGCGGTTCACTTGACGACAGAGAAACGTTGGCGAAGTGAAGCTCGAAAGGAAGAAACGGTCGCCTCGACCTCGAGGCCCAGCCGCGAAGTAAAGCAGGAGCAGGAGCGAGTTAAGCCAGACCCCGGAGTAGAAGCATTGTCGGCCCTGCAAAATACCTACAATCGATAGCATGCGAATTCGATCCTCGACTACGGGCGGCGAGTCAAAGCGGCTTGCAGCGGCGAAGGATGCGTGGAATGCAATGGGCGCGCCGCGGGGTGGTGTTCTCTCCTCCACCCTCTCTCTCTCTCTCTCTCTCCCTCTCTCCCCCTCCGTCTCCTTCACCTTTTCTCCTCTATTGCTTCTTCCTGCGCTTCTTCGGACTTCTCTTCTCTGCTTCTTTCTTTCGCGCAGCAGCGCGTCTCGCCTTCTTCTTCCTCTCGACTTCGTCCTTCTAAGCATCTCGCTCGCCTGAATATTCTCCTCTGACACGTTAAAGGACTTCCGTGAAATAAATGTTATTCAGTTTATACCACTGGAAAACTAAAACCGGCCCAACTGGTAGCACAACCCGACGCGACGCGACGGCTCGGCCATACACAGTGGTCCAGGCAGCCGATCTAGCAGTCTAGCAGTTCGCTTGGTCAAAAATATCTGGTCTTGTATCGGTATTTAATGCATCTACGTTACTTTCGAAATGTTTAGCAATGCCGAAAATGTCGACGATCATGGAATTTAGTTTAGTAATTGCTTAGATTCCAACATATTTAATAATGTATACAATATTTTGAATTAATTTGTTGTTCATATTATTTTGAATAATTGTATATTTATATAATTGTATATTTTGAATAATGATGAAGCAATTTTTAGTGGCGACTCTGAGTCATCACTCGAGTTCTAAGAGTTAAACTTCCAAATAGTGCTAAAATCCTTGTAACAGTTAGATTGGCCGCCCGTGGAACTGAGAATAGTTCGCCGCTTGAATGTAAGAACTAGGTAACTTGAAATTTGGACATTTTGAGGTATCTACTTCGTATTAAAGAAGAAATCAAGTAGAATTTAATGTAAAAACTGGGTAACCTATCAACATCTATCGACATCTAGTGAGCAGTGTTCGAAGTAGATAAAAAATAAATACAGATTTCTATTTATGTTATAAATGGGCAACTCGACTTTTAAAAACTTTTTTTTAATCCAAAATGATGTTTTTTTTCATGAATTGTTCCACTTAAAATAAAGAAATATAAGCAGATATTGTCATTATGTTGAAAATAACGGTCTCCCTACCATAATCTTGAAACCTTAAAATAATGTTTCATCAATTTCTCTAAAATAAGAAATTGCAAGTTACCTAGTTCTTACATTCAGGCGGCGAGTTTCACCGGGTTTCTTTTTTCTTCTACCTTCGCGCAATTTCACTCGGCAACGACGTCGATCTTTTCCCGATTCGAAATAACCAATCCACTTGCTAGAACATACTCGATAGGGTAACGAAGGAATCGTGTCGCTGAACAGGTTGAACGGACCTAACCGAGCACCCAGACCATCTTGGAATCTAACTCGGTTTGTTTTTGGAATTTTAACACTTGAAAGGATACATATGTAAGCCGTTTGCAACATGACTACTAGTAGTAGAGGAGATCGGGTATGGTTGTCGCACGGGTAACTTGTCACAAACGCTATGCAGAAACAGTAGACGGTAAAAATTTATTAATAGCCCGGGATCATGTGTAGACATACAGCCGCGCCGTCTCCCCTCGACAATCGTAGTTCGCTACCGAGTTCCATCAGGACATGAAGTACATATGTACTATACTCGTTTCGTAGTATCGATTACTATAGTTTTTACTTGATCTTGTAGTTCAGAGAATTTTCTATATTAATTTAATGATTTCATTGTACTTTTTAAGACTTTTTAATAAACGAATGGGTAAATTAGATAGTTTAGCAATGGTGGGGGGGGGGGACAGGTTCTTATTTACTTTAATTTAACGAATCTTTCATATCATGCCAAATTAAACGTTAGTGTAACAAAAACGATTGGTTGTACAATTCCATTGATTGGCTGTAACACTTAAAGTTATTTGGTCATACCTCCATCTTTTTGTGTAATAAAATATTTTTATGATCTCTGTCAATATTTCGAGGTCAGTCGTATTGTGAGCATTGTATACGTAGTGTAACGCAATATTGTTATCACAATTACTACCATCGTCAAGTTTTATAACCGCGGTAGTTACGGAGTAATAAAATTCAGACACAATTGCAGCTTCTAACGACCTTTCCTAACGAGTTGCTGTTTCGATATACCTCGGTTGACAATTCCGTGCTTAATTCCTATGCGGATTGCACGCGCGACTTGTTAAACTTGGAGTTTTACGAACTGATGAGTGGTTTGCTCCTGAATTGATAGGGGATCCAATTGATATTTGCACTACGATTGAATCTACATACAAATTGAAGCGTACTAAACATTTCATTGCTCGAGGAAACAAGACAATGCTGGTCAAGTGTGAGCGCAGTTGTTAGAAATTGTACATTATGTACATATACATAATTCTAGTCCAAGGTTCTGGAAGCGCACATGTTTGTCTAATCTATTTGCTACTGTTGCTTACTAACATATATATCATTTTATAAATTTGCACATTGCATAACGATTAACCGAATTACTTTTTTATAAACGCCTAAGTTTGATGTTTTTCATGTTGTAGCATGAACCCGGTGCCAAAATAAAATGTTTGGCCATCGTTAGCATGGGAATGGAGCTAAACAAAGATTTATTTTTTATGTCTTCGCATTTTCAAAATGTTTTTACTGTTTGAAGTTTCACCTACTTGTTTTAGTCGTAAAAGCATAAAATCCGCGGTCTAGTTATATGTAATATCATTTCAATTCTTGTAAGGTATTTATGAAGCAGAAATATTTCCAGCCCCAGGTTCGCAGTTTCATCCCTCGCGGATCTGAGCGCGTGTATTTACTATGTATTCGTTGTCGCCTGGCCGGCGGCCGTTGTACCGAAATGCGTTGTCCGTAAAGGCTGGTCCTAGGAGTATAATGAATACTCCTTGTTTCGTTTCGTCTTCCTCGAGAACGGATCCAGGAAATAACATTGTAATTCGGCGGAAAATTTTACGGTAGTATCGCATCCTGTGAAATTCTCTTCCGCCCCCTCGTCCACTCCCTTTTCTCGACATTAAACGGAGAAATTGGATTAGTTCCCCGCCTGTTTTGACGATCGTTTGCACGGCCGAGTTTCGCGGTCGCAGTTAATTCTCCCGGAACGTTTTACACGATCTTGGCCAGGAGCTGGCGTGCTCGTTATCTAATTCTTGCAAATTGGGTAAATCTAATCCGCGGCCTTAATCAATCCGATTTTCGAGTTAAAAGGCAATTAAGTGAAAATGGGTGACTCCGAGATGTCATTGCGCGTAAAATTACCAGACGAGGTGATTATTTTGTTATTTGGCTAACGAGGGAGCCCCAGCTTGGCTATTAAGATCGTGATAAAAGTGCCAGAAGAAAATTTATACAGGATAAGGCACATAAAACAGCCCACCCGAATAACTAAGGATATTTCTACTGAATTGTTTCGAAAACTAAGCCTCGGACGAAGTAAACTTCACACGAAATAATCTGATTTATTTTTTCGCGAGGAAACACCCCTTATTTGTCAAACATGTTGTTCGTCAACGTCTATCTCAGTGCTGTAACCAGTAAGCAATAGAATTGAGTCGAGTCTAGGGGAAGAAGTTGTTGCGTACGAGTTACCGTGTTACTTTCCCCTAGAAGGTTCGCGTTATGTCGCGGGACATATGCCAACTGGTGGACGAGTGTCTCTGACGTCAACTTGGTTAAATTGGCTGAACTTTGAACTCGTGAGTAATCGGCCTGTCGCCATTTCTCGTATTGCGTTCTTTATCCAGCTGTTCGAAGACCAAGTATGGCTGCGCGACAGCCATCGAAAGAACTCCCAGAGGCTGGTCACCCAAACGACATGACTTTACACTTCAGGATGTAGTTCCCTGGACCTCGAGCTTCCCAAGAACCGATGGAACATCGTTGAGACAGTTGTCTCGGATTTTGATACATTTCCGAAGAAATTGACTGGGTGAAATATGTAAAACAGTGAAAAATATAAGAAATCTAAAAATATTGTTCTCTGGTTTTCAACGTAAAAGGACTATTCAAGGGACAAAATGAATTGTTATTTAACACATTACCGACCGGTGATTATTGCATAATTTTGGAAAATCTAGGGTACATGAAACGAACACTTTTTAATGGAACCTTCAATAGTAACAGCAATTTTCATTTTGAACTAACAAGTCACCCTCAATAACGTTATCTAATAGTTTCATTTATGATTGCCTATGCAAAAGAACAGCACAATGATTGAAAATCCTATTAATAGGCTTCCGGTAGGTAATGTGTTAACATTGCATATAGATCCGCATTCTAATTATAACGTTCGTGTGCCAGAACCACTTCAATAATGCAAATTACGCCTCGGAAACGTAAAAATAGGACTTTCGAGGGCGATCGCGGCCTAGATTGATCTTTTATCTAGCGCTTTTCACTACTGAAAACATCTCGCACCGTTGCAATCCTGGAGAAACTTCTTTTTTTTTTAATTGCTATTGCTCCGCGCAGCGAATTTATCCGTCCCGAGCAAAGACAATGCGTTTTATAGAAGTGACTAATAGATCCTAACAAGTGGTGTAGAGGTTATCAGACGCCAGTCAGTCTCGCATTCCTTCGCCTGTCCAACGTATCATCCTTGAGCGGTGATTGTTACGCAAAGCTGTGTCGCGGATTGCGAAACTGCGAGGACTGCGACGACCGAAAAATTAGTCCGAAGATAATGAACGTCATTAGGCATATTGGATAATGCAGGGTTCTTGCGACACACGCGTCACGTGTGTGGGACACCTTAACTGGATCACTATGCATTCCACTGAGACGGGTCTCTGAAAATAGGGATAATCTGTAGTTCCTGCTTAGGCAATGGTTTTGTGTGGGCGGGCGGGCTCGCATTCAAATTCCCCTCGTCTCGTCGCGTCGCGTCTCGCAGCGTTGCGTCGGAGGGACCGGCCTCGTTTGTACCTGCACAAATCAAATGGGCTTAAACAACGTCACGTTGATAAATGAGAGTTTTCACTATGGCCTCGGCTCGACTGAAACAGACAAATTAATTTCATGCCGGAACCGGAGCGCGCCTTATCGAATTTCGACGCGCGCCCTGCCTCGATGCGAGGCGATGTTACGCAGCGCGCCGCGCGAGCTTCGTTTATCGGTGGACGAGGTTAATGACTTACGAATGGGATCCAGAATGATTTTTCTTTCCCACGGTGATCGATATATATTACTACACAGACAGAGCTATCGCGTAGTCGCCCGCTATTAATACCGCGCCCGATGGATACCGACGAATATTTGCTTTCATTATCGACAACTCGCAATTACATTAGTAGGCCCAACCTGGTAGATCGATAACCATGCATAATGGAAATGGTTAATGCTTAATGCTCGACGATAACGTTATCCGACGTTACAAATGCAATAAAGTTGCACGGCTACAGCGTACCAATCGGTATTGTGATTGCTCGACTACCCTAACACCACCGCTTGAATGTGGAATTGAAACTACGGACACTGTTACAACAATGGCTACTCGGTGAAAGGATATTTTAATGGTTGCATTTCGTGATCTTTGCGATCTTTTGGTTCCTCTTTAGCGCAAATAGACTCTGAAATATAAGAATTCTTACGTGTGGTAACTAAGGATATTAACTGTGGAAGAAATCATCGTTGATAGAAATTTCATTCTGCAGTATCGAGACAAATTAATATTATTATTATTAGACTGCGGATCTTTATGGAAAAGAAATCAATTGCAAAATTTGAACCGAACAAACAGACAGACAGACAAGAAAGCGAGTTAATAAAAATGTTTTGCATTGATTGTGGAAAGCACGAATAACATAAACACTCATTTCATCCCTTAACGATTTTGTTACATTAAAAGCAACATTACAACATTCTTGAATTTTTTAAATATTTCACTGTTTTACATTTGACCCAACCAATTTCTTCATAAATGTTCCGCAGTCTAATTATTATTATTATTATTTTTATATACGGACCGAGGTCCTTTTATACAAATGTTTACAGTTCTTTACAATAGAACTGATAAAAACGAAAAGAAATATAACAAAAAAAGAAAGTATTAACCTAAAATTTACATAAAAAGGGACAAGCTCGAAACTAAACAAATACAGGTACGATATTAACAAATAATCTTGCGTAATTTTCTTTTGAATTCCTTTAACGTGCCATTAAAAAAGTCAATATTCTTATACAGTATGTTTGAGCTTGCAATAATGCGATTTAAAGGATTTATTACTCCATATGTGGGTTTGGAATTCATTGTTTGAAATCCTGCTCAAAACACGTTCAGATATGTAGGTTCAACACGTCAGGTTCAAGCTCACACATATCAAATAGACACACAATTAAAGTATGGTTGTTTCGTTACAGGCTTTTTTAGAAACTAAATGGTTGTAAGAAATTTTGACGCAGACAGCTACAGCAGCCGTCTGTTCCTGCATTGAATTCCATGTTACTGTTTCCCCGTATTTCTGTTTGACGTTGCCGAGTGATTGATTACTAGAATTCGCGTCGATCGAAAGTTTGTATACGGTAATTGAATTAGTCCCATCACCGGGTTTCACCTGCTGTCTTCGTATCGAACGTAGACCCGCTAATGGGTTACCTCATATCCACATAGCCAATATGTGCTTGAACATCCTTGTGATAAGAAAAGTCAAGCTATCGGGACACTTTAACTACCAGAAATCGATTCGAAGACAACGGTACGATCTATCCATCTAGGCCACATTTAATTAGAACTGCAAAAAATCTTTTGTATGTTATATTTATTTTGTTACAATTCTATGAAAGGAACCAACCACGTTTATGTCTCGATGGAAAGGACTGTTTCAATAAACGCGGAAACTAGCAGTCCCTATTCAAAATGTTGAACGGTTTTCGAAAAAGTGAAAAAGTCCGAAAGATAAAAAAATATCTGTGGCAAGTGTATTAGTCTCTGTAGATTTCCCAAAAATTTGTTGGTTCATACTTCCACTTCTGTGCTTCGATAAAATTGTAATTGATGCTTTCAGTGCTTAATAATGTTTACGATAGAAATATAGTACATAATTAATTTAACATGAATTTTTATGAAATACGTAGATTATAATTCCTCGACACTCTTCAAATTTTCTCATATATGAATGTCGGAAGTTCAAAGTCAATTTTTCTTTTAAAAAAAATTGTATGAACATCGAAGTAACAGCTTTAAATTTCTTCCTACACTGCCTATGCAATGAACTTTCTGCATTGTCCCAGTAATTTATAGAAAAGCTTTCTGCCTGATTGATTAAATATAGTCTTTGATTTGGTTTAGTTAATAAAATTCGAACGGAACAATTTCTTGAACGACACACAAGTCTTTTTTACCCAGTAATTTATAGAAAAGCTTTCTGCCTGATTAAATATTGTCTTTAATTTGGTTTAGTTAATAAAATTTGAACGGAACAATTTCTTGAACAGCACACAAGTATCCAGCATATGTGTGACGATATTATTGTACATTGACCGTTTTTGCATACGATAATGTCGGGAACCTGGCGATATTAAACCGTGAAACGTTGTTCGTCCGAAGATATCTTGATAATTTACCGATAATCAATGATCACGTGTCCACACTGAAATACTTGACGGGCTGATGGTAATTGCCGTACAACCTGAAACAACGCTAATTGTTATCCTGTTATTCGATCCATGGAAAAGGCGGCGTCGTGTTCGACATTCCGCAGACTGCATTGCAAGGGTAGATAATCAAGCGTCAAGCGTACAATCACACCGTGCTTCATGATTTCGTATCCCATTTCCTCCTCTGTCTGGTTCCACGTCGAAGTAGCCGGGCTAATGGAAGTCTGTCATGAAATAAACTTGTCCCTACTTATAATACACGCGGCGCGGCACCTTCCCCGTCATGCTCACAGGGAAGAAGGTATTGTGTATTAACATTGTTCAGCCCCGGGAACGTGTGCAACGCGCGACCTTAATAAACGCCCGGTATGCCGTGATGGGAATCCTTCAAATTCCAGCTTTAATCCGGTTAACGTAAGGAATTCGCGAGAGTAAACAGTTGGTGCGAGCCTTGCGCGTGTTTTTCTGTAGTAATACTTTGTCCTTTGGGAGATACGACTAGAAGTTTGCCGGGTCGGTAGTCGCTGGCTTTGCCCTTATCTATCGTAAAAGTGTGGAAAACTTACGACTTTCCTACGTTATTTCCTTTTTCTTTCCTTTTTTTTGCCTTTACGCAACGGCGGAGGATGGTAATCAGCAGGCTCTGCGAATTTTATGGGCTTATATTTTCTGACAATTTTTTGAACATTATATGGCGACCACTATTATAGCGGTCGCCAAGAGATTCTGCACCTCGGGTTAAAAAGGAGCACCGCAAAAATTAACTTTGACTCCTTTTTCAAGGTGAAAAAGTCCCCGAGGTGAGTTGTTCCGATCATTATTTATAAAAACGGAGAAGAAATAAATCAATTAAATAATTGCAGGTTTTTCTTAGAAAAAAAAATGAGAACTTTACAAAGTGGCGCAACGCAAGTAACTTTAATACACACTAATTTAAGCTGGAAGTGTCAAAGTTATATTCGTTTCCCGGATACCTACTAGAAAATTGAATTAAAAAGAACGAGAATACAATAACTGGTACTTGAAAGTTACAGGCGGAGGCAGAGTTAATTAATGCAACTTCGGAACTTCTTCGCTTCAACGAACGTTTCAAGTCGCAACTGTCTATGTGCCAACTTTAGTATGTACCATATTATATTTTATTCCACATAGAATATATTCTCTACAAAATTACCAATACAAATTTTCTTTTATATCACTTCGAACGAAGTATTTTTACTATTTTTCATTTGAAATACTTCATATTTCATGTTTAGTTTCATCAATCTAGAGTATCATCGATAAAGCGTTTTGGTTTGAACAGAAAATAAGATTTTATAGTATATGTTATACGTGTTTTACATAAAGTCTATTCGACAATTATCACAAAGTCCAACAAATATTTACGCGTTTCTTTTTAAATGAAATCGATTCGCTGGTAGTCAATGTATGTATATTTAAGCATTAAAATATAGGTAGCCGTACAAAAATATAATTTTTCTTTTCTCTTCTACATTTTTGGGGATAAAGACGTTTTAGTCACTGTAACTCTAAACAAAATGATACGACAAGGAGTCAAAAAGAAAATAAGATTACATTGTATGTCCCACGAGGTGAACAGAACAACTCTTTTTAAAGACTATTTTGAGACGGACTTATAATAGTTTATCGAGGCGGTCTGCCGAAGTCAATGCCTTCGAGTAGTTGATTTTGGACAGACAGGAGTTCACAAAGGATGTGTATTCATGTAAATGCATATGTATGTAAGTAGGTATGTATATGCAGCGCGGCGAGGAACGGCATGGCCGGCCGCGGTCGTGGCCGTCTGGCGTTTGCACGGCGTATTATAGAGGACAGTCAAGATACCCATAGATATGGTATTTTATATTCCTCCCCATGTCTCGATCCGTCTGGGCTGGACATAAGCGAACTTGTCTGTAGATCGTGTGTAGATAGTTGTAGACTTTCGAAACGGTATTGTCTCGTCGACAGGGTAAGATGTGTTATTCATCAGCGTTTAAACCTAGACCTTGCACTTTCTTTACAAATTTTTTGAATGATTGTTATGGCGGTATCATTCCTTTGAACGTCAATTTCCACTTATTGACAGAAGAATTTCAAATACGACCCTCCGATAATATTATATTTATTTAAGCTTTCCGACGTCACCTGCTCGATGCTCGATGCGATGGAACACGTCTGTGCTGTTCGTATTTGACTATAGGACCACGATTAACGATGTATTTATGGAACATTTTTATTAAACAAAAATTAAACCGACTTCGAAAAACCACACTAAAATGTATGAAATAATTTCCATTTAATTTATGTGAATACACACGAACTTAAATACAATATAATCTTTTCGAAGGCTGAGCAAAAATTAAAAATTCTCCAATTGACAGATGTTGCTGATTATGATTTCATTGGAATATGATGGACTTGGAAATCAGTAGGTGGGAAGAGAAGATACATTCATATGTGAAAGCATGTAGAAGAATTCAAGGATTTTCGTAATTTCCAGTGTCGAAAATTTTCAATTCTGCACCGCCTGCGAAAAGATTGTATTTTATTCAAGTTCGTGTGTATTCACATAAATTAAATGGCAATTATTTCATACTCTTTAGTGCATTTTTTTCAGTGCGTTTTTTCAAAGTCGGTTTAATTTTTATTTATAAAATTTTTTTATTTCACACTTTTTAGTGGAACGAGTAGAATTTGTAGAACACCGTATTTCTCGGTCTTATTGGTTATTTGCAATAAAAACCTTTTCAAGGTACTAATCGGGAGACATACCCTACAAAATTTAGGTTTCGTCCTGATTGGTCCATCTATCTCGGAGTAATCGTTGAAATAATTCATTTTTCGCAAATAAAATCGTAAGGAATAAAAAAATGCAAAATTTTTTCTCACGGTACCGCGCCGGGGACATACTCTACAAGATGCAAAAGATTTCGTTCCGATTGGTCCATCCATCTCGACGTAATCGGTGAACATACATAGAAAAAAAAAGCGAAAAAAGGGCACATAGATCGAATTGAGTAACCTCCTTTTTCGAAGTCGGTTAAAAACATCTTCACCGATGATATTTACAGAAAATAGAAGATTAATCAGTTTTGTATTAATCGAGACTCGCCGGATGACCGAGAACTGTACAGAAAAACTAAAAATGTAATTTATATACAGAACAGGTATTCCATCCGACAGGAAATGCATTCTTCCTTACGATGCGGTGCGGTGCGGTGCGGGGGCGCAAGAATTTATATTACATACATAGGTGCATCGCTAACTACTGGTTTCATACGACAGTATATTTTTCTACAATGTGAAATGATGGAAAATGTACCTATATATAAAATAATTTAACCTGAATACATTTTTAGTTATCAAGTAAACAGAAAATTTTTCTTTCCATTATTTATTTATCGATGCCGTAGACCATGTTTGGTTTATTTGA
The DNA here is from genome assembly GCA_028455765.1 of Lasioglossum oenotherae. NCBI lineage: Eukaryota > Metazoa > Arthropoda > Insecta > Hymenoptera > Halictidae > Lasioglossum > Lasioglossum oenotherae. The sequence continues at coordinate 3,419,928 of CM052287.1, read as the reverse complement.
GGATAGCGATTGAGGAGCAGTTCAAACAAGTGTTCTCGTTCTTTCATATTTTTGATAAGTACACGTGTAATTTGTAGTTTCTCTCTTCCGCTTCGCGTTCTTTACAAATGTACGTCCAATAGGGTATTTATTTGCTAGCTAACAGTGTTGTCAATGTTTACACTATTCGCTCTACCAACATTTAATTTGTCCGATCGAATACCTCTTTCCCTCGGCAGTGAAACATTTCGATGAAAGCTGTTCAAATACATACTGCAGGTTCCCACGGTGAATCTTTTCGAAGTACGCCTCGTTCGGTTAAAGTTTTGAACGATAAATGACACACGCGATCCTAGGGCAAATTATTTCCGCGAAAAGAGTTTTGCAATCGATTTAACGGGTCATCAAAGCCCGGGACGCGGGCCCCGCGCCGGGCGGGGGAAAATGTCACGCAACGCGAGCGTCGCGCGTCGCTCGTGCAAAGGAAGTTTCGGTATCGAGCTCATCTTTCGTTCATATTAGAATTCCGTCCGGTTTTCTAGCCGCGATTTCACTGTTCACGGGTATGAACTTCGCTGGGGCGAGATCACGTTACATACATCGTTCCAACAACCATGCGCGTTTTCCGCAATTATTTCCCGGAGAAAGTTTCCGGAAGGGGATGAATCTTTTCGTATCTCCCCTAACCAGCGAGATTGTCCCTGTACACTGCCGCGATACCGTACGTTGTTTCAGAACAACGAGGGGAGGAAACTTGGCGAATATTTCACGCGGTGGCTTGAAAAATTACATCGCTCCTCTTATTTGAAAAATGTGTCTGCGGTGAATGCTTAATGTGTTGTTCGAAATACATGACATTTCGAATGCCCGGAGATGTCCTCGCAATTCACTGGTTTCCAGTTTTTTCATACATGTTCGCATAGTCCGGAAAATCTGGAAAAAAATGGTTACGATAAGAAACAACTAACAGGATAGTATAAACGTGATACTCTGTAAACTTCAGTATGAAATCGGCAAAAATTCGAAAATAATTTACTATCATGTGTGCTACATATTGAGTAGAACGTTCATGAGTTTCTTTGTAATTTTTTGTTTAGCAAACCAGGAAGAGATAATTCATTAAACCGTGCTCGCTGAAATTGGCACAGACAAGGCAGAGGCTTTTCTTTGAAAATAAATTTCCGACTGCTCCCAATACATATAAATTACGTACATTGTCCAGATATTGAAGTATTAAACTTAGGAAAATTTATTTCTAATTGCCAATATTTTCTATTTAATCACAGAATACAAAATAATTTCGAAAATAGTACAATTTCTCCTAAACTGATCGCAAATGTTTGAATGCGCCACTTCGACAAAACTGTTTGGAATTATATCTTGAATTCTCTGTTGAACGTAACGTAATTTTAAGGGGCGTACTTCTCCAATTGCTGAAAATTACAAACAAATTAAGCTCTGAGAAATTGAATTGGAATGCCTGGAATACTCCCTCTCCCATTCAGCTCGAACTGTTTGTGGGTTTGGAAATGTGTGTGTATTCATCCTCCTCAATTCTGTAACCTATAAAGCTTTCATCCAATATTGAATATGTATACATCTATACAGCCCTCCGTGTTCTTTAATATCGTTTATGACTATTCCTTTTCATCCCTCTGAATACATTTTTATCCAGAAAAAATATATACAGACCGATATATACCCTTTTATGTATTTTCCCGTGTCTGGAAACGCTGCGGTTAGCTTCTACGCGTTTTACTAATAATTATCAATTACAAGCAAACTTTTATCTCCGAACCAGATCAAAGTGATTTAGAAACAATGATATTTAATTATTATTATTTATTTATTGCTTCAAATAAAAAGGTTTATGTATCGTATGCAATACCTGAACAGTTCTGATATAGTAAAGAATACAATTGTTAATATTTGCTAACAAGACCATTACTTTCTTCAAAACTTTAGAAATAGCTCTCAGAAAGAAGAACGTTAAAAATAAAATTTATACACACAACAGAGAATTTTAGTAAATTCGATAAACGGTCTTCTTTTTAACCAACTTTTTTTTAGTTAATTTAGTGCACTGTTAGTTCAAATTGGAAAATAAACTTAAAATTTGGATTTAGCTCCATGCTTATTGAGTTTCGAAGATATTTTTTACGTACAAAAAAACTGCAATGTTTAAAGCTTTGAGATTCTGACAAAATTATACTGTTTTTGTACTGATCATTTCAGCATCAGGGTAAACTGATACCCCGACAGTTCAATTAACGAGTATTTAGGTTATATTCAGAATAACGGAAATTGTATTGGAGAATATGTCCGATGTAAAATTATCTGCAAAAACCTATGTATGTGTATCCCTAAATTGATGTGTCAATTTATCCCTAAATTTATGCCAGTTAGAGTTTTCAACCGTTCTTCTCGTTTTCAATAATCCAGCTCAATATAGAAGAATGTTATAAGTAGACTGCGGATTTTATGCATTTATGACAAAAATGAGTACGCACAATTTAAAACAGTGGAGGTATTAAAAAGATTTATGGCCACCAGTGTATTCGGTTCACTTTAACAAGATAATTAAAAGAAGAGTGACATTTTTATTTGGCTCCTGTGTCTTCCAATCAACGCAAACATTTTTTATTTTGCATAAAGATCCGCAGTCTAATTATTACTGTATTAACACGGTCGTCGCCCAGCGTGAATTGGTCGAGTTTCTCACGAGACCCAAATCCAATAATAGTCGGAGCGCGAGCTCTAGCACTAATTCTTTCTGTTTTTTTACCACGCACTCGAGGTAAAAATTCTAAATTTGTAGAATAATGCCTCATGGAAGCGTCATTACAATCTTAACAATCATGAACTAAAAATATTAGAACCCGTCACATTGACGGGTCCCGTAAATCTAGTGTGAAGAACGTCTTTCACCTAATATTTCTTCTGCAATAACCGGGTATTTGATGCTGATCCTAAATCGCGGCTTCGATCGGCACTCGATTATGACTCACCTGCATGCGATGGCCGTCGGTGTAGGTGGCAACAACGGAAGAGAACGTGGAAGAGTAAGAGAGAGAGAGAGAGGAGGGGGAGTGAGGAGGATCAAGGGGGAAGAAGGAAGTGAAGAAGAGGTTCTAAACGAATCACCGACGGAACACGTAAAAACTATCGTATTACCGGCGAACAGTAAGAGTTCACGTGGGTATCCCTGTTAATGACGAGCACGTTGCTCCATTACACCGGTGTCGGTCTCGTTCATTCACCCCGGTGCTGTCTCGATATCGAAATCGCGTTATCGATACCGCTGCCATCACCGTCACCGCCGCCGCCGCTACCGCCGCCGCCGCGCCGCTGCCACCCTCGCCGCTCTGATTTCGTGGTAACATCGATCCGCGCATCGATTGTTCTTCGGACCACCCTGCTAGTATGCAAACGAGCAGGATATCGCGCAGTCACAGGATTTCCCCGAGTAGTTCACTTGCATTTTTTCTTCTTGCACCGGTGCGGTGCGGTGCGGCGATCGTGTAACGAGAAAGTTCTGATTCCGTGGCACTGGTGATTATCAGTCATCATTTCGTGCACTCTATACAGAATAATTATTTCCACCGTCCCTCGGCGCCGCACCGCGTCGTTGCCTCGCAGCTCGCTGGCTAAATGTACCAACTGCACTGACACACCGGAAACTTTCTGACAGTGGGAACAGTTTCACCGATCCGTTCGTTGAAAGCTGGGAGGACGATTTTTTCAACGGTTTACACGGTTCAACATTTAAACACAATTTAGAGTACGGGGATTCCGAACGTTCTCACCGAATACTAAGGATAACATACATAGAGGGAAGTTTAATGCAGGCGAATACGCGAAAATTACGGAAACCATGAATCGATTATATTCGGTACAGTAAATTCGATCGAAAATTTATTTTACAAAATTGTGTACGTATGTATTTTACACGGCAGTAAACGTACAATAAGTAAAAAACAAATTGTTTGAAAAGTATGTTCACTTACTGCTGCAGATAATACACGTAACAGTCTTTTTAAACAATTTTTTTTTAACGAGGATTCTCTTAAAATGTTGGCGATATTTTCCTGAGGAAGCTAAATCCTGACGCGTCTACTTGGTCTAAGTTACCGACCGCCTCCTTTCGTTCCACGAAGGTGAACAAGACAGCGAGAGACAACGCGGAGGAGGCGGAAGATCATCTTGCGTCTTGCGTCGGTACACCGTCTCCGGGCGTGGGAGGCCAAGGAAAGAGGCACCGAGCCTCGTAATATGCGAGCTAAACCAATGCGTTTTAACAGGCTGCCATGCTATCCTCTAATGCCCTTGCAATTGCATAAGAATCGCGAGCACTATGCGCGCGCGAATGCCAATAGACCGGCCTACGAAACCCCGGGTTGTATACAATGACTCATGAAAAGCATTCAAACGTTCCTAATCGAATGCGTTATGGATCACGACTTCTACAGTCAGGATGTCAGGAACACAACGGACACCGTATTATTGTAATTTGTTCCTTTTTATTTGGTAGATGAATAAAGTCATATTCATCAAATAATCGTAAATGAAATTTCCTGCGTATAAGTATGTAGTGTAGTACATCGTAAAAACGCTGTTTCCGTTTACTTGATTCAGTTGATAAAATTAACCCTTTGCACTCAGAGCTATTTTATCTCGAAAATGAAACATCTCTTCCAACCCAGAATAATTCTATTCCATATGATTTTTTTCATTTTATGGATATGAAATTGATACAGTATAATACCTCGTACAATATTTAAATGTTTAGCTATTGGTTAGATCCCAACATACATATTTAATCAACTTGTAATGATCTCGAAATTTTTTGCAAAATTTTGCAAAAAAATGACAGAGAAATTACGTAATTTCAAACGTAATTTCTCTGTTATAGCAAGTATGTTAAAAAAAATGGTTTTATTGAGTATCTCCATGGTATTTTTCACTTTCACATATATATTGTATTCTAAGTATTTTTCAGACGCAATAGTTTTCTCGTGAAAAAGATCCACATCAGGATCGAAACGTCGAGGTTTTAAGTAATTTCCAAAATTGCTGTTGTTTTCATCATTGATCGAACCTGTGCGCCGAGATCATTACAAGTTGATTACCAAAATTACGATCGATAATCATATTTAATTTATACATATTTAATAATCTGGACAATATTTTTAGAACATTTAGAAAGCAATACAAACCTTGTATACATGCCAATATGAGAAAGTTCATTTATCGACAAAATGTCACTCGATTTTCCAATCCGAGCCACTGTGTCTTTCAATAATTCTATTTTGAAAAAACAAAGAACTTTTTCGAAATTAGCTGAAGGGTATAACAAGAAATAATTCACTTACAGTAAACGAACGTATCGTACAACATAGACGTAAAAGGTTTAGAGAGAACGGAAAACGAAGGGATAAAGGACACCGAAATAAAAAAGAAATTGACGAAGACCGAAAGCGACGCGACGTTTCGACACCCACGCGTGCCGTCTTAATTACAACAGGCCTGACGGCCGGTTTTACGATTACACCAGTCCGAGTGGTTCCAGTGCCGGCTTATTTCCCTTTATAGCCAACGTGAAAAAGTAATTAGAACGTTGAGCCGCAGAAGCTTGATGAGAGATGCGAACGATAACCTGAATGACGATCATGTATGGAAATGTTTCTGCCATTGCTGAATCGGGATCAACGCTTATTGCCTTGCCATTTTGACTTGCAATTAGTTGCATGTGTGTGAATAACGAGCATCGAATTCGCCTTGTAACGAATATCTCGTAGAACGTACAAAACAGCTTATTATTTTCATCGTGACGGAATATTAACAGGACGCTTTTTAGAGTAAACTCGTAGATTCGCAAGCTCCATTGCAGAACGAATTACACATCGCAACATTTCACGGTGTTATGTGCAATATTCCTGTAGCTGCTCAAATTGAATACTAAAATGAAGATTTACAGGTGCAAATAAATTATTTTATTTGACTACCACTGTACTAAATTGTTCATTACTAATATACAGGGTGAGGTATTTAAAAAAGACTACCCGAAGACATTTCTGGAAATATCTCGGGAACTAATAACTTTTTGCCATGATACCACAATAATTTGTTACATGGAATCAACAGAGGCATCGAACAATAGAATATTTGTATTCAGAACCAGAGTTGTGCTAATTTAAATGCATTGTGATTGAATTACGTAATTGAATATCATTGTATTTTATATACACAGTATTAATTGAATTGCTAATTACGCGAATCATCGGTGTAATCGAAATACAACGTAATTGAAATATAATACATATAATGTACATTATTATTAATGTGTACATTACTCGCTTAACGTGAACGATGTCTTTCATTTTTATCCGTGTTCCGTTTCGCATTCACAGACAACTCAATTTTATGTTTAGGAGAATGAATTATGTTTATGGAAATGCAGCGATCTTAGTGACAAGATGTTTGAGCAACGAGTATTCATTAAAATTCATTTGAAACTTGCCAAGAATTGCCATCAGAGAATATGCATAATCGCATAAGTGATTAGTGCCGTAATAATAATATTAAAATAAAGTACGATCGAAGCACGATACCGCTATAAAAATCAATTTATATTTTGCTCCAGCTTGTTGCAACTGAGGTAGAGAATTTTGATTTTGCATAAATATCCGCAGTCTAGTGATTGATTAATGATTACCGATATGTACCCGTTGCAATGGAAAAGTTCGCGCGTCATCAGTGACTGTCGCGGGCGACGACGAACACGTTGCTGTTCGCATGGGAACCGGAAAACTGAAAAAGCTGTTGCCTGTTACAGGTGAAAAAAGTGTGCGGTCGTCCGGAACTGCAGCCGAAGAACGAAGGAACCGTTACGCCTTCGGATCCAGCTGCAACAGAGAAATTGGCGGCGGGCAGCCTCGAGATACACGCAGCTGCGACTCCTGTCACGCATAGAACATTACCGACGCAGTTGCACGTGCAGCTGGGTAATTTCTTGGCCAGTGTCGTCCGGTCTCGGACCTTCTATGGTACTCTGGCCGACACGATCTGCGAGGAATATCCCGACAAACGATGTTGGAATGGCGAGCACGTCGGAGAGTGAGTACACTTGCCATTTTATTCCGCGGTTTCCAACAAACTGCCGGTAGTCCGTAAATTATCGCGACGAAAGCCTCACTGGTGCCCATACGTTTAAGCTTTTCGCGAGCGGAAGTATTAAAATCATATTCAAATACGTACCAGAGTTTTACGAGCCGCGATGCTTTTAACGCCGCCCACTCTCCTTGGAGAACTTTGCTCGAACCATGCACGACGACGCCGCGTCGTCGACCGTCTCCTACATACTGAATTTTTCGAAGAATTCAGGACACAGAATCGCAAAGCGTATTCCCGTCCGAGAGGCGTTGCAAAAATGAATCTTTAAGTCACGGCATTCACACGAGGCGCTCGGTTGTTTCAAGAGATACGAACATTCTGGCACATACTGGGTCGAACCCGGGTGGTTCGTTTCAAATATACGAAATTCTGAAATCGAAAGGCACTTTTCAACCATTGTATCGATATCAAAAATTTTCTACAACGTTCAATAACATCGTAATCTTTAACTTCGAATTAATTCAATATTCATTGATGCTTAAATCAGCGGCTGTGCGAAAAATGTATTTTTTGTTTCCGTGTAGGTGAAATAGAATCAAGAATAATCTCATTGTGAACACCTGCAGGGTGTTCCAAAAATGTTGTACCTCCTTGAAAGGGGTGTGCTATGTTTCGCTTGAGACATGCCAAGGTCACCGTTATGAACGACATTTCGCTTTCAAGCTTCACAACTTCCAAATTTTTCAACCATTGTATTGGTATCCAAAATTTTCTACAACGTTCAATAACATCGTAATCTTCAACTTCGAATTAATTCAATATTTATTGATGCTTAAATTAGCGGCTGTACGAAAAATGTATTTTCTGTATGCGTGAAGGTGAAATAGAATCAAGAATAATCTCATTGTGAACACCTGCAGGGTGTTCCAAAAATGTTGTACCTCCTTGAAAGGAGTGTGCTATGTTTCGCTTGAGACATGTCAAGGTCACCGTTATGACATTTCCCTTTAAAGCTTCACAACTTCCAAAAACTTTTCAACCATTGTATTGGTATCCAAAATTTTCTGCAACGTTCAATAACATCGTAATCTTTAACTTCGAATTAATTCAATATTTATTGATGCTTAAATTAGCGGCTGTGCGAAAAATGTATTTTCTGTTTGCGTGATGGTGAAACAGAATCACGAATAATCCACATTATGAACACATGCAGGATGTCCCAAAAATGTTGTACATCCTTGAAAGGCGTGTGCTATGTTTCGCTTGAAACATGTCAAGGTCACCATTATGACATTTCCCTTTAAAGCTTCACAACTTCCAAAAACTTTTCAGCCATTGTATTGGTATCCAAAATTTTCTGCAACGTTCAATAACATCGTAATCTTCAACTTCGAATTAATTCAATATTTATTGATGCTTAAATTAGCGGCTGTGCGAAAAATGTATTTTCTGTTTGCGTGAAGGTGAAATAGAATCATGAATAATATCATTGTGAACACATGCAGGGTGGCCGAGAAATGTCCGAAATGTCCTGTGCTATGTTTCGCTTGAAACATGCCAAGGTGACCATTCTGAAGAACATTTCCCTTTAAAGCTTCACAATTTCCAAAAACTTCGAAGAGGAATGTTGTTCGGAATGGTGAGCTTGACATATTTCAACGTGATGGTATGAAAAATTTCAATTGTTTAAAGAATTATACAAAATAATAACACGGTCAGTACCTGCACTGCCTGTTTGCGTTGCTTCAACGCTTTCTTTCTCATTGTCCCAAAAACGCGAGGCATCCAACGAACGGTAGTAGGTTAAGGTTGAAGCAACGAAACGACTTAATTGTGCGCCACTGTATTATGCAGTGATAACACGTTGGCTAGGCAAAGAGGCGCATGGGAGGTGATAGGCATTTAATAGTACTATTAATATTTAGAGACCAATAGCTCCATCCACTGTGACACGTATTTCGCGTCTACAAATCGGATTGCGTGACGAAGAGAGCGCACACACAGAGGGGGAGTGGACTACGAAAATGTCAAAGACGGGGTCAAGCGGAACGGACGAGGTACACCTCTCATGCCTGTATGCCTAGCCAACTCTGTCATCTCTGCGCAATACGCACTCCGCAGACTACGGTGCAGCGCGGCGTAGAGTACTACGCCGCAAGAGGGCCTGTCAACGAGGTTTAACAGCCCCTAACGTGCGCGCGTGTTAGAAAATAGGTTGAAACGCTGAGCGTCGCAAGGCCGAAACTGATCACCTGAACCTGAAGGATAGTAACCTTACAACTGGCAAAGCGGACATGGTCAAGTTACACGGGTCGATTTTGATGAAGCTTACGTGAGGGGTACACCTTGGACAAATATTCGACATCGTTCACGGTGTGATCAGTGCATTCCCCGGCACCACTATAAATATTTCGATACCAACTATAAATATTAGAATTGGAACAACAACTAATGACCTGTAACTAAGTATCATAGCTCAACGTATTTGAAAAAATTATGTTATCTATTGTTACGTCCTAAGGTGAAATATTGTTTACGATTTCTCTCGAAATTTTCTTCTGTACCAATTTCCCCATCGAAGCTCCACAATTTCGGAAAAATATGTTGACTATCCTCTACTTAACTACCTTCGAGGGTGATCTTCGCTTCTTCAATGTGGGCGATGGCCGGTAAAAAAGTATACGCGTCGAATATTTTTTTGAAATACAGGTCTCTCACATAAGCAACATAAAAATCAGCTTGTACATATAACTTGAACATGTTCGCTCGTAAGATAGGCTACGCGAAGGGTGTACGCAGCGTCGCGTCGTACATAGACCAATAAGTAAAACCTCTCTACGATGATACACCCACTATACAACCCCATAGTCAGCAACCCCATGTATAACCGAGTTAAGGTCATAGCATGAAGGAGTTTTCAGGGAAGTCGTTAGTTCTAACGACAGTCAGTCTTCCCTTGATAGCTACCGCAAACTACTGTCTGCAACGACAGTATAACAACAGAAACGTGAGTGGTTGGAAATAGCTCTTTACTACCTCCGGTTCGTAATTGTGTATAAAACAATACAATGATGCCCGGTATGCACAACAACGCATGTACATAATGATCCTGATATAAATCTAATCTTGTTAAATATTCCATGCTCTTTCGATTAGTAATACATACATAGTTATTGGTAAACTTGTCGATGTGCTACCTCCTCTCTGTTCTCAATGAGTTTTAGATAAATATGTCGTCAAGTTCATCATTCTGAACAACGTTTCCCGTTAATTTTTTGACTGTCGGCTTTATTTCACGAGATGTTCGCAGAAGACTTTACTTGTAAATCAGTGGGGTTGAATTTCCTTTTCAAATTTTTGCAATTTGTATTCAACTGAAAACGAGAAAGAACATGAAATAGCAATAGATTTGCAAGTTACATCAGATGGAAACACGAACACTTACATTAAACTTTTGAATGCTACATAAATACAGGAAATACATACAGACATTGTCACATTTAAGTGTATGTATCGTAAATGGTCCAATACGTGTTAAGATATTGGAGCTATAAAAAAGTGTTTAAACATGTGGTATAAACGATTTTTTTTGTCAGTGAAAATTAAGAGTAAATGATGTGAAAGCCATTAACACTTTACCTACCGAAAGCCTATTAAAAGGATTTTCAATAATTGTGCTGTACCAAAAGAAAACATAGAAAGTTTCTTTTACATTACAATCTTAAATGAAAATACTAGATGACGTTATTGATGGTGATTTTGTGGTTCACAATGAAAATTGCTGTCACTGTTGAGGGTTCCACTAAAAAGTATTTAGCCATGAACCATAGATTTTTCAAAATTATGCAATAATCGGTCGGTAATGTGTTAAAAAATGTTTACAACACTGTAGCGAGTGCCGCGAAAAATTTAACAAGGTGCCATATAATATAATTCGGTACAGTATACCATAAGTTAATGAGATTAAGGTCTTAGGTATACGCAGTGGATTTTCAAACTTCATTTTTTCGCAGACTAAGCCTGGGATGAAAGCTAAATATTATTTATTTTTCAAGAAACATTCTATTGTACAAGAAACATCGTACAAATAAAATTATAGAACTCCCGTCTTCTTTCTGACGGAAAAGAATCATCATGTACATGTATGACGTTGAAAGTTCAATATATCAAAAACTCGTACAGTTCTGTGTCTACTATTCCGCTTCAAGACTCGTTTCGTTGAGCGTAACGCGTATTCTACAAAAGAGAATGTTTTTTCTCCCGCGTAAATTGAGGCGCAACGCGCGAATGTTATTTAAGAGAACAGCTATCCGGACGTCACGAGTGACAAGCATGAATATCAAACGTGTGCAAATTCGGTACAGGAAGCTGTCAGCCAAGTATACATAGAGAGAAACGCGAGAAACGCACGCTCGAGAATGTGCGGAGAACCGAGTACATATGTGCAATATTTCACCCTCGACAAAGAAAATTTTTGTTGGTAGCAAAGCTGCGAACACTAAAATAGAAGATAGAAGTTGTGCCGAGATGATACAGACACATTTTGACGGAGTCTTTTAATTACTAACGAACGGTAATTATTGCGAATCATTGACAAATTGATTTTGCATTTTCAGACGCAAAATTCTCTTGAAGATGATCCATACTTGGATCGAAACGTTGAGAAAAATCTTTTAAATTGCAAAATTGCTTCCCTTTGATTTTGGATCGAACCTGTGCGCACATAACATAAACTAATTTTTATTAATTCGTTACGATCGACAAAACGGAATATTTATCATGGCGGAAATTACACACATAATGAAGGTTCCTTTGCGTAGTACAATACTCAGTATTTTACAGACGCAAAATTCTCTTGAAGATGTTCCATACTTGGATCGGAACGTTGAAAAAAATCTTTTAACCCGGCGTTGGTAAGGTGGGGTCTCACAGACCCCCCGAAATAATATATTGTATTATAGAAATGAATACCTTTTTCATAAATATAAGATTAGATATTGCTTAAGAGGCTTGTAATTTGTCAGAGTAAAAACGCAGATCCACGAAATTAAATTTTTATTATACAAAAATACTTAACAACTGTCACGCGTTGTTGCAATGTTACGATCAATCCAAAATCTCCGGAGTCTGTGAGACCCCACCTAACTAACGCCGGGTTAAATTGCAAGATTGCTTTGTTTTGATTTTGGATCGCACCTGTGCGCCGATAACATAAACTAACTTATAGAGAGTTCGAATTCCATCAATCAAGGTTCGAACCTGTTTGCGAGGTACTTGATCCCACCCCTAGTATAATTGTTACGAAATCGTATAATCGTCGTTCAATGGTTGAAGCTCGAATGAAGGTCCTTAGCTCGATGAACACTTCGGCCAGGGACGCGTGGGCCGTGGGCGACAAATCTAGGAGAGCAGGAGAGGAGAGTCGCGAAATGCGGCGCGCGGCGATAGGAAAGGGCGAGATGAAACGCCAGGGAAGGGGAGAATGCTATGACAGCGAAGAGAATAAGAGAGGATGGAGAGAATCGGAGTAGCCTGTGAGACGCCGAACCGCCAAAGAGTCTGGCAACGCAACGGGAGCAAATGGGCGCCACGATGTCGCCCACTTTTCTCTCGGTGTTGTTCCTACACTTGTATGTATGTATGTATGTATACGTGCAGGAAGTTGTACGTGTACCGACGACGGCAAAGAGGAACAGAGGAGAGCAACGGAACTGAAAGAGATGTAGCGCGGGGGCTGATGCGTTTGCCACGAACATGGCCAAACGTCTCGGCGGCTACGAGGTCACCATGTCGCAACATTCTCTATGCTATTTTTCGCTCGTCCGACGTCTTCGTCCCTCCTTCCACCAACCATCGCACTCTACTTCTATCAATTGCGTTTTATGTTACGGTCGAGGGATCTCCCTGCTTCAGCACTCGGAAAAACTTTGGTATTACATCGGACTGTCCTCGACGAGGAGCTCTCGGCCAGTACATTAACCGGAATTACTTGGCGAATCAACGGAACCTTCAGAATGTTATGTTAGAAATTTATTATGGAAATCGATGCACGATCCTCGTATGTTTGAACACTTGTCTGGCTCTTATTTACGCTCTTGACGAAAATTTCTTTTAATTTGAATTGTATTTGATTTCTATTTCGGACCACGCCCTTGATAATGTTCTTTGCAGCAAGATTTTATTGTTACGGGCTAGCCGAATAGTCCCATAAATGTTCGGTCTGCACTTCGACTGACCATGGCAGCGCATGACATGGCGTTGAAAGCTTTTCTTAGAATGTTATTATCTTGTTGTAAAATGAATGACTCTTTGATGTTCATTTTTCTTATTCGATTGACAAATCTCTGTCTTGTAAACTGCTTTCTACGAATTGTTTAGACTTCCTAGTGAAAAGTAGCCTCGTGTTAGCACCTATCTCCACGGTCATGTTTAACACGTTCGCTGCCAAGTCATTCATGTTCGAGTGACGAAATGGTTTCTCGAGATCTAAATGTGCTAAATTTGTTTAAGGAAAAGTGTAATGAAGAAGAAAAATCTGAAATTCACGATTTTAGTTTTATTAAATAAATTGCTTTGACCCTGCACAATTTCGTAATCTCTGAAGGGGTAAGTTCACGAGTTTTGGACATTATGAATATATATAAAAAATGACACAATCTGTGCAATTGCATAGATATGTATGTACATATGTTTAGTGGCTTGCACTTATAAATTAGTTCATCGGTGGTTTTCTCTTGCTCATTTGTTCACTAAATACGAATTTTTTATTGTAATTTGAAAACGTCATGTTAAAAGTAGGATAATAGTATAAAGACGCAAAATAAGCAGTTGCACGCTAAAACTTGACCAAATGTTTTTCATTTACGAGATTTAAACATTGTTCTATCTTTCGCTTTTCGAGATTTTAGCTCATTTGTTTGTTGGTTTGAGTATTTTGCATATTTTCACTAAAAGAATCTGATCCATTATATCATTTCCAACCATTCCTTCGCTATTGTGGAAACTTATTCATGATATCTCTTTTTAGGATACCAGGCCACATCCATTTATTCACATTTCCTTCAACAAAACGCAAATCAGTGTGTCTGCCGCCAACCTGTATTCCCAAACTGTAACGGACACGCCATTTTTTCTTAATTTCACGAATGATATTTTGCATACTAACTTTGCATTAGGCTTCCTCCAAACTGTGGTTTATTTATTTGAACCGCAAATAATGAGTTTATCGTTATCCGGAGAAAATGCTTCGTTTAAAAGGTAGAATTCATCGTCATACATCTTCCTCCCGCGAATGTATAGTTTTACTTCATGCTATCTGTCGACGAGCTTAATCGTTACTTACATTACTTATATTGTATTATATTGCACAATTCGTTACGACGATCGTCTTTCTAAAAAATAGCTTGCAAAATAGCGATCACTGTCGCTAAAAATTAAAATTTACGTTAAAACAGCTCACAGACTACTCTAATGTTAGCAACTTTAATTTAGGTGTTCTGTTTTTTCGTGAATATGACGATCCTTATGCAAATTATACATATATATCCGGTATTATACATAAATACATACAATATATTCCTTCGAATGATCTATTTCTGACGAAATTAAGTTTCCACTTTTCTCCGGCTAATTAACATTAATCAAAATTCGCTATGCGCTGTGTCAAAGTTCAGAGCTTTTTCATCTCTTCTGACAATTAGTTTGACCCTGTTTACCTCTCGAAATTGTCATCTCCTATTAATAATAGATACCGTGGAAGGAGATTATCCGGACAGCGCGCAAAAGTATCATTCGTTATTAATGGAAAAGTGTCCGAGGATTGGAACCAACTAATCGTGAGTCCATACATAACGTGCCAACGTAATTTTATCATTCCAACTTTTGCGTTTCTAGTTCAATCTTCTGAAAGCTACTTATATTCATACCATAGTTGGTGAAAATCCGTGATAATGTGTAATATGTCACCGAGGATATATCCAAGCTCCTTATTTTCGTATTTCACCGCGTATTAACCTATTTTGCGTGTGTTATTCTCCGTCGTTTTCCGTTTTCCGTTTTGTTTGACCTGGTTGCCAGACTTTTCGGGCATTCAACGTCCTATATACCGGCATTTATTGATGACCCTTTTTGGTCGTCTTTCAATTACGTCAAATCGCAGCATCCGCAATGCAGCTCCTTTATTTGCGCTCGCAGATTTCAGTATTTATCAAAAAACCTTTTACACAAGTCACAATCATAATTACGCTAAATTGGCAAATATGACGATTGAGTCTCTGTTAATTTTGTTTATCTGTGACCCCTCAAATCGAACAGGGCTAATTATATACTAAATAAACATATTGGGGATGTGTTAACTTTTATTTCAGAACGCTGCTTTTCTAAAATGGTATTATTAGAATGATTTAGATCAAACTTGATCGATTCAAATATGATTCATTGGAAAATCTCTAATCGCAGTTAATTGTTATAAAAAATTAAAATAATCTTCAACAGGAATACACTTACCGAATATTTTTAATTTCACTAACAGCTTTAAACATTGTCTGTGACATTACTTATGGGGCCTTCTAACATCTCAAAAACAGTTCAAGTTGTTTAATCCAATTTCAAAAAAGGTTATTTTGTTCATAACTACTGTATGTCCTTCGTTGTCCAAGATAGGTTTTTCGTGGCCTCGAAGTCACCGAATTGTTCGAAAAGAAACTGTGAATGTAGCACAGTAGTTGTAACGACGTGGCCTACATACTTTTTATCAACCGAAGCAACCGAAGCGTTAAGTAAACAACCGGTAACGTGGATCTTCCGCTTTTCTTGCAAAAATTAATCAATTTCACGCCTCGCGTCTGAACGGTAATCGTCATGAACTTAATTAATTTTATTGTTCGTGTACGATCAGAAGAAACCGGCCCGCCGAGAGGGCTCTCCTCCCCTCTCTCTCTCTCTCTCTCTCCCAGAAGTGTCTTTCAGCGTTTTCTTGTTTTTGAGTCTGCTCTCGTGTCTGTTTCGTCGTTTGTTTTTGTTCACTTTTCCGTCCTCGGCGCTATTACTCATCCTCACTTTCTGAACGCTTTCCATTAAAAACCTGTATAGTATCCGGCCTCGTCAGCACACATACCCTTGTCGTCCGGGTTCTCGACGTCGTGATTCAACAGATTTCGCACACTCTTACGCCCGATTACAGGATTGACAGCGTAAGTTTTTAATTGAACCCGGTCGGACGATTTAATAGGACGAAACAGCTTAATGACACGAGTTTCCTGAGAGAGCCGAGAACGGTAGCAATCCGCCATCGCCGTTTCGAATTTTTTCGAAGAATAGCCTACCCTACCCGGCCGATTATCTTCATAATTGTCCTCGCGAGCAGAGTATTTCAGGATTGATCACTGGCGTCCAGCTTCCGCCAACCGATTCGCGTTTCACCGCGCTGGCTCCTCCTGCATACATGAATGAATCATTCCCTGAGAAATTAGAGTAGCGCATCGATTTTTCTCCCTTGTTACGATCCTGACAATCTTCTGTAATTATTTTCGCGTCGTTAAACCCAAGAGTTGGACAGAGGTGTCCAGGATTTCTAAGGTCAGCCCAACAGGGGATCACTTTGTGACCACACAAAGGATCGAAGATGATACTTTTTCTGCTGGAATTCATTTCACTCGTCGTATTTTGCGCGAATTTTGCATCGAGACTCGACAAGTCGCAACTGTTATGCAAAAGAAAAATGTTCTACATAGATGAAGATCATCTATGATATCAGGATCGAAACGTTCAATGTTTAATTATTTGCAAAATTGCTTGTAGCTTATCATTGATCGAACCTGTGCGCCGATGTCATCACACTTTGATTATGAAAAATACGATCGATAAACATTAAATTTGATAGATGAAGAATGTCACGCGCGAGCAAAAACATAGAGTGTACATTTTCTCGAAACCGTACACATATTTTTATAATCTCGGGATTTGAAAAAACCTTTTTCTTCTATCTCGATCACAAAAGGACTGTTGTGACATAATGGAAGTGTAATCGCTCCTTTATGCATAGAAACTTTTTATCTTGACACCAAAAACGCAAGCCAGAGAAATTATTTTTGTGGCGGAAAGATAGAATTCAGAGAATACAAGGGAGCAGAAATGCCTGTTTGGACAGGAAAGTACACGAAGCAGAAACAGATTCCTCTTCTGAATCACATTCCAACAGTTTTCCTTTATACCTTCGTATAAATATACGCTCGTACAGCCTCGCTGCTTGTCACGCATATTCCCCAACGTATGTATTCCTGATCCTGATACCTGCATCTCATTGTCAGTATGTATTATCTGACGCCAGAGCTGGGTAGAATTGATAGAAACAATATTTCAAACACCATTTGTATTATATTATTAAATACATACTACACTATACCTTGTGCCATACTACTTTTGCCACTGAGTGTACAGTCTTGTTGTATAATTTTTCTATGTCTACTGTAAATTCACTGTCACATAAAAAAATAATACATATACAGTCTTTTTAGACAGTTTTTTTGGTCGCGTTATACGAGAGTCTACTTGTAGTTACAATTCTATTTGAAATAATATAACATCTCACTTGATACTATGTATTCGACACGTTCCACGGTTTCGTACGGTTGCAGGCTGTCTACGTTTCTTTGTCGAGTTCTACAACCTTTTTATCGCTGTTGAAACGTAGACCGCAATGTCTTCGTTTCGAGTGCAAGAAACCTTGTACCTTCGATTCGCTCAATAAATCCCATAACCATCTTTTATCGGAGATTATACTGCAATTTTCTTCCTAGAGAAAGAAGGGTGAAAGGGGGATTTGGAAACGAAATGTAATAGAACTGTGATGGACGGGGAAAAATGATGGAAACCGCAGAATAGATCAAAGCATTTCGATGGTTCGATATTTGTTGCTTGCATCTGCGTCGTTGAAAGGCAATACAGTATTTTATCTATAATTGTCCCCGACACGGGTCTACTCGGGGACAATTATCCGGCAGGGGTACTATTCTTTGACTTTTGCCGAACGTAGAAAACGACCGTGAAAACTTCTTTATATTTCATTATTTATTGGCGGGACTTTGACCAACATATTCGTGGCATTTTTATCATGAAAATTATACCAAATATGATATAATTCCAATTATATTTGCTTGTGTAATGAACCCCCCCCCCCCCCCCGATTACCCTGTACATTCGAATTCCCCTTATAATGTATTGACCCAAGCTTTTTCGTACGGCCATAAATAACGGGAATATTTAGGCTTCTCATTTTGAATGCTCCACCCCGTGTATCGGAGAAGCGTAGGGGAATGGGAAGGCGGTGGTTGGGAGGGAGGGAGGAGAGGAAGAAGAAGAAAGGAAGATGGCCCCGCGGAAGATCGAATTGAATTACCGTGGAGGGCGAGAAAGGCGGTTTCACTTTTCCCTCGATTGGCTACGAGGATTGAATCATGGAAGCTCGAGACTTCCTGGACGGATCGAATCTCATTTAGATTTCTACCGTGAGATACTAGACGTCGGCGTCGGTTCCGAGCTTCTCGAGCTCTATGGCACGCGAACGGCATTCCTGTCTGCGCCGTAATCGTCTGCGATTTATACAATGCTGTCCAGTCCAGCTTTCCGAGTCTCCCGGACTAGTTTGTCTCTTCCAGATAGTCTGGCGAACAGGTGGTGATTTTTTGAAATGCCCCGCATTTTATCGGGATTCCGTTCGAGATTATGTTTTGTTAGTTATCTTGTCGTTCAATTACATGTATGTACCGCATTAATAATAATCGTTGTGTACTGCTAACGCGTGGCTTCATTATTCGTTTCCCATCTTTTTTGCACACCTTCGCACACCGTGCTGTCTTCTAGTTCTTCCTCTGGGTTCGATCATGCAATTTCTTCCCCTCGCGCGTAGTATTTATTTCTTTTTTTTATCAATGCAATCTCAATCTCAACGAAGAAATTATTTTGCAAAATCTTCTTTCTGAACATGTTTAAATTTTTCTACTATTTGTACTACCACGGACATCTTACCCCGACTCCTCTCGTCTACACTTTTGTGTGCACTCACTATGAAGTTAACTTATGTAAAT
Organism: Lasioglossum oenotherae; assembly: GCA_028455765.1. Lineage (NCBI taxonomy): Eukaryota > Metazoa > Arthropoda > Insecta > Hymenoptera > Halictidae > Lasioglossum > Lasioglossum oenotherae. Next base: position 3,400,753 of record CM052287.1, on the reverse strand, counting down.
GTACGAAAGCAGATTAAAGATCTGCAGAAGACGCAATTAGTATAGTTCAGCAAAAATGGAAAATCAAGTAAAAAAAGGATCGGTAAAAAGATTCCCGAGCCCGACGATACACCAAAGATGAAAAGTTGCTTCTCGGAGAGCTACGTAGTGTCTTTCCTAAGAATATCCAAGTTTACCGAAATTGCTTTCGGGAAGCACAATATCAGTTCCATCAGATTTCCGAACAGGTTCAAGAGTTGGTACCGCATGCATCCATAGAAATGAAAAGAAAATGATAGCTGCTCCCGGTAGCTCGCCGGACTTCGCCGACGTTCCATGGTAACCCAGATTCATAGCGGCCCCGGCAGATTTTACCGAAATTTCAAAGCAAACATCAGCTTCATTAGGCGCCATTGGGAATCCCGCGTTCACCGACATTACGGGGAAGACCAGTTTCATCAGACACCCATTTCACCACTTCCCGCAGACGCGTGTTCCTTTCCTTCCCAAAGGAGCCGACGATTGCACAAATGTACGCTACCAACTAAAAGTATCCTGACGTAGATCACGGAGAGTTTTTCTGAAACGTGTTACGTATCGCTGCTCCGGAAGTATAATGAGACAACTGTAAAATTTTGTGAAATTGACTTTATTGTGTTGGCGGGCTCAAAAATGCATTCACTAGATGTTTCTAAATCGACATAATGTAAATCGAGGCTGGTATTTATTATTTTATAAATTGAAATAACTTATAAAAGTTGCAATAATAACCCACAATGTCTATAAACTACTCTCATAGAAGAATTAAACCGAATCTTCAATTTTTTTGCAGTTGTGTCATTATTAGACTGCGGATCTTTATGCGTTTATGAAGAAATTGGTTGGACGAAATAAAGAACAGTAAAATATTTTGAAAATTCAAGAATGTTGTAGTGTTGCTTTTAATGGAACAAAGTTGTTAAGGGATGAAATCAATTTTTATGTTATTCCTGCTTCCCAGAATCGATGCAAAACATTTTTATTTTGCATAAAGATCCGCATTCTAATCATTATACTTCCGGAGCAGCGATATATTGTAGTACATATGTATATAGCGAGCCACTGCGTCTACGCCAAGAAACAATATCGCATTGTTCTTTCGAGGAATATTCTAGATTCCAGATTCTAGAATATTCTTGTCAATCGTGGCGTCCCAAATGTTGCAATTTACCGACACATGCGTAACCGCGTTCAAGCAAGCGTGTACCGGATGACGCAAATCTCTTACAAATTTGTATAATATATAGATAATGTCCAATTCTGATGTAGGCTAAACAAACGATTGCCCATTCGTTTCTCACTTCGGCTAAATTCAAGCCAAAATGAGCATTCGTCGAAGCTCGGTTTATTCACCGAACGTGTGCGAATACTCGAAGAATGTTTGCTTGACTTTATAATCAAACCGCGAATGTATGAGAACGTTCGGAGTGGTTATACTCAGTTTAAACTGTGCGAATATTTGCTCGCATTTGCCGCGAACATAGTTCGGTTACCGTTTACATTAAACCTGCACGAATTTGTTGAAGTAAGTAGCAAACATTCCTAATTGAGAGTTACACATATGAGATCTTATATTAAACCAGATACACTTTCAGTTCTAATAAATTCAACCGAAAATAATACATAAATACTTCTAATCTTTCCATTGTTTGAAATGTCAGTTATTCATATTTTTCATAATGACGTGGGTCTTATATATTATTTTATTCTTTTTTATTTTATTCTTATTATTATTGTTTCTAATAATAAGACTGCGAATTTTTATGCAAAATTAAACAATCAAAATTTACATCTTATCCAAAGAATTTGCATAAATCAAACACAAAATTATGTTCTTCAATTTCTTTACACAGAAAGAGTCTATAAACAAACGACGTGCACGAACTTTAGGAAATATACCTATTCGGATGAGATTTAGCTGTTTTCTTGTAAAAATTCCCCGGTCAAAAACAATTGTTCGATACCGGAGATGAGAATGATCATTATACTGCGGATTTTATGCATTGTTCGCGAAAATGATTGGGTGTAATTACAAACAGTATAAAAATTAAAGAATTTAAAAATATCAACACATTTCTGGCAACTCAATAGAGCCACTAAAGGTAGAAATAAATGTCTAATCGGTTTCTACGTCTCGCAATTAATGCAAATAACTTTTTCAAGTTGAGTTTGAGGGCTTCGATCCTGCCCAGCACTGTACTACAGTATAACCTTGCTCGTTGCACGAAATGGTGCCCATAATCGAGCTAGTATACCGAAAGGGTAAGCAATCGTAGTGATTGCTATTAGTGATCTTCATTTGTTTCTAAGTATGCACCAAACTTCTAACAACTCGTAGTGCCAATAGCTAATGCACAATAGACGACGACCCCCGTGCAATAAACGAGATTGCAACGAGCGAGGTTCTACCGTACAAACAGTCTTGATCGATAAGACAATTGGCTTAGGCCTCGAAAGTCTGTAAGATGTTGGGTCTATTCTTGTCGCTCGTCTGCGGTTCAACGCATTCCTTATCGATCGAGTTGCGAGGCTAATTTCGTGCAAGTCACCGAATGATTGGCTCGCGAGGAAGAATAAAAAAGAGATCGTGAGAGGCAGAGGAGGAGGAGAGAGAGAGAGAGAAAGAAAAAGAGTAACCATAGGCCGGGCTGGATAGTTTTGGTGTGATGGTGGCTTAAAAAGCCGCCGCGCCGCCTCGTCGTTGATTAATAATCTCATGGGCGCAACCTGCCTTTGCACACCATACTCTTCTCCTTTCGCTTTACCTTCGTCCTTCTTTATCTCCCTTTCCCGTGCTCTATCTTTCTCCAGCTCTGTTCGTTTCACCTTCTCGCAGTTTTCTCTCTCTCTCTTTCTCTCTCTTTCTTCCTTCCTTCCTCGCGTCAACACAAGTATGTACAGCTTTCGCTCGATTTACTCTCTCACTTCTACGCGCTTGCCCACCATTCAACTCCACCATTTCATTTCTCTCGTTCCTCGCTCAAAGCTTCTTTTCTCGCCTCCACGTGCACGGTGTGTATGCACAAATACATACGAGCTTCCATTTGCCAGGATTCTCTTGAAAGCTAAATACCTACCGAGTGAGGATCATCGAGGATGATCAGTTAATTACATGGAGCGTCGCGTTAATTATGACAGAAATATACTAGACCGAGGTTTGGGTACGCTAAGTTAATGCACTCCTATTAACACGTCGGGTGCCGCGGCCGAATTAAATTATACATATCACTTACGGACAGCGTTAGAAATGAAATCATTAGTTGCTGCTTCATAGTGCAAGTGATAATCTGATACAAAGATGTGTCAGTTATACATATTCGAATGGAACATGTACAGTAAGGAACATAACTGATTCCACACACTTGAAATCAGAATAACTTTTATGTGAATAGACCAACGACTTCAATTTCTCTGTAAGGCTAGAATAAATAAGTTGAAAAAATGCATATGGTCAGAATTGTAAAAAACAATAGTAAAAATTGATTTTTACAACTCCTTTAGCTGGGGCCCAATAACGAAAATTTAAAGAATGTGTTTTGTTAACTGGTATAAAACTCTCATATGTATAATTCTGTTACTATAGTTGAATGTAAATTATTCGATGCAGGAAGTAGCCTAAAAAGGTAATTCGTTTCGTTCTGCATGTTACAAAAATGAAGTCATTATTTCGGAGATTAATATCTGTACGCGTGATGAATGCTCCTTACACAGGCTATACGAAAGTACCAAAGCGTAACCGCGTCGTTTCATAAATTTAAACTTCACCAAAGCAGAAAACATCCGCTGTGGTTTGCGCCGGTGTGCTTATCGCATAGCTAAACTGTGAGAAACTTACAAATCTGTGTTGTATCACGTTTTTACTGTCGTGTTCAGAAACAAATACGCGTTATACTCGCAAAGTAAATTGTAGAAAATTAATAAGCATGTTAAAATCATCACTAACAATTACAAATTTTTGCTTTTCAATTGAGATGGTATACTGTATGTATGTTTAATAATAATTTAAACATACATGCAAGGGAATACTTTATTTCAAGGAAAGAATATAATATTATAATAATTAATATTAACGAGTACAGTATAAAAATACCTGAAGAATGTAGAATTATCAAAATTGTTAAAAATACTTTTGAATAATTCATTTCCGTTTATCTCTCGTTTCTTATACATAGTTGATGTTGATGCAAACCATTTCGATTATTCATGATGATCCGCAGTCCATTTGTGTTAAAATAACAAAATAAGTACTAAATAAAGTTTTCACAATTGTTATTTTGTTCACTTTTTGTTGTTTCGCGAAACTGTAAGTGAAGTACTGCCACGTTTTCTATTTTAAACATTTATGGTCAAAGCCGATTAAAAAATGTTATTGGTAAGTATTTACTCTGTTTCGTAATTAAACCACAGACTAATTTTTCGTTTTTAACTTCACGTTTTCGTATTTCTTTCGTCCTCCTTCAGTGTTCCCGGATGCGAAGATTGTTTCTTCCGTTGAAGGCGGGAATGATATTCCGGTGATAAATTATTAACAGTTAATTAAGATGGTGTTCGTTAATTTTAAAAAGCAGGAATTTCCCGGCTCTTCGCCGAGCCTATTTTTGTAGGCTCGCAAGTACTTCGCTTGTTCGAATTCAATGCGCTTATTGATCGCTGCGCTTCGAGAACGGTAGTACATTTAATACCTATCTTACCGAGCGCATATCTGATAACGTCCACCGATTAACTGAATTAGCAACGAGTTATTTCCATCGAGTTATTGCACTCGTTCAATGTCGAAACACGAAATCTGAAGTGATAAGTTCTTGTGATTTTCTTAGCATGTCGTGCAAAATACATTTCAATTAATTGTTGTATAATACACATGATACATATTATGTATATAATATATACATAATATGTATAATTATTGTACATTATAATACGCGCATAATCTCACAGAAATGATCATGTAAATTGAATCTACCACAGATTACACACGTTTCACATAATTTTTAAGAAATCACAGGATATCATCAATTTAGATCATAATTGCGTTTAATTAAATCGTACAGGAGAGATCGACGATAAAACTAATTAAAAATCTATTACAGCCATTATCCTGAGTTTTGAGGATACAGGATGTCTCAAAAATGTTGCACATTGTATATTACTTCCTTCTGCGGGCGGATTCGGCCAAAACGTCACGCTTAGCAGGGCCTGTACTCTGATTGGTCCGTGTTTTTCGTTAGTAACCTCGCTAACAAACCTCCGAAGAACATTATAGCAAAGGAAAAAGTTACTTGAAATGATCCCAAGAATCACTCCTGTAAAAAGCAGTGTCTTCATTGACATAGTCCATTCTCGAGAAAAAAACAAGTTTAAAAAGTTTGGACAGCCTACTAATTCGTTAATTTTGATTGATTAGACATAAATGAAATATACTAGATAGAATTAAAGATTTAAAGAGTAACACAAATATGGGTAGTTTTATAGAATATTTTGATGAAATTACTTTTTTCAGGTGTTTAAAAGGGCTTATATTAATCGTTTTAATCAGGATGAATATTAAACAACTGTGCGTAGTAGGGCTTTAGTATACTGCAACAAACAGGCGTCGAGTATTATTTACTAACATATCAGCAATAAATGTAACGTCTGAATTCATTCTTCCCGAGCGTTCCCATTTTGCTTCTTCTCACCTATTTATGGATGCCGGAGTACATTCCACTTTGTAGTTTTGGGAAAACGCCAAGCTTTCCCGGTTCACTGATATCTTCTTAAATGAATTATGAAATTAAATTGATTTCTAGCAATTGAAATGAATGGTAATTATTCGGAATAGAAGATTCCTCACCGATTTCAATCACTTTGAAATATGTTATCAAGGTCATCATTCTCGTTACTTTTACATATATTTCCGGAAACTGTTGGTACATATGACTACAGCGATCTGTACCATTTTCCAATAACTATATTTCCCCCTCCCCAATCCTAACCCTGACCTAACTAAAATTCGTTCAACAATTACTGTACAAACTTCAGTTGGGTCGAGTATTTTAATTTTTCTTGGGGTTTCCAAAGACCATGTATACGGAAAAGTAATTCAGAATTATGACCTTAATAATACATTTCAAGGTCATTGAATATAATTAATAAATCAAACCTGTGCGAAAAATGTGCGGATACAAAGGAAAAATAGAACAAAATGACAGATAATGTGCATGTGGGATAAAAAACATGATTGAAAAATACGTCGAACGGTGTTGAAACAATGCCAGTCTATCGCAGCTATAGTTTCGCTCCTGAAATCGAACGAGTAATCGGTCTCGTCATTTACCAAATTAGCAATTAACTAAAACGCCAAGCCTAACGTTATCTCGTTGTGTAAGACAATGCCATTGGCTGCAACAATTTCCACGCAATAGGGATGCCTCGATCTGTGATTCCAAACCAATGGAATCCTTTTGAATTATACACGAAGGGGGAGATACATGGTTTTGAAAGTGGCTCGAATAACGCATCTGATGGTATACTGATGGCATTGAAATATTAATCTAAGGTAAAGCACCTGCTATTCTGACTCCGTCGAAATCGATCGGCATGAGTACATTACCGCAAACCTGCATAATGCATCGATTTGTGACGCTGGGGGTAAATGTATTTATTCATTTATTCGAATGTAGTTAATTGTATTACAAGACTGAGGATTTTATGCATTTTTGACAAAACTGGGTAAGCACAATTTAAAGCAGTGGACATATTAAACAGATTTAAAGACATCAGTGTATTGGTTTCAGCTTAATCAGATAATTAACAGAAGAAAGAAACTCTTATTTCGCTCCTCTGTCTTGCAATCAGTGCAAACATTTTTTATTTTGCATAAAAATCTGTAGTCTATTTATTACTTTACATACTTGTAATATTGACATTTTTTTGTGTAGTTACGTATATATAGTGAGTTAACAAAAGTATTCGAATGACCTTTAAAACAAAATAATTTTTTTGCAATTGTACCAAACGTCCCGAGTTTGTATAATAAATTAGAAGCATCGGTTTACGAAACGATATGCGAAAAAGATTCTCCAAAAATTATCATTTACAAAGTTACATGCAGAAATAAGAAAGATATTTTTGAAAACTTTTTTATTTGGACCCTTAATGAAAATTTAAAATATATCTTTTGTAGTTATACACGTGCTATAATCACTCCGGTCTCTCATCGAAAAAACGTAAAAAAAGAATTTGATTAAATTTTTCGACATCATAAAGTTTATTTTCGAGGTTGAAAAAATTATTTTTTAATAGCCCAATCCTTTCCGAATAAAACAAAAAAAAAATGTAGCTCAATCGGACAAACAGTTCCCGAGATAAAAATTCATAAGCGAGGCCCGTTCTCGCCGAAATGGGCAAAAATTGAAAACTTCGAAGGCGTGGCATTTCTAAAAAAATTCGAAACCGGCAAAATGATGACTTAAACCCCCGCCTAATTTCACATGGACTACGACATACTTCATTTAGAACAAAATCGACGATGGTGCCTGGAAAAAGTGATGGATTTTACGAACCGCGAGCGGTATTGCGCTCTTTGCTATAAAATTTTAAACAACAAGCTATGCAAACTGCTTTCTCATGCAAAATATTAAATCGTGAATGCGAATCATGTACATATTAAATATACTGAATACGAACTGGGTAGTACATGAAAACAAACGGATAAAATAATGAAGTGGCTCAAGAAATACAAACAGAGTTTAATATTGATATCGATTTACCAATTTCTTGTAACCACTTTTCCGTGCTTTTCGTTCTACGGTCGTAATATTTTATTTCCGATTCCACTTGAATATAACATACATACACATGCATACACACGCGTAGATACATGCAGTTCGATACCCTGCTGTCGACCCACATCTCGGTCACATTACATCCTCCATTTTCTCACATCACGCTAATTACGAATTTGTTGAGAAAATTTTGTTGGGTGGCATTCGTCAGACTTCGATTACTTTTAGATCAATTAATAACGAAGGTTACTCGTGATTAGACTGCGGATCTTTATGCAAAATTAAAATTGTCTGCATCGATTGCAAGAAATAGAAACTAAATTGATTGCTATTTCTTCCCTTAATGACTTTAACAGAGAAGATATCATATATTGACATTTTCGATCTTGAAAATTTTTCAACAATTTTGAATCTCATCTAGTCAATTTTGCTATAAATGCATAAAGATTCGCAGTCTATTCATGATAATCCTTAAAAATCGGACTCTTTTAATCCACCTGGGAAGCTATTTGACAATTTGTTTAAATGCTACAACAAAAAGATTGATTTTCGAAACACTACTGGACTAAAGTATCCCTCGAACCTTTAACCTGTACGGCGGGAACGAACTTATCCAGTTCCATTGAGCTTCCGAATGGTTCCCCATGCAAGTAAACGAAGTCGGATATGTTCGAGAGGAAGGTGAAGACGCATGATTCGTTTCGATAGCTTTCAATCGGGGCCGGACCAGTTTTCGTCGAACCGCTTCTTCCCGTCCCCATTCGTACGTGAGCGAGATTGCATCGTCGTCGAATTATACTCGTTACCGGGGGAAAGAGCGCTAGAAACTCGAAGAAAGACATAGAAATTGAAGGGGAAGCAGAAAAAAATAGAAACGAACAGGAAGGCAGATATTGAGGGACTGACGAACTGGAATTGACACGAAGAGGGAAAAGGAGAATAATAGGAGTCTACGTCTATGGGGACAAAGGGTGAGGCGAGCACTCGGCGAACCCGGAAGTTTCATAGAGCAGACAACGACAGGTAGAGGGATGTGCGAATTGCGTTTAACGGAATAAAATCCTAAGCATTCGCGGAATAGCACCACGATCGGTTCAATTAAACAGGCCACTCTAACTCTAACTAGAGGAAATGTACGTTTTACTGCGGAATATTTTTCCAAACAGATTCAAATACAGTCCAATGCACAATTCGCACAAACAACATTTACAATCATTCTCATATTTGTATGATTTAAGGATCTGCAACAAAAAATTTTCATATAAGGTAAAAATAAGGCCATTTTTCTTCTATCTCGATCACCAAAGAACTGTTGTTCACGTGATTCTACATTCTTTACATTGCTTTAAATTATACAGGGTGTCCCAGCTAACTTGACCCCACCTTGAATATCTTTATAATTTTAATTTAAATTTAAATTAATTTTAATTAATTTAAAATAATTATAGTTTTAAAGATACATCAAATGTCTGAAGTTGAATGGTAAAATGGGGCTCTTTTTTAAAAACAACAAAGACATTCAAGGTGGTCAAGTTAGGTGAAATACCCTGTATAAAGACCCCTACTTCAATACAATAAACATAAAACGAAACTTGCCTTTTTAATAACAAAATTAAGCCCTCAGCAATATGTATATTAAAACGAAGGAAGAGCTCATTGCTGCGGCACAGAAACCTCGTATCCATTCTTATACACAAGAATATTAATCCTACATTAAAAAAATGCTAATGTAAAGTGTACTTGGAAGTTTTTCGGAGTCTTCTGTTCCTCCGGTCGGGTCCACAGCACACTATTATTTCAATGACGCGAATACGTCCGAATAAATGTGGCTGCCTGTCTTTCATGGCCAATTTTCGAAGCACAAAAGACCACGCTTCGTGTTAACGCGTGCAGTTATACGTATACAAGACAAAAGCGTACTACTACTACAGTCCATCCGACCGTGTCACTGAGACAGAACACATCGTGTGCGTGCCTCGACGCAAACGAAATTTAAAGGGACATTCGTCGCTAGGCCCGTAGACGTCACCGTCTCCCTGCCCATTCGGATCATAAATTTCAAGTTGCAAAATATGGAAGAATGTCTTATATCCATGGCTTAATTAAGAATATTAATCCTGTGCTATAAAATGTTACCATACCTCACCGTTCTTTCTGCGGATTAGGCGATATACCTGTAAAGGACGCTATAGCAAGCAAAAAACGCACGCGAATCGACAATACGTGCGACCGTCATTCACGACCGTAGACAATGCCAAAAAGAATCTCTTTGACAGTTTCCCCACTTCGCAACCTAAACTCCTTCCGACACACCCCCGTCCAATTAACAAACGCAACATTTCCCCACCCTTAACCATTCACAAAAAGCGAGGTGACAACCGCAGTACTATTTTGACCGTGGTCGGACTAGCTTCTTCCCGTTCGCTGTCGCGATTTTGGAAAGTGTGTTGTGTAGTGTCCAGTGATTGTGTAGAAGTGTGGTGTTTTGTGCTTCGTCGTTAATAAGACGTATTCGCGAAAATGGCAGTGTCCACTTGATCCGACGGAGAAATAGGAGATTCTGAAAAATTTGTAAGTACCTATACTTGACATTAGTATTTTATAGCCCACGATTCTATACAAAATAAATAAATTAATTAATTAATTTTAATTTTACATGATTCTTATGTGTAACAATGGATATAAGGTATTCTTTCACATTTTGCAACTTGAAATTTATGATCCGAATGGGCAGCGAGACGATCACTTGGTACGGGCCTGGCGTTTGTCTTGAGGCTCGCACACGATTATGTTCTGTCTCATCGAAACGGTCGGGTGAACTGTAGTAGTAGGCTTTTGTCTACACGTATGACTCCACACAATCAATCGTTGCAAAAACTTTTAACCACTTATATCTTGATAACTATTTGCTTGCGACATATGGCTCGTTTCAAACTTTTCTTTTTCTCGATGAGTAGTGTTTGTCGAAATAAAAAACAACTTTGACAACAATGTTCTTTGTTATAAATAGACTACGGATCTTTATGCAATTATGGGGTTTGAAAATTTTCGAAAAATGCTGTGGTATTAGTACGATTATAATTGATTTTACGTCTATTTAAAAAAGCTACTACCACGGAAAATAAGATTCTATTTTACTCTACTTTCTTCAAATTCGCAGTCTAGTTGTAAGCAATTTTGCGGCAAGGGTACTTTGGGTTTATCCCAAGTTGTAAAATAAAAAATATAATAATAATAATTTAATAATAATATAATAATAATTTCGTGTTTGGCGAAAATGGTCGACGGGATAATCCCAAAGAACCGCGGCAAGTTTCTTTGCCCACCGATCCAAAGGTGTAGATTTTATTCGCCCCTAGTACAGATCACCGTTACTTTTAAATGCCCTGTAACTGATATGAGGAACACAGAAGAAACATTTTTGGGGGATTGCATGCTCGCCGAGTCGAGCGAGATTTCATTTTTATTTCCTGCCGTATACATATGTATATTAAACATGCTGCACAGGAAACAGCGCAGATATTCCGGTCCACCTAATATATCAGCTACTCTTTGCCGGTTAACTTTGCGACGGTTCCGCTAAAGAATATTTATAAAAAGATGTTTGACGTATCTCTTGGATCAGTCGCCTCGGTGAATTAAACGAAAGAGGAAGGAGAATGTGAATGTGAACGTGAACATTGCATAGCCACTGATGTATTAAATAGAAAATAAAGTAAGAGCAGGAAGGAGTGTACGAAAGTAAGACAGATGTAAACGAAAGGGGGGAAGAAATATTGGATAGAAGGTTGCTGCGTGAATGGACGGTATTGAGGATCGTCGAGAAGAACAGCTGCAACGCGGTGCACACGCAAAATGTTTCCCTCTTGATATACATCCTCGCCGAGTCTTTAGAATTTGTCAGTCGTTTTCTTTTTGTACTCGCGGTACTTAAAGATCGTCGCTGCCTGTTACTTTACGTATTTTACAGGAAAAATTTAATCTTGTAATCAATTTAACTGCCTTGCTCAGCTCTCCTTGAATCTCAGGATTTGTGACGCTAGTGGTAAATGTATTTATGTATTCATTTATTCGAACGTAGTTAATTTTATTAGTTGTACCTGCAATATATCGATTCAAATGGGACACCCACCCAGTATATGAATTAACTTGTACCAAGCTTCTCGTTACTGTAATTATGTAGTTACAATTAGACTCGCTCATAACTCGTATCATGCTGTATAATGGTGGGAGGAAATTTTAAGGAAGGGAACAAAGCTAATCAAATTGATTTTACAACTGCGCACAGATCAAAGTGTAGGCGCCGTAAATTACTTTTTAATATTAATCGAAAAACTTTTCTTAGTACTTATCTGCTATGAGACGTCACATCGAACTTTCTCAAAAGGAACAAATTTATCCTGGAACTTATTGCGCGACAAAGACATAATGACGGGTTAAATATTATCGTGTTCTTAATATTCGGTACGTTTAGTAATAACTTGAACGCTATTTAATATTTAATTTTTGCTATTTTAAATCCAACTTCAACACCATTTATGTAGGAACAATTTGTCTGAAAAGATAATTTTAATGAAGGTTGGCTTCTCAGAAATTAGTTAAATCGACTGTATCGGGTATTACTGTTTCTTTTGTCCAATTATAATAGAGTCCACTGTTTTGCATTCTCCTTGCAAACGAAATTGAATGTACTTTGTACTAAAAAAATTAAAATGTATTTTTTTTATAAGCTACGCGATGCTACACGCGAAAATATATGTAGCACAATCGATAAAAAATTGTTTATTTTGTGAATATTCGAGAAGATATTTTGGGTATCACGCATAAGTAAGACACCATCACCCTGTATTATTATTATTATTATTATTATTATATACGGACCGAGGTCCTTTTATACAAATGTATACAGTTTTTACAGTATAAACGATAAAAACAGAAAGAAGACATGACAAAAAAAAAATAACAAAAAAAGTCTTAACCTAAGTCTTAATTAAAATTTACATAAAAATGGACCGCGCGAAACTAAACAAGTACAGGTAAGATTAACAAATAGTATTGCGCAATTTTGTTTTGAATGCCTGTAACGTGCCATTAAAAAATCGGTATTGTTATAAAAGCTGTTAGAGCAAGCAATAATGCGATTTAATGGATTTATTATTCCATATGAGGATTTGGATTTCATTGTTTGAAATCCTGCTCTCAAAACACGTTCAGGTACATAGAAATTGATTTGCCTTAGGAGTGAGGGACAATCTATATTATTATTAATCAAATTGAAGATAAAGCTCTGGTCGGAAACTGTTCTACGATCGGATAATGTTTCAAGGTTGACTGTGTTTAATATCTTTGAGTAATTATGATCAAAGAATGACATTGGGTTGTTTGTGTATTAATAAAATATTAGTTTTCAACGATTGCTGTTATTTAATTATATAGTTCTAAAATTTTCTTTGGATTTTACTTCCTGCCTAAAGATTCTTATTTTAAATGTATTTATCATGAGAAATATGAGGAAAAATATTTTTGTAAAAGTTTAATTCCACAGAGAAGAATATTATAGAAAATGCTGACAGTAGGTAAATGATCAATTTTACTATAAAACTTGCAATTGTTGAACTAATAGTGTATGAAAAAGCATCCCAAAATGCCGTAACTTGTGTGTGTGGTTCACAGAAATCCTCACCATCACCGTCTTCCCTAGTATAAACAAGTTTACAAATTAGTGGCCACCACCCACTGTTTCGTTTATGGGGGTGAAGCCTGCTATGGGGTAGACCGCAAGGATGCCGGACCTAATTATAAAAGGGTCGCTCACTTACAATTAACCGATTTGCGCCCTGCTTTGTCAGATTTACGGGAAAGATTCCCAGGTTTACACCACATCAATAATTAACACTAACTGTACCGCGACCGGTCAAACGAACGCTTTCACATTGTTTATTTTTCAATTGTTGAAATTGTTCAATGATTTCACGTATGATTAGAGAAGTTGTGAAAAATCAAAATAAATTCCGTCTTGTAATTTTTATAAAACAATATCCATATATCCAATACGTTTTCTACCCGTACTGTTAGTGTTAATATTATTATACAGGGTGTCCCGAATTTAAACGGCAAAACTTCAGGAGCGCGTAGAGGACCGAAAAACTAACTAAGACAAAAAGTCTTTTAGAGATTTGCTCGTTTTTGCTTCGTTTTGGAGAAAATCGCAAAGAAGAAACAAAACAAGTTTTCATTTTTGTACTTATTCATTTACATTTTATGTATTTATTTATTTTCAAGAGAGTAACTCACAACTAGATATTGAATTTTTGCGATTTTCTCCAAAACGAAGCAAAAACGAACAACTCGCTAAAAGACTTTTTATCTTAGTTTTTCGGTACCCTACACGCTCCTGAAATTCTGCCATTTAAATTCGGGACACCCTGTAGAATCACAAATAATTCCATTTGTTTCTATGTATAATAAAATCTCGACTATGCGAACCAGTGAATGAGAAATCTTGGAAAGACAGTGTTCGATGGTTCAAAAAAAGACAAAATTAAAGATTACATTAACAAATAAGTTTTGATAACATTAACTGTATATTTATTATATAGATTACTAGACTGTGCGGATCTTTATGCATTGATGAAGAAATTGTTTGGGTGAAATACATAAATATGTATAAAACAGTAAAGGATTAGAAAAATTTCAGAATACATCGTAATGTTGTTTTTAATGTAACAAATTTACTTTTTAATGAAACGTGATTTTACATAGGAAAAAAATTGTCCAGTTTCGCTTATTTCAGAATTGTTCGAAGGTATGTAACATGTAACCCCTTGAAACGCCTCGTGTCCGTGTAGTTTGAAAGGTATTCAAACCGTTCGGGAGCCTATTCGAAATATTCGAAAGAATGCAGTCTTTGTGTTCCGACAATTGCTAGTAAACAAAGTATTGTTGTTCAGAAACCAAGCATCGGATCGCGAGAGCGAGAACAGGCTGAATAGCGAACCGACGAATAGCGCGCGATGCCTTCTATGAGCGCGCGCGTTTCAAAAGTGACGATCCGAGAATAGCGTACGCAAATAGAACGGCCGCTCTTCCACCCTATCTCCTTCGCAGATAATTCTTTCCTCGCGCTCCTCGGCTTGTTCGAGAATATCAAACGCGCTCGCTGACGGCAACAAGATACTGCGGGTCCCGCTCAGATTCTGGCTTTCCAGTTGGTTACACGCAAATAGCTTCAAATTGCACCATTGCAACAATAGCTTCGAACACGCGGCTCGCTAAGTGGCCCGGCACTATTTCTTATTCATGTCAAGTTGGAAACTTGATACTGACGTAGCATTCATGAATTTCGAGAATCCTTTAGAAGGATGCATTTGAATTTCAGAGACATGTCCAAATTGGAGACTTACAACGAAATAAAAGTACAGTAAGGGAGACCGAGATTCGTGTATATTCTTATTGGGAAGTGGGAGCTTCGTTATATGTATGTTTCTCCTTGCTCGGATAATTACAAATTAATTTGCATTCAAGGCATAAAAATATACGCTAAAACTGTGAAGACTACAATGTTATTGAACGTCGTAAAAAAAACACATAAATTACACCAATCATATCAAATCAATGGAGAACCAAGATTTGCTATAAAGAAAGGGTTTCCTTTGAAGATTTTGAAATAATTCCCTCTCCCACCCCCAGGAAGTGGGGGTGGGGGGTCAATTATGGTGTTATTGAATAGCATTTTCTGGAAGCATCATCCCGGGACGAGATGATGCAATGTTGAATACAATGTTGAAAAATGGCGGTTAAATCATTAATGAACATTATAATAAACTAGTACAATAAACGTTGTCGCTCGCAGGATCTTACGAGTTGATTTAATGGATTGCTTCGTGGTTGCTTGCAGGTACGTAAAGGTGATAGTGGGTTCGAATTTGATGGCGCAGAAGTACAACCCCGAGTTCGCCGTAACGACAATGTCACTGCCCACAACTTCCTACGGCAATACAAACACAAGCGTGCTCATTGACCAATTGAGGCACATTCATCAGGTGAGTCCACCAATTGCAATTTGCCGCTCGGCTTGCGTTAGCCAAAGTTTGCTTTGTTTCCAATCGAAACGTGCTTCTCATTTCGATATTTTATTGCTTTTAATCAAGGTTAGCTCCCCACCTCATCTTACGATTTTAAACGTAAACATTTCTTGTAGGGACCGGTGCAAAACCGAGTCAATCTATTTTTGTTGTCATTGCTGAACAAGGAGACATTAATTATTTAAAAAAAATGTCTTAAGTTACTTTTAACTATGCTAAAAATAATTATAATGTTGATTTTTGGATATTCTTCTATATTACTGTACATAGTACTACAGGGTGTCCCGAAATTCGTGAAAATCCCGAAAGGGGGT